>CAJMZQ010000084.1:0-600000 GCA_905220385.1 Xylota sylvarum
AAATTATTTCAGAGAAATCATACTCCATGGTAAGTTGTTATGTAGAATGTTGAACGACTACCCCTAACTAAAATCTATCCACTCAACAAAAATTATTTCACACCACAGACTCATCTTGGTCAGGATCGATTTGAAATCTATCATGGTTTCAAAGAAATCATACTCCATGGTTCGTTGTTCTTGTAGAATGTTGAACGACTATCCCAACTAAAATCTATCCACTCAACAACAATTATTTCAGAGAAATCATACTCCATGGTTCGTTGTTCTTGTAGAATGTTGAACGACTACCCCAACTAAAATCTATCCACTCAACAAAAATTATTTCACACCACAGACTCATCTTGGTCAGGATCGATTTGAAATCTATCATGGTTGCAGAGAAATCATACTCCATGGTTCGTTGTTCTTGTAGAATGTTGAACGACTACCCCAAATAAAGTCTATCCACTCAACAAAAATTATTTCAGAGAAATCATACTCCATGGTTCGTTGTTCGTGTAGAATGTTGAACGACTACCCCAAATAAAATCTATCCACTCAAGAAAAATTATTTCACACCACAGACTCATCTTGGTCAGGATCGATTTGAAATCTATCATGGTTTCAGAGAAATCATACTCCATGATTCGTTGTTCTTGTAAAATGTTGAACGACTACCCCAACTAAAATCTATCCACTCAACAAAAATTATTTCAGGGAAATCATACTCCATGGTTCGTTGTTCTTGTAGAATGTTGAACGACTACCCCAACTAAAATCTATCCACTCAACAAAAATTATTTCACACCACAGACTCATCTTGCTCAGGATCGATTTGAAATCTATCATGGTTTCAGAGAAATCATACTCCATGGTTCGTTGTTCTTGTAAAATGTTGAACGACTACCCCAACTAAAATCTATCCGCTCAACAAAAATTATTTCACACCACAGACTCGTCTTGGTCAGGATCGATTTGAAATCTATCATGGTTTCAGAGAAATCATACTCCATGGTAAGTTGTTCTTGTAGAATGTTGAACGAGTACCCCAACTAAAATCTATCCACTCAACAAAAATTATTTCACACCACAGACTCATCTTGGTCAGGATCGATTTGAAATCTATCATGGTTGCAGAGAAATCATACTCCATGGTTCGTTGTTCTTGTAGAATGTTGAACGACTACCCCAACTAAAATCTATCCACTCAACAAAAATTATTTCACACCACAGACTCATCTTGGTCAGGATCGATTTGAAATCTATCATGGTTTCAGAGAAATCATACTCCATGGTTCGTTGCTCTTGTAGAATGTTGAACGACTACCCCAACTAAAATCTATCCACTCAACAAAAATTATTTCACACCACAGACTCATCTTGGTCAGGATCGATTTGAAATCTATCATGGTTTCAGAGAAATCATACTCCATGGTTCGTTGTTCTTGTAGAATGTTGAACGACTACCCCAACTAAAATCTATCCACTCAACAAAAATTATTTCACACCACAGACTCATCTTGGTCAGGATCGATTTGAAATCTATCGTGTTTGCAGAGAAATCATACTCCATGGTTCGTTGTTCTTGTAGAATGTTGAACGACTATCCCAACTAAAATCTATCCACTCAACAAAAAATATTTCAGAGAAATCATACTCCATGGTAAGATGTTCTTGTAGAATGTTGAACGACTACCCCTAACTAAAATCTATCCACTCAACAAAAATTATTTCACACCACAGACTCATCTTGGTCAGGATCGATTTGAAATCTATCATGGTTTCAAAGAAATCATACTCCATGGTTCGTTGTTCTTGTAGAATGTTGAACGACTATCCCAACTAAAATCTATCCACTCAACAAAAATTATTTCAGAGAAATCATACTCCATGGTAAGTTGTTCTTGTAGAATGTTGAACGACTACCCCAACTAAAATCTATCCACTCAACAAAAATTATTTCACGCCACAGACTCATCTTGGTCAGGATCGATTTGAAATCTATCATGGTTTCAGCGAAATCATACTCCATGGTTCTTTGTTCTTGTAGAATGTTGAACGACTATCCCAACTAAAATCTATCCACTCAACAAAAATTATTTCAGAGAAATCATACTCCATGGTAAGTTGTTCTTGTAGAATGTTGAACGACTACCCCAACTAAAATCTATAAACTCAACAAAAATTATTTCACACCGCAGACTCATCTTGGTCAGGATCGATTTGAAATCTATCGTGGTTGCAGAGAAATCATACTCCATGGTTCGTTGTTCTTGTAGAATGTTGAACGACTATCCCAACTAAAATCTATCCACTCAACAAAAATTATTTCAGAGAAATCATACTCCATGGTTCGTTGTTCTTGTAGAATGTTGAACGACTACCCCAACTAAAATCTATCCACTCAACAAAAATTATTTCAGAGGAATCATACTCCATGGTAAGTTGTTCTTGTAGAATGTTGAACGACTACCCCAACTAAAATCTATCCACTCAACAAAAATTATTTCAGAGAAATCATACTCCATGGTTCGTTGTTCTTGTAGAATGTTGAACGACTACCCCAACTAAAATCTATATACTCAACAAAAATTATTTCACACCACAGACTCATCTTGGTCAGGATCGATTTGAAATCTATCATGGTTTCAGAGAAATCATACTCCATGTTTCGTTGTTCTTGTAAAATGTTGAACGACTACCCCAACTATAATCTATCCACTCAACAAAAATTATTTCACACCACAGACTCATCTTGGTCAGGATCGATTTGAAATCTATCATGGTTTCAGAGAAATCGTACTATATGGTTCGTTGTTCTTGTAGAATGTTGAACGACTACCCCAACTAAAATCTATCCACTCAACAAAAATTATTTCACACCACAGACTCATCTTGGTCAGGATCGATTTGAAATCTATCATGGTTGCAGAGAAATCATACTCCATGGTTCGTTGTTCTTGTAGAATGTTGAACGACTAAACCAACTAAAATCTATCCACTCAACAAAAATTATTTCATACCACAGACTCATCTTGGTCAGGATCGATTTGAAATCTATCATGGTTGCAGAGAAATCATACTCCATGGTTCGTTGTTCTTGTAGAATGTTGAACGACTACCCCAACTAAAATCCATCCACTCAACAAAAATTATTTCACACCACAGACTCATCTTGGTCAGGATCGATTTGAAATCTATCATGGTTTGAGAGAAATCATACTCCATGGTAAGTTGTTCTTGTAGAATGTTGAACGACTACCCCAACTAAAATCTATCCACTCAACAAAAATTATTTCACACCACAGACTCATCTTGGTCAGGATCGATTTGAAATCTATCATGGTTGCAGAGAAATCATACTCCATGGTTCGTTGTTCTTGTAGAATGTTGAACGACTACCCCAACTAAAATCTATCCACTCAACAAAAATTATTTCACACCACAGACTCATCTTGTTCAGGATCGATTTGAAATCTATCATGGTTTCAGAGAAATCATACTCCATGGTTCGTTGTTCTTCTAGAATGTTGAACGACTACCCCAACTAAAATCTATCCACTCAACAAAAATTATTTCACACCACAGACTCATCTTGGTCAGGATTGATTTGAAATCTATCATGGTTGCAGAGAAATCATACTCCATGGTTCGTTGTTCTTGTAGAATGTTGAACGACTATCCCAACTAAAATCTATCCACTCAACAAACTTTATTTCAGAGAAATCATACTCCATGGTTCGTTGTTCTTGTAGAATGTTGAACGACTACCCCTAACTAAAATCTATCCACTGAACAAAAATTATTTCACACCACAGACTCATCTTGGTCAGGATCGATTTGAAATCTATCATGGTTTCAGAGAAATCATACTCCATGATTCGTTGTTCTTGTAGAATGTTGAACGACTATCCCAACTAAAATCTATCCACTCAACAAAAATTATTTCAGAGAAATCATACTCCATGGTAAGTTGTTCTTGTAGAATGTTGAACGACTACCCCTAACTAAAATCTATCCACTCAACAAAAATTATTTCACACCACAGACTCATCTTGGTCAGGATTGATTTGAAATCTATCATGGTTGCAGAGAAATCATACTCCATGTTTCGTTGTTCTTGTAAAATGTTGAACGACTACCCCAACTATAATCTATCCACTCAACAAAAATTATTTCACACCACAGACTCATCTTGGTCAGGATCGATTTGAAATCTATCATGGTTTCAGAGAAATCGTACTATATGGTTCGTTGTTCTTGTAGAATGTTGAACGACTACCCCAACTAAAATCTATCCACTCAACAAAAATTATTTCACACCACAGACTCATCTTGGTCAGGATCGATTTGAAATCTATCATGGTTGCAGAGAAATCATACTCCATGGTTCGTTGTTCTTGTAGAATGTTGAACGACTAAACCAACTAAAATCTATCCACTCAACAAAAATTATTTCATACCACAGACTCATCTTGGTCAGGATCGATTTGAAATCTATCATGGTTGCAGAGAAATCATACTCCATGGTTCGTTGTTCTTGTAGAATGTTGAACGACTACCCCAACTAAAATCCATCCACTCAACAAAAATTATTTCACACCACAGACTCATCTTGGTCAGGATCGATTTGAAATCTATCATGGTTTGAGAGAAATCATACTCCATGGTAAGTTGTTCTTGTAGAATGTTGAACGACTACCCCAACTAAAATCTATCCACTCAACAAAAATTATTTCACACCACAGACTCATCTTGGTCAGGATCGATTTGAAATCTATCATGGTTGCAGAGAAATCATACTCCATGGTTCGTTGTTCTTGTAGAATGTTGAACGACTACCCCAACTAAAATCTATCCACTCAACAAAAATTATTTCACACCACAGACTCATCTTGTTCAGGATCGATTTGAAATCTATCATGGTTTCAGAGAAATCATACTCCATGGTTCGTTGTTCTTCTAGAATGTTGAACGACTACCCCAACTAAAATCTATCCACTCAACAAAAATTATTTCACACCACAGACTCATCTTGGTCAGGATTGATTTGAAATCTATCATGGTTGCAGAGAAATCATACTCCATGGTTCGTTGTTCTTGTAGAATGTTGAACGACTATCCCAACTAAAATCTATCCACTCAACAAACTTTATTTCAGAGAAATCATACTCCATGGTAAGTTGTTCTTGTAGAATGTTGAACGACTACCCCTAACTAAAATCTATCCACTGAACAAAAATTATTTCACACAACAGACTCATCTTGGTCAGGATCGATTTGAAATCTATCATGGTTTCAGAGAAATCATACTCCATGATTCGTTGTTCTTGTAGAATGTTGAACGACTATCCCAACTAAAATCTATCCACTCAACAAAAATTATTTCAGAGAAATCATACTCCATGGTAAGTTGTTCTTGTAGAATGTTGAACGACTACCCCTAACTAAAATCTATCCACTCAACAAAAATTATTTCACACCACACAGTCACCGACTAGCTTTCGAACTGACCGCATCGTTCTCCACTCGTCGTGTGCCTTCTACCGCATCTGCGTAAACCGGTATCTCCCGTTATACCACCCATCCCTAATCAACTCTTTTTCTTTTCTTTTCTCCCAGTGAAAAAAAAAAAAAAATAAAAAATTTTTTTTTTTTTTTTTGTCTAATTTTTTGCCGCAAGTGTCTGGTGTCGAACAATTAAAATGGCCCATGGGCCGAATTGGCCTGACGGGTGTCGCTTCAGGGAACTTGACCCTGATTTAGATACGCGTCCAAGCAAAAAACAAAAAACTATTCAAATTCCTCTCGCAAACTTCCCTGATCTCCCACTCATATCAAATAAAAACAACCCTAAATTTATTGTGATGATCTCCACAACTAAAGATAAACCATTGTCATCCTTAAGTCCTTTCCTTCTAAAGAAAGCAATAGACAATATCAGCACAGAATACGAAAAAATATCATTGCTTCGTGATAATAGCCTGCTTATTATGGCTAAATCCCAAAAGAGTGCTGATAGGTTTCTTAAGGTAAGTAACTTGGCTAACGTCTGTACAGTTGAAGTAAAACTCCACGACCGTCTAAATTCCTCCAAAGGCATCGCATATGCGCCATGTCTTGTCAATGTCACTGAATCCGAGATTGTAAGCGAAATGAAAAATCAAGGCGTCACCGACGTGTACAAGTACACAAAAAATGACGAGAAAGGTAAGCCAAAGCCATCTGGGTTAATGTTGTTCACATTCAATCTATTCAACCCACCCAAATCAATTGAAATTGGCTTCTACAATGCTCGCGTCACGGAGTACATTCCAAATCCCATGCGTTGCAAGAACTGTCAACTGTTGGGCCATACAACTAAACGATGCAACGGCAACACCAAATGTGACACATGCAGCCTTCCACCACACTCCCCAGAGGTATGTACCCGCATCATGTGTGCAAATTGTTCTCTTGATCACCCATCTTCATCAAAAACCTGCCCAAGCTATAAGCAAGCAAAAGAAATATTATCAATTAAGACAATCAATAAATGCACCATGAGCGAAGCTAAACGCATATATAAGGAACGAAACCCCACTCAAATTCCTACGTCATCACATACATTTGCTCAAAAGCTCCAACAAAATATCTCTCAAAAAAATACCCAAGTCAAAGAAACTACCAAAAAAAACCCTCCACAGAATGAACACGAAATACCACAAAACTCAATTCATCTCTCTAACCAACAAAACTCTCAAAACATCAAAGATCTCTCTTGTCTTCCACTTGCGTCTCCATCCTACTCTCGCGCCATATCAAATGGCTCTTCAACTAACACACTAACCACACCCTCCAAGAGTTTATCTCCTACTCATTTGACACAAGTGCAAACTCTCTTAAATTCAGAAAAAACTGCCTCATCAATACCACTTTCTTCAAATACCAACAAAAACAATACTAAAATTACCAACACCTCCCAGCCCAACACTCCTTTACCAAAACAAATACCCCTTCTCAATGACTACGCCAACCAAACCAGAACTACATTACTAAACGACGATGATGATGACATATAAAAATAAACTTTGCAACCAAAACATAGACTCTGCGACTCAGAGGCCGAATCACTCGAGCTCCACAGGGAGCTCTAATGATTCTGCTTCTGGTTCGCAGAGTCAATATCTTAACAACCCACACCAACAAAACTCTTCTAACTTACAACAAAATCAATCCTCTCAAACAATAATTGCAACCACAAGTAAATACCCTTTTCCTGCTTCAGGTAGAAAAAATTCGTGTTTACGAAAAAAAACCTATAATATGACGTTAAATATACTACAATGGAACATGAAAGGTTATATAAATAACCTTGATGAGCTAAGTATTTTAATTAAAGACCAAAATCCTGGCATAATATCTCTACAAGAGACACATTGCCCTTTTCAATCAACGCCTATCAGTCCTAAAAACTATGAAGGTTATTTCGATAATCTTCCCAGCAACACAACAGCCAAACAAGGCATAGGTTTATTGATAAAAAATAATATTCCACATAAAATTGTACCCATCAACTCGAATATTTTAACTCTGGCAGTCGAAATACAATACCAACCTAAAGTAACTTACGTTAGCTTATACATCCACCCTTCGCAAACATTTTGCAAAAATGATTTGGATAATATCATAAGTCAAATAGACTCTCCAGTGATCCTTGGTGGTGACATAAATGCGTGGAATACGCTTTGGGGCTCACCAGTCACAAGCAAAAGAGGAGAAATCTTTGAAGAATTTCTACTAAGTGAAAATCTAATTATTTTAAATGACGGCTCACCAACACACCTTTCCACACATAACACATTAACCCACATTGACATAACCTGCTGCTCACCCGAACTATTTCCTATCACCACCTGGGAAACGCTAAGTGATTTACACAATAGTGATCACTTCCCCATAATTTCACGTTATAAACCCGGAATAATTTACTCAAAAACAGCCCCCATTGCTAAATTTAGAACTGACTTCTCCAACTGGACAATTTTTAGAAAAGTGGTTACAAAATACTTATCTGACAAACCCCCAAGTCCAAACAACAACAAGGAGGCAGCTTTAATCCAAAGAGCAATAAGAACCGCTGCGAATCTTTCGATTCCACAAACTACACCAAAAAGCAAACCCCAAACCAAACGCACTGTCCCCTGGTGGAACCCAACCCTTTCGACACTGCGCAAGGACAAAATGAAAGCATTGTCAGAATTCCAAAAATCACCCTCTCAGTCCAAATTAGTTTCTTACAAAAAGGCTAATGCTAAGTTTAGGCGTGAGCTTAAAAATAGTAAAGCAAAAAGCTTTGCAGAGTTTACTTCTAGCATAAATCCCAAATCCACGACCACGCAAATTTGGCAAAACATCCGACGACTTACTGGTAATCCAAACTCCCTTAGAATTTCCTGCATTAAATCAAACGACGAGCTTATAACAGATCCAGCACAAATATGTAATCTATTTTCCCAAACTTGGTCGGAATACTCAAAGGACGAAAATTTCTACATAACCTTTAGAACCAAAAAAGACCAATTCCTCAATAGCCCCCCTTACACACCCTGTAAGAATATCTTTGCCCAACGGATAGAAAAACCCATCTCCTTAGTAGAATTTGAAGCATGTTTAAGCAAAACTAAGGGTAAAACACCTGGCAGGGATAGAATTTGTTACCCAATGATTAAAAATTTACCTTTGGATATAAAGCAAAGGCTTGTCAAATTATACAATAACGTTTTCGAAACCGCAGTAATTCCACAAAGTTGGAAAACTGCTACGCTACTCCCCATACCTAAGCCTAGCAAGGACAAACGCTCGATTGACGGATACCGCCCAATATCTCTCATATCCTGCCCTTCAAAAATTTTAGAGAAAATTGTTGCAAAGCGCCTGATGTGGCTTATTGAACCAAAAAAATTTATATCTCCCAATCAAGTTGCTTTTAAAGCAAATAGAGGATGTGTTGATGCACATCTTCACTTAGATTATTATATCTCTAAGGCGATATCCTCAAAAAATCATGTGTCTGTGCTCTCGCTTGACTTTGAAAAAGCCTTTGACAGGATAGGTTTCCACATACTGCTCAACAAGCTTAAAACATGGGAAGTTGGAACAAAAATCTTTGGGTATGTCAGATCTTTTCTATCCAATAGAAAATTCTTCACTAGAGCTAACGATTCTTACTCTAATACACACGTACTGAAGAATGGAATCCCCCAAGGATCACCATTATCGGTCGTATTATTTATAATTGCCTTCGATGAAATTTCAAATATATTAAATAATTATAAACTCTTAGACAGCTGCTTCTATGCAGACGACATTTATATATTAAGCAAAACAAATGATTTAAATGACAGTAAAACTCAACTCGATAATGTTGTTAATGATATTTTAGAATGGTCATCGGCCTCAGGAGCAAAACTATCATTAAAAAAATGCAAAATTCTTCACATTTGTAGAAAAATTCATTGCCCTGGACCTAGTTTAAGTATAAACAATGTACAAGTCGAGAATGTTAAAACCCTAAGTATACTAGGTTTAGTATTTAGCAATAAGTTCAATTGGAAAGAACACTGTTTAAGTTTGAAAAAATCCCTAGCTGCGAGACTTAACATTATTAAGTATCTAGCAAGTAAGAAAAGTCATGTGCATATTAATACTTTATCATATGTAACCAAAATGTTAGTCCTAAGTAAAATTGATTATGGTATATATATTTATGGCAATTCTCCAAAAACTACCCTTAAAATAATACAGCCAACCTACCACCAGGCAGCGAGGAGGAGCATTAACGCTTTCCCTACCACACCAATAAAAAATATACTTGCAGAAGCAGGCCTGCCAACAGTAGAAGAGCGTTTCGATGAAATTACATCAAAGTTAATTGCTAAGTTAGTTTTTTCAAAAAACTCAGTTATTGATAAGGACATCCACCAATCCATTGGACACAAATGCAAAAAACGTATCCCATCCTCAATCAGTAAAATCCTTGAAAAAGCGAAACAAATGGGAATTCCTACAAAAAAGCCTCAAAACTATATCTTAACTCACCCTCCATGGCATATCAAACCGGAATCTATTATATTGACTTTGGCTCATCATAGCAAAACAAACACCAACAAAGCTCTATACTGCTCTTTATTTTCGGATATTTCATCAGAACTTAAAAACAAAGGCTGGAAATTTATGTTTACTGACGGATCCAAATCACAAAACAATACATCGTTTGCCGTCACATCAGAAGATGGTTATATTCAAAGCATTGGCACCCTCCCGGAGTTCACCTCAATTTTCTCCGCAGAAGCATTTGCAATCCTCCAAGCGACAAAGGCAACCATGAACCAAAGAGGCAAATTTGTTATATGCTCTGATAGTATATCGGTTCTAAAAGCTGTACTAAACCCTAACAACAACACCGAACTAGTTTCCGAAATAAGAAACAAGATTATTATGATGCCAAACAAAATCAAACTTATGTGGACCCCTGGACACGTAAACATTCGTGGTAATGAGGAAGCTGATAAAGCAGCAATATCTGCAAAAGACGCACCAGTATACAAATTCAATTTATTTACAAAACAAGATCTCCACACATTTATACATAAAAACCTTAAAGCCAAACAAGCAATTGACTGGAGCCTCTACCACCATCATTACAAAAAAGTAAACGAAGGAAAACACCGACCAAGATATCCCACAAACCAATCAAAGCACAAAATTTCAAACTTTGTTCGCCTAAGACTCGGTCACACCTCAACAACCCACCAACACCTCCTCACCAAAAATAACCCGCCGCTATGCACCGCCTGTAACACAGCATTAAATATCCCCCACCTCCTAGAAAATTGCCTAGCCTCAAAATCCATTATGGAATCTATCTTTCAAAACATACCAATCTATGATGTATTAAAAAATCCTAACTATACAAACATTGAAAATATAAACAAATTTATTGAAATCCTTAAATTAACTATATAAATATTTAATTAGATAAGAGCCAATAGTCTCTGCAGCTAGGCTCTATAATCTTTTATGTTACCTTGTAATTTTAATTACCTGTTAATAAATAATAATAATAATAATATTTCACACCACAGACTCATCTTGGTCAGGATCGATTTGAAATCTATCATGGTTGCAGAGAAATCATACTCCATGGTTCGTTGTTCTTGTAAAATGTTGAACGACTACCCCAACTAAAATCTATCCACTCAACAAAAATTATTTCAGAGAAATCATACTCCATGGTTCGTTGTTCTTGTAGAATGTTGAACGACTACCCCAACTAAAATCTATCCATTCAACAAAAATTATTTCACACCACAGACTCATCTTGGTCAGGATCGATTTGAAATCTATCATGGTTTCAGAGAAATCATACTCCATGGTTCGTTGTTCTTGTAGAATGTTGAACGACTATTCCAACTAAAATCTATCCACTCAACAAAAATTATTTCAGAGAAATCATACTCCATGGTAAGTTGTTCTTGTAGAATGTTGAACGACTACCCCAAATAAAATCTATCCACTCAACAAAAATTATTTCACACCACAGACTCATCTTGGTCAGGATCGATTTGAAATCTATCATGGTTTCAGAGAAATCATACTCCATGATTCGTTGTTCTTGTAGAATGTTGAACGACTACCCCAACTAAAATCTATCCACTCAACAAAAATTATTTCACACCACAGACCCATCTTGGTCAGGATCGATTTGAAATCTATCATGGTTTCAGAGAAATCATACTCCATGGTTCGTTGTTCTTGTAGAATGTTGAACGACTACCCCAACTAAAATCTATCCACTCAACAAAAATTATTTCAGAGAAATCATACTCCATGGTAAGTTGTTCTTGTAGAATGTTGAACGACTATCCCAACTAAAATCTATCCACTCAACAAAAATTATTTCAGAGAAATCATACTCCATGGTAAGTTGTTCTTGTAGAATGTTGAACGACTATCCCAACTAAAATCTATCCATTCAACAAAAATTATTTCAGAGAAATCATACTCCATGGTTCGTTGTTCTTGTAGAATGTTGAACGACTACCCCAACTAAAATCTATCCACTCAACAAAAATTATTTCACACCACAGACTCATCTTGGTCAGGATCGATTTGAAATCTATCATGGTTTCAGAGAAATCATACTCCATGGTTCGTTGTTCTTGTAGAATGTTGAACGACTATCCCAACTAAAATCTATCCACTCAACAAAAATTATTTCAGAGAAATCATACTCCATGGTAAGTTGTTCTTGTAGAATGTTGAACGACTATCCCAACTAAAATCTATCCACTCAACAAAAATTATTTCAGAGAAATCATACTCCATGGTAAGTTGTTCTTGTAGAATGTTGAACGACTATCCCAACTAAAATCTATCCACTCAACAAAAATTATTTTAGAGAAATCATACTCCATGGTAAGTTGTTCTTGTAGAATGTTGAACGACTACCCCAACTAAAATCTATCCACTCAACAAAAATTATTTCAGAGAAATCATACTCCATGGTAAGTTGTTCTTGTAGAATGTTGAACGACTACCCCAACTAAAATCTATCCACTCAACAAAAATTATTTCAGAGAAATCATACTCCATGGTAAGTTGTTCTTGTAGAATGTTGAACGACTACCCCAACTAAAATCTATCCACTCAACAAAAATTATTTCAGAGAAATCATACTCCATGGTAAGTTGTTCTTGTAGAATGTTGAACGACTATCCCAAGTAAAATCTATCCACTCAACAAAAATTATTTCACACCGCAGACTCATCTTGGTAAGGATCGATTTGAAATCTATCATGGTTTCAGAGAAATCATACTCCATGGTAAGTTGTTCTTGTAGAATGTTGAACGACTATCCCAACTAAAATCTATCCACTCAACAAAAATTATTTCACACCACAGACTCATCTTGGTCAGGATCGATTTGAAATCTATCATGGTTTCAGAGAAATCATACTCCATGGTTCGTTGTTCTTGTAGATTGTTGAACGACTATCCCAACTAAAATCTATCCACTCAACAAAAATTATTTCAGAGAAATCATACTCCATGGTAAGTTGTTCTTGTAGAATGTTGAACGAGTACCCCAACTAAAATCTATCCACTCAACAAAAATTATTTCACACCACAGACTCATCTTGGTCAGGATCGATTTGAAATCTATCATGGTTTCAGAGAAATCATACTCCATGGTTCGTTGTTCTTGTAAAATGTTGAACGACTATCCCAACTAAAATCTATCCACTCAACAAAAATTATTTCAGAGAAATCATACTCCATGGTTCGTTGTTCTTGTAGAATGTTGAACGACTACCCCAACTAAAATCTATCCACTCAACAAAAATTATTTCAGAGAAATCATACTCCATGGTAAGTTGTTCTTGTAGAATGTTGAACGACTACCCCAACTAAAATCTATCCACTCAACAAAAATTATTTCAGAGAAATCATACTCCATGGTTCGTTGTTCTTGTAAAATATTGAACGACTACCCCAACTAAAATCTATCCATTAAACAAAAATTATTTCACACCACAGACTCATCTTGGTCAGGATCGATTTGAAATCTATCATGGTTTCAGAGAAATCATACTCCATGGTAAGTTGTTCTTGTAGAATGTTGAACGACTATCCCAACTAAAATCTATCCACTCAACAAAAATTATTTCACACCACAGACTCATCTTGGTCAGGATCGATTTGAAATCTATTATGGTTTCAGAGAAATCATACTCCATGTTTCGTTGTTCTTGTAGATTGTTGAACGACTATCCCAACTAAAATCTATCCACTCAACAAAAATTATTTCAGAGAAATCATACTCCATGGTTCGTTGTTCTTGTAGAATGTTGAACGACTATCCCAACTAAAATCTATCCACTCAACAAAAATTATTTCACACCACAGACTCATCTTGGTCAGGATCGATTTGAAATCTATCATGGTTTCAGAGAAATCATACTCCATGGTTCGTTGTTCTTGTAAAATGTTGAACGACTATCCCAACTAAAATCTATCCACTCAACAAAAATTATTTCAGAGAAATCATACTCCATGGTTCGTTGTTCTTGTAGAATGTTGAACGACTACCCCAACTAAAATCTATCCACTCAACAAAAATTATTTCAGAGAAATCATACTCCATGGTAAGTTGTTCTTGTAGAATGTTGAACGACTACCCCAACTAAAATCTATCCACTCAACAAAAATTATTTCACACCACAGACTCATCTTGGTCAAGATCGATTTGAAATCCATCATGGTTTCAGAGAAATCATACTCCATGGTTCGTTGTTCTTGTAGAATGTTGAACGACTACCCCAACTAAAATCTATCCACTCAACAAAAATTATTTCACACCACAGACTCATCTTGGTCAGGATCGATTTGAAATCTATCATGGTTTCAGAGAAATCATACTCCATGGTAAGTTGTTCTTGTAGAATATTGAACGACTGCCCCAACTAAAATCTATCCACTTAACAAAAATTATTTCAGAGAAATCATACTCCATGGTTCGTTGTTCTTGTAGAATGTTGAACGACTACCCCAACTAAAATCTATCCACTCAACAAAAATTATTTCAGAGAAATCATACTCCATGGTAAGTTGTTCTTGTAGAATGTTGAACGACTACCCCAACTAAAATCTATCCACTCAACAAAATTTATTTCAGAGAAATCATACTCCATGGTAAGTTGTTCTTGTAGAATGTTGAACGACTACCCCAACTAAAATCTATCCACTCAACAAAAATTAAGCTGTTCTTGTAGAATGTTGAACGACTACCCCTAACTAAAATCTATCCACTCAACAAAAATTATTTCAGAGAAATCATACTCCATGGTAAGTTGTTCTTGTAGAATGTTGAACGACTACCCCAACTAAAATCTATCCACTCAACAAAGATTATTTCAGAGAAATCATACTCCATGGTAAGTTGTTCTTGTAGAATGTTGAACGACTACCTCAACTAAAATCTATCCACTCAACAAAAATTATTTCAGAGAAATCATACTCCATGGTAAGTTGTTCTTGTAGAATGTTGAACGACTACCCCAACTAAAATCTATCCACTCAACAAAAATTAAGTTGTTCTTGTAGAATGTTGAACGACTACCCCTAACTAAAATCTATCCACTCAACAAAAATTATTTCACACCACAGACTCATATTGGTCAGGATCGATTTGAAATCTATCATGGTTTCAGCGAAATCATACTCCATGGTTCGTTGTTCTTGTAGAATGTTGAACGACTACCCCAACTAAAATCTAACCACTCAACAAAAATTATTTCAGAGAAATCATACTCCATGGTAAGTTGTTCTTGTAGAATGTTGAACGACTACCCCAACTAAAATCTATAAACTCAACAAAAATTATTTCACACCACAGACTCATCTTGGTCAGGATCGATTTGAAAACTATCATGGTTTCAGAGAAATCATACTCCATGGTAAGTTGTTCTTGTAGAATATTGAACGACTGCCCCAACTAAAATCTATCCACTCAACAAAAATTATTTCAGAGAAATCATACTCCATGGTAAGTTGTTCTTGTAGAATGTTGAACGACTACCCCAACTAAAATCTATCCACTCAACAAAAATTATTTCAGAGAAATCATACTCCATGGTAAGTTGTTCTTGTAGAATGTTGAACGACTACCCCAACTAAAATCTATCCACTCAACAAAAATTATTTCAGAGAAATCATACTCCATGGTTCGTTGTTCTTGTAGAATGTTGAACGACTACCCCAACTAAAATCTATCCACTCAATAAAAATTATTTCAGAGAAATCATAGTCCATGGTAAGTTGTTCTTGTAGAATGTTGAACGACTACCCCAACTAAAATCTATCCACTCAACAAAAATTAAGTTGTTCTTGTAGAATGTTGAACGACTACCATTCACTAAAATCTATCCACTCAACAAAAATTATTTCACACCACAGACTCATCTTGGTCAGGATCGATTTGAAATCTATCATGGTTTCAGCGAAATCATACTCCATGGTTCGTTGTTCTTGTAGAATGTAGAACCACTACCCCAACTAAAATCTATCCACTCAACAAAAATTATTTCAGAGAAATCATACTCCATGGTAAGTTGTTCTTGTAGAATGTTGAACGACTACCCCAACTAAAATCTATAAACTCAACAAAAATTATTTCACACCACAGACTCATCTTGGTCAGGATCGATTTGAAATCTATCATGGTTTCAGAGAAATCATACTCCATGGTAAGTTGTTCTTGTAGAATGTTGAACGACTGCCCCAACTAAAATCTATCCACTCAACAAAAATTATTTCGGAGAAATCATACTCCATGGTAAGTTGTTCTTGTAGAATGTTGAACGACTATCCCAACTAAAATCTATCCACTCAACAAAAATTATTTCAGAGAAATCATACTCCATGGTTCGTTGTTCTTGTAGAATGTTGAACGACTACCCCAACTAAAATCTATCCACTCAACAAAAATTATTTCACAATACAGACTCATCTTGGTCAGGATCGATTTGAAATCTATCATGGTTTCAGAGAAATCATACTCCATGGTTCGTTGTTCTTGTAGAATGTTGAACGACTATCCCAACTAAAATCTATCCACTCAACAAAAATTATTTCACACCACAGACTCATCTTGGTCAGGATCGATTTGAAATCTATCATGGTTTCAGAGAAATCATACTCCGTGGTTCGCTGTTCTTGTAGAATGTTGAACGACTATCCCAACTAAAATCTATAAACTCAACAAAAATTATTTCAGAGAAATCATACTCCATGGTTCGTTGTTCTTGTAGAATGTTGAACGACTACCCCAACTAAAATCTATCCACTCAACAAAAATTATTTCAGAGAAATCATACTCCATGGTAAGTTGTTCTTGTAGAATGTTGAACGACTACCCCAACTAAAATCTATCCACTCAACAAAAATTATTTCACACCACAGACTCATCTTGGTCAGGATCGATTTGAAATCTATCATGGTTTCAGAGAAATCATACTCCATGGTTCGTTGTTATTGTAGAATGTTGAACGACTACCAAAACTAAAATCTATCCACTCAACAAAAATTATTTCACACCACAGACTCATCTTGGTCAGGATAGATTTGAAATCTATCATGGTTTCAGAGAAATCATAGTCCATGGTAAGTTGTTCTTGTAAAATGTTGAACGACTACCCCAACTAAAATCTATCCACTCAACAAAAATTATTTCAGAGAAATCATACTCCATGGTTGGTTGTTCTTGTAGAATGTTGAACGACTACCCCAACTAAAATCTATCCACTCAACAAAAATTATTTCAGAGAAATCATACTCCATGGTAAGTTGTTCTTGTAGAATGTTGAACGACTACCCCAACTAAAATCTATCTACTCAACAAAAATTATTTCAGAGAAATCATACTCCATGGTAAGTTGTTCTTGTAGAATGTTGAACGACTACCCCAACTAAAATCTATCCACTCAACAAAAATTATTTCAGAGAAATCATACTCCATGGTTCGTTGTTCTTGTAGAATGTTGAACGACTACCCCAACTAAAATCTATCCACTCAATAAAAATTATTTCAGAGAAATCATAGTCCATGGTAAGTTGTTCTTGTAGAATGTTGAACGACTACCCCAACTAAAATCTATCCACTTAACAAAAATTAAGTTGTTCTTGTAGAATGTTGAACGACTACCCCTAACTAAAATCTATCCACTCAACAAAAATTATTTCACACCACAGACTCATCTTGGTCAGGATCGATTTGAAATCTATCATGGTTTCAGCGAAATCATACTCCATGGTTCGTTGTTCTTGTAGAATGTTGAACGACTACCCCAACTAAAATCTATCCACTCAACAAAAATTATTTCAGAGAAATCATACTCCATGGTAAGTTGTTCTTGTAGAATGTTGGACGACTACCCCAACTAAAATCTATAAACTCAACAAAAATTATTTCACACCACAGACTCATCTTGGTCAGGATCGATTTGAAATCTATCATGGTTTCAGAGAAATCATACTCCATGGTAAGTTGTTCTTGTAGAATGTTGAACGACTGCCCCAACTAAAATCTATCCACTCAACAAAAATTATTTCAGAGAAATCATACTCCATGGTAAGTTGTTCTTGTAGAATGTTGAACGACTATCCCAACTAAAATCTATCCACTCAACAAAAATTATTTCAGAGAAATCATACTCCATGGTTCGTTGTTCTTGTAGAATGTTGAACGACTACCCCAACTAAAATCTATCCACTCAACAAAAATTATTTCACAATACAGACTCATCTTGGTCAGGATCGATTTGAAATCTATCATGGTTTCAGAGAAATCATACTCCATGGTTCGTTGTTCTTGTAGAATGTTGAACGACTATCCCAACTAAAATCTATCCACTCAACAAAAATTATTTCACAACACAGACTCATCTTGGTCAGGATCGATTTGAAATCTATCATGGTTTCAGAGAAATCATACTCCGTGGTTCGATGTTCTTGTAAAATGTTGAACGACTATCTCAACTAAAATCTATCCACTCAACAAAAATTATTTCAGAGAAATCATACTCCATGGTTCGTTGTTCTTGTAGAATGTTGAACGACTACCCCAACTAAAATCTATCCACTCAACAAAAATTATTTCAGAGAAATCATACTCCATGGTAAGTTGTTCTTGTAGAATGTTGAACGACTACCCCAACTAAAATCTATCCACTCAACAAAAATTATTTCACACCACAGACTCATTTTGGTCAGGATCGATTTGAAATCTATCATGGTTTCAGAGAAATCATACTCCATGGTTCGTTGTTCTTGTAGAATGTTGAACGACTACCAAAACTAAAATCTATCCACTCAACAAAAATTATTTCACACCACAGACTCATCTTGGTCAGGATCGATTTGAAATCTATCATGGTTTCAGAGAAATCATACTCCATGGTTCGTTGTTCTTGTAAAATGTTGAACGATTATCCCAACTAAAATCTATCCACTCAACAAAAATTATTTCAGAGAAATCATACTCCATGGTTCGTTGTTCTTGTAGAATGTTGAACGACTACCCCAACTAAAATCTATCCACTCAACAAAAATTATTTCAGAGAAATCATACTCCATGGTTCGTTGTTCTTGTAGAATGTTGAACGACTACCCCAACTAGAATCTATCCACTCAACAAAAATTATTTCACACCACAGACTCATCTTGGTCAGCATCGATTTGAAATCTATCATGGTTTCAGAGAAATCACACTCCATGGTAAGTTGTTCTTATAGAATGTTGAACGACTATCCCAACTAAAATCTATCCACTCAACAAAAATTATTTCAGAGAAATCATACTCCATGGTTCGTTGTTCTTGTAGAATGTTGAACGACTACCCCAACTAAAATCTATCCACTCAACAAAAATTATTTCACACCACAGACTCATCTTGGTCAGGATCGATTTGAAATCTATCATGGTTTCAGAGAAATCATACTCCATGGTTCGTTGTTCTTGTAGAATGTTGAACGACTATCCCAACTAAAATCTATCCACTCAACAAAAATTATTTCACACCACAGACTCATCTTGGTCAGGATCGATTTGAAATCTATCATGGTTTCAGAGAAATCATACTCCATGGTTCGTTGTTCTTGTAAAATGCTGAACGACTACCCCAACTAAAATCTATCCACTCAACAAAAATTATTTCATACCACAGACTCATCTTGTTCAGGATCGATTTGAAATCTATCATGGTTTCAGAGAAATCATACTCCATGGTTCGTTGTTCTTGTAGAATGTTGAACGACTACCCCAACTAAAATCTATCCACTCAACAAAAATTATTTCACACCACAAACTCATCTTGGTCAGGATCGATTTGAAATCTATCATGGTTTCAGAGAAATCATACTCCATGGTTCGTTGTTCTTGTAAAATGTTGAACGACTATCCCAACTAAAATCTATCCACTCAACAAAAATTATTTCACACCACAGACTCATCTTGGTCAGGATCGATTTGAAATCTATCATGGTTTCAGAGAAATCATACTCCATGGTTCGTTGTTCTTGTAGAATGTTGAACGACTACCCCAACTAAAATCTATCCACTCAACAAAAATTATTTCACACCACAGACTCATCTTGGTCAGGATCGATTTGAAATCTATCATGGTTTCAGAGAAATCATACTCCATGGTTCGCTGTTCTTGTAGAATGTTGAACGACTATCCCAACTAAAATCTATCCACTCAACAAAAATTATTTCACACCACAGACTCATCTTGGTCAGTATCGATTTGAAATCTATCATGGTTTCAGAGAAATCATACTCCATGGTTCGTTGTTCTTGTAAAATGTTGAACGACTACCCCAACTAAAATCTATCTACTCAACAAAAATTATTTCACACCACAGACTCATCTTGGTCAGGATCGATTTGAAATCTATCATGGTTTCAGAGAAATCATACTCCATGGTTCGTTGTTCTTGTAGAATGTTGAACGACTACCCCAACTAAAATCTATCCACTCAACAAAAATTATTTCACACCACAGACTCATCTGGGTCAGGATCGATTTGAAATCTATCATGGTTGCAGAGAAATCATACTCCATGGTAAGTTGTTCTTGTAGAATGTTGAACGGCTACCCCAACTAAAATCTATTAACTCAACAAAAAATTATTTCACACCACACACTCATCTTGGTCAGGATCGATTTGAAATCTATCATGGTTTCAGAGAAATCATACTCCATGGTTCGTTGTTCTTGTAGAATGTTGAACGACTATCCCAACTAAAATCTATCCATTCAACAAAAATTATTTCAGAGAAATCATACTCTATGGTTCGTTGTTCTTGTAGAATGTTGAACGACTATCCCAACTAAAATCTATCCACTCAACAAAAATTATTTCAGAGAAATCATACTCCATGGTTCGTTGTTCTTGTAGAATGTTGAACGACTACCCCAACTAAAATCTATCCACTCAACAAAAATTATTTCAGAGAAATCATACTCCATGGTTCGTTGTTCTTGTAGAATGTTGAACGACTACCCCAACTAAAATCTATCCACTCAACAAAAATTATTTCACACCACAGACTCATCTTGGTCAGGATCGATTTGAAATCTATCATGGTTGCAGAGAAATCATACTCCATGGTTCGTTGTTCTTGTAGAATGTTGAACGACTACCCCAACTAAAATCTATCCACTCAACAAAAATTATTTCAGAGAAATCATACTCCATGGTTCGTTGTTCTTGTAGAATGTTGAACGACTATCCCAACTAAAATCTATCCACTCAACAAAAATTATTTCACACCACAGACTCATCTTGGTCAGGATCGATTTGAAATCTATCATGGTTTCAGAGAAATCATACTCCATGGTTCGTTGTTCTTGTAGAATGTTGAACGACTACCCCAACTAAAATCTATCCACTCAACAAAAATTATTTCACACCACAGACTCATCTTGGTTAGGATCGATTTGAAATCTATCATGGTTTCAGAGAAATCATACTCCATGGTTCGTTGTTCTTGTAGAATGTTGAACGACTACCCCAACTAAAATCTATCCACTCAACAAAAATTATTTCACACCACAGATTCATCTTGGTCAGGATCGATTTGAAATCTATCATGGTTTCAGAGAAATCATACTCCATGGTTCGTTGTTCTTGTAGAATGTTGAACGACTATCCCAACTAAAATCTATCCATTCAACAAAAAGTATTTCAGAGAAATCATACTCTATGGTTCGTTCTTCTTGTAGAATGTTGAACGACTACCCCAACTAAAATCTATCCACTCAACAAAAATTATTTCAGAGAAATCATACTCCATGGTTCGTTGTTCTTGTAGAATGTTGAACGACTATCCCAACTAAAATCTATCCACTCAACAAAAATTATTTCAGAGAAATCATACTCCATGGTTCGTTGTTCTTGTAGAATGTTGAACGACTACCCCAACTAAAATCTATAAACTCAACAAAAATTATTTCACACCGCAGACTCATCTTGGTCAGGATCGATTTGAAATCTATCATGGTTTCAGAGAAATCATACTCCATGGTTCGTTGTTCTTGTAGAATGTTGAACGACTACCCCAACTAAAATCTATCCACTCAACAAAAATTATTTCAGAGAAATCATACTCCATGATTCGTTGTTCTTGTAGAATGTTGAACGACTACCCCAACTAAAATCTATCCACTCAACAAAAATTATTTCAGAGAAATCATACTCCATGGTTCGTTGTTCTTGTAGAATGTTGAACGACTACCCCAACTAAAATCTATCCACTCAACAAAAATTATTTCACACCACAGACTCATCTTGGTCAGGATCGATTTGAAATCTATCATGGTTGCAGAGAAATCATACTCCATGGTTCGTTGTTCTTGTAGAATGTTGAACGACTATCCCAACTAAAATCTATCCACTCAACAAAAATTATTTCACACCACAGACTCATCTTGGTCAGGATCGATTTGAAATCTATCATGGTTTCAGAGAAATCATACTCCATGGTTCGTTGTTCTTGTAGAATGTTGAACGACTACCCCAACTAAAATCTATCCACTCAACAAAAATTATTTCACACCACAGACTCATCTTGGTTAGGATCGATTTGAAATCTATCATGGTTTCAGAGAAATCATACTCCATGGTTCGTTGTTCTTGTAGAATGTTGAACGACTACCCCAACTAAAATCTATCCACTCAACAAAAATTATTTCACACCACAGACTCATCTTGGTTAGGATCGATTTGAAATCTATCATGGTTGCAGAGAAATCATACTCCATGATTCGTCGTTCTTGTAGAATGTTGAACGACTATCCCAACTAAAATCTATCCACTCAACAAAAATTATTTCAGAGAAATCAGACTCCATGGTTCGTTGTTCTTGTAGAATGCTGAACGACTACCCCAACTAAAATCTATCCACTCAACAAAAATTATTTCACACCACAGACTCATCTTGGTCAGGATCGATTTGAAATCTATCATGGTTTCAGAGAAATCATACTCCATGGTTCGTTGTTCTTGTAGAATGTTGAACGACTACCCCAACTAAAATCTATCCACTCAACAAAAATTATTTCAGAGAAATCATACTCCATGGTTCGTTGTTCTTGTAGAATGTTGAACGATTACCCCAACTAAAATCTATCCACTCAACAAAAATTATTTCACACCACAGACTCATCTTGATCAGGATCGATTTGAAATCTATCATGGTTTCAGAGAAATCATACTCCATGGTTCGTTGTTCTTGTAGAATGTTGAACGACTATCCCAACTAAAATCTACCCACTCAACAAAAATTATTTCACACCACAGACTCATCTTCGTCATAATCGATTTGAAATCTATCATGGTCTCAGAGAAATCATACTCCATGGTAAGTTGCTCTTGTAGAATGTTGAACGACTACCCCAACTAAAATCTATCCACTCAGCAAAAATTATTTCAGAGAAATCATACTCCATGGTTCGTTGTTCTTGTAGAATGTTGAACGACTACCCCAACTAAAATCTATCCACTCAACAAAAATTATTTCACACCACAGACTCATCTTGGTCAGGATCGATTTGAAATCTATCATGGTTTCAGAGAAATCATACACCATGGTTCGTTGTTCTTGTAGAATGTTGAACTACTATCCCAACTAAAATCTACATACTCAACAAAAATTATTTCACACCACAGACTCATCTTGGTCAGGATCGATTTGAAATCTATCATGGTTTCAAAGAAATCATACTCCATGGTAAGTTGCTCTTGTAGAATGTTGAACGACTACCCCAACTAAAATCTATCAACTCAACAAAAATTATTTCAGAGAAATCATACTCCATGGTAGGTTGTTCTTGTAGAATGTTGAACGACTATCCCAACTAAAATCTATCCACTCAACAAAAATTATTTCAGAGAAATCATACTCCATGGTTCGTTGTTCTTGTAGAATGTTGAACGACTACCCCAACTAAATTCTATCCACTCAACAAAAATTATTTCAGAGAAATCATACTCCATGGTTCGTTGTTCTTGTAGAATGTTGAACGACTACCCCAACTAAAATCTATCCACTCAACAAAAATTATTTCACACCACAGACTCATCTTGGTCAGGATCGATTTGAAATCTATCATGGTTTCAGAGAAATCATACTCCATTTTAAGATGTTCTTGTAGAATGTTGAACGACTACCCCAACTAAAATCTATCCACTCAACAAAAATTATTTCAGAGAAATCATACTCCATGGTAAGTGGTTCTTGTAGAATGTTGAACGACTACCATAACTAAAATCTATCCACTCAACAAAAATTATTTCAGAGAAATCATACTCCATGGTTCGTTGTTCTTGTAGAATGTTGAACGACTACCCCAACTAAAATCTATCCACTCAACAAAAATTATTTCAGAGAAATCATACTCCATGGTTCGTTGTTCTTGTAGAATGTTGAACGACTATCCCAACTAAAATCTATCCACTCAACAAAAATTATTTCACACCACAGACTCATCTTGGTCAGGATCGATTTGAAATCTATCACGGTTTCAGAGAAATCATAGTCCATGGTAAGTTGCTCATCCCAACTAAAATCTATCCACTCAACAAAAATTATTTCACACCACAGACTCATCTTGGTCAGGATCGATTTGAAATCTATCATGGTTTCAGAGAAATCATACTCCATGGTAAGTGGTTCTTGTAGAATGTTGAACGCCTACCATAACTAAAATCTATCCACTCAACAAAAATTATTTCAGAGAAATCATACTCCATGGTTCGTTGTTCTTGTAGAATGTTGAACGACTACCCCAACTAAAATCTATCCACTCAACAAAAATTATTTCAGAGAAATCATACTCCATGGTTCTTTGTTCTTGTAGAATGTTGAACGACTACCCCAACTAAAATCTATCCACTCAACAAAAATTATTTCAGAGAAATCATACTCCATGGTTCGTTGTTCTTGTAGAATGTTGAACGACTATCCCAACTAAAATCTATCCACTCAACAAAAATTATTTCACACCACAGACTCATCTTGGTCAGGATCGATTTGAAATCTATCATGGTTTCAGAGAAATCATACTCCATGGTTCGTTGTTCTTGTAGAATGTTGAACGACTACCCCAACTAAAATCTATCCACTCAACAAAAATTATTTCACACCACAGACTCATCTTGGTCAGGATCGATTTGAAATCTATCATGGTTTCAGAGAAATCATACTCCATGTTTCGTTGTTCTTGTAGAATGTTGAACGACTACCCCAACTAAAATCTATAAACTCAACAAAAATTATTTCACACCACAGACTCATCTTGGTCAGGATCGATTTGAAATCTATCATGGTTTCAGAGAAATCATACTCCATGATTCGTTGTTCTTGTAGAATGTTGAACGACTATCCCAACTAAAATCTATCCATTCAACAAAAATTATTTCAGAGAAATCATACTCTATGGTTCGTTGTTCTTGTAGAATGTTGAACGACTATCCCAACTAAAATCTATCCACTCAACAAAAATTATTTCAGAGAAATCATACTCCAGGGTAAGTTGTTCTTGTAGAATGTTGAACGACTACCCCAACTAAAATCTATAAAATCAACAAAAATTATTTCACACCGCAGACTCATCTTGGTCAGGATCGATTTGAAATCTATCATGGTTTCAGAGAAATCATACTCCATATTTCGTTGTTCTTGTAGAATGTTGAACGACTACCCCAACTAAAATCTATCCACTCAACAAAAATTATTTCAGAGAAATCATACTCCATGATTCGTTGTTCTCGTAGAATGTTGAACGACTACCCCAACTAAAATCTATCCACTCAACAAAAATTATTTCAGAGAAATCATACTCCATGGTTCGTTGTTCTTGTAGAATGTTGAACGACTACCCCAACTAAAATCTATCCACTCAACAAAAATTATTTCACACCACAGACTCATCTTGGTCAGGATCGATTTGAAATCTATCATGGTTGCAGAGAAATCATACTCCATGATTCGTTGTTCTTGTAGAATGTTGAACGACTATCCCAACTAAAATCTATCCACTCAACAAAAATTATTTCAGAGAAATCATACTCCATGGTTCGTTGTTCTTGTAGAATGTTGAACGACTACCCCAACTAAAATCTATCCACTCAACAAATATTATTTCAGAGAAATCAGACTCCATGGTTCGTTGTTCTTGTAGAATGCTGAACGACTACCCCAACTAAAATCTATCCACTCAACAAAAATTATTTCACACCACAGACTCATCTTGGTCAGGATCGATTTGAAATCTATCATGGTTTCAGAGAAATCATACTCCATGGTAAGTTGTTCTTGTAGAATGTTGAACGACTACCCCAACTAAAATCTATCCACTCAACAAAAATTATTTCAGAGAAATCATACTCCATGGTTCGTTGTTCTTGTAGAATGTTGAACGACTACCCCAACTAAAATCTATCCACTCAACAAAAATTATTTCACACCACAGACTCATCTTGGTCAGGATCGATTTGAAATCTATCATGGTTTCAGAGAAATCATACTCCATGGTTCGTTGTTCTTGTAGAATGTTGAACGACTATCCCAACTAAAATCTATCCACTCAACAAAAATTATTTCACACCACAGACTCATCTTCGTCAGGACCGATTTGAAATCTCTCATGGTTTCAGAGAAATCATACTCCATCGTAAGTTGCTCTTGTAGAATGTTGAACGACTACCCCAACTAAAATCTATCCACTCAACAAAAATTATTTCAGAGAAATCATACTCCATGGTTCGTTGTTCTTGTAGAATGTTGAACGACTACCCCAACTAAAATCTATCCACTCAACAAAAATTATTTCACACCACAGACTCATCTTGGTCAGGATCGATTTGAAATCTATCATGGTTTCAGAGAAAGCATACCCCATGGTTCGTTGTTCTTGTAGAATGTTGAACTACTATCCCAACTAAAATCTACCCACTCAACAAAAATTATTTCACACCACAGACTCATCTCGGTCAGGATCGATTTGAAATCTATCATGGTTTCAAAGAAATCATACTCCATGGTAAGTTGCTCTTGTAGAATGTTGAACGACTACCCCAACTAAAATCTATCAACTCAACAAAAATTATTTCAGAGAAATCATACTCCATGGTAAGTTGTTCTTGTAGAATGTTGAACGACTATCCCAACTAAAATCTATCCACTCAACAAAAATTATTTCAGAGAAATCATACTCCATGGTTCGTTGTTCTTGTAGAATGTTGAACGACTATCCCAACTAAAATCTATCCACTCAACAAAAATTATTTCAGAGAAATCATACTCCATGGTTCGTTGTTCTTGTAGAATGTTGAACGACTACCCCAACTAAAATCTATCCACTCAACAAAAATTATTTCACACCACAGACTCATCTTGGTCAGGATCGATTTGAAATCTATCATGGTTTCAGAGAAATCATACTCCAGGCTTCGTTGTTCTTGTAGAATGTTGAACGACTATCCCAACTAAAATCTACCCACTCAACAAAAATTATTTCACACCACAGACTCATCTTGGTCAGGATCGATTTGAAATCTATCATGGTTTCAGAGAAATCATACTCCATGGTAAGATGTTCTTGTAGAATGTTGAACGACTACCCCAACTAAAATCTATCCACTCAACAAAAATTATTTCAGAGAAATCATACTCCATGGTAAGTGGTTCTTGTAGAATGTTGAACGACTACCATAACTAAAATCTATCCACTCAACAAAAATTATTTCAGAGAAATCATACTCCATGGTTCGTTGTTCTTGTAGAATGTTGAACGACTACCCCAACTAAAATCTATCCACTCAACAAAAATTATTTCAGAGAAATCATACTCCATGGTTCGTTGTTCTTGTAGAATGTTGAACGACTATCCCAACTAAAATCTATCCACTCAACAAAAATTATTTCACACCACAGACTCATCTTGGTCAGGATCGATTTGAAATCTATCACGGTTTCAGAGAAATCATAGTCCATGGTAAGTTGCTCATCCCAACTAAAATCTATCCACTCAACAAAAATTATTTCAGAGAAATCATACTCCATGATTTGTTGTTCTTGTAGAATGTTGAACGACTACCCCAACTAAAATCTATCCACTCAACAAAAATTATTTCACACCACAGACTCATCTTGGTCAGGATCGATTTGAAATCTATCATGGTTTCAGAGAAATCCTACTCCATGGTAAGTTGTTCTTGTAGAATGTTGAACGACTACCCCAACTAAAATCTATCCACTCAACAAAAATTATTTCAGAGAAATCATACTCCATGATTCGTTGTTCTTGTAGAATGTTGAACGACTACCCCAACTAAAATCTATCCACTCAACAAAAATTATTTCAGAGAAATCATACTCCATGGTTCGTTGTTCTTGTAGAATGCTCAGCGACAAATCCAACTAAAATCTATCCACTCAACAAAAATTATTTCAGAGAAATCATACTCCGTGGTTCGTTGTTCTTGTAGAATGTTGAACGACTACCCCAACTAAAATGTATCCACTCAACAAAAATTATTTCACACCACAGACTCATCTTGGTCAGGATCGATTTGAAATCTATCATGGTTTCAGAGAAATCATACTCCATGATAAGTTGTTCCCCCCAACTAAAATCTATCCACTCAACAAAAATTATTTCACACCACAGACTCATCTTGGTCAGGATCGATTTGAAATCTATCATGGTTTCAGAGAAATCATACTCCATGGTAAGTTGTTCTTGTAGAATGTGGAATGACTACCCCAACCAAAATCTATCCACTCAACAAAAATTATTTCAGAGAAATCATACTCCATGGTTCGTTGTTCTTGTAGAATGCTGAGCGACAAATCCAACTAAAATCTATCCACTCAACAAAAATTATTTCAGAGAAATCATACTCCGTGGTTCGTTGTTCTTGTAGAATGTTGAACGACTACCCCAACTAAAATCTATCCACTCAACAAAAATTATTTCACACCACAGACTCATCTTGGTCAGGATCGATTTGAAATCTATCATGGTTTCAGAGAAATCATACTCCATGGTAAGTTGTTCCCCCCAACTAAAATCTATCCACTCAACAAAAATTATTTCACACCACAGACTCATCTTGGTCAGGATCGATTTGAAATCTATCATGGTTTCAGAGAAATCATACTCCATGGTAAGTTGTTCTTGTAGAATGTGGAATGACTACCCCAACTAAAATCTATCCACTCAACAAAAATTATTTCAGAGAAATCATACTCCATGGTTCGTTGTTCTTGTAGAATGTTGAACGACTATCCCAACTAAAATCTATCCACTCAACAAAAATTATTTCAGAGAAATCATACTACATGGTTCGTTGTTCTTGTAGAATGTTGAACGACTATCCCAACTAAAATCTATCCACTCAACAAAAATTATTTCACACCACAGACTCATCTTGGTCAGGATCGATTTGAAATCTATCATGGTTTCAGAGAAATCATAGTCCATGGTAAGCTGTTCCCCCCAACTAAAATCTATCCACTCAACAAAAATTATTTCACACCACAGACTCATCTTGGTCAGGATCGATTTGAAATCTATCATGGTTGCAGAGAAATCATACTCCATGGTTCGTTGTTCTTGTAGAATGTTGAACGACTACCCCAACTAAAATCTATCCACTCAACAAAAATTATTTCAGAGAAATCATACTCCATGGTTCGTTGTTCTTGTAGAATGTTGAACGACTACCCCAACTAAAATCTATCCACTCAACAAAAATTATTTCAGAGAAATCATACTCCATGGTTCGTTGTTCTTGTAGAATGTTGAACGACTACGCCAACTAAAATCTATCCACTCAACAAAAATTATTTCACACCACAGACTCATCTTGGTCAGGATCGATTTGAAATCTATCATGGTTTCAGAGAAATCATACTCCATGGTAAGCTGTTCTTGTAGAATGTTGAACGACTACCCCAACTAAAATCTATCCACTCAACAAAAATTATTTCAGAGAAATCATACTCCATGGTTCGTTGTTCTTGTAGAATGTTGAACGACTAAACCAACTAAAATCTATGCACTCAACAAAATTTATTTCAGAGAAATCATACTCCATGGTTCGTTGTTCTTGTAGAATGTTGAGCGACTATACCAACTAAAATCTATCCACTCAACAAAAATTATTTCAGAGAAATCATACTCCATGGTTCGTTGTTCTTGTAGAATGTTGAACGACTACCTCAACTAAAATCTATCCACTCAACAAAAATTATTTCACACCACAGACTCATCTTGGTCAGGATCGATTTGAAATCTATCATGGTTTCAGAGAAATCATACTCCATGGTTCGTTGTTCTTGTAAAATGTTGAACGACTACCCCAACCAAAATCTATCCACTCAACAAAAATTATTTCACACCACAGACTCATCTTGGTCAGGATCGATTTGAAATCTATCATGGTTTCAGAGAAATCATACTCCATGGTTCGTTGTTCTTGTAAAATGTTGAACGACTATCCCAACTAAAATCTATCCACTCAACAAAAATTATTTCAGAGAAATCATACTGCATGGTTCGTTGTTCTTGTAGAATGTTAAACGACTACCCCAACTAAAATCTATCCACTCAACAAAAATTATTTCACACCACAGACTCATCTTGGTCAGGATCGATTTGAAATCTATCATGGTTTCAGAGAAATCATACTCCATGGTAAGTTGTTCTTGTAGAATGTTGAACGACTACCCCAACTAAAATCTATCAACTCAACAAAAATTATTTCACACCACAGACTCATCTTGGTCAGGATCGATTTGAAATCTATCATGGTTTCAGAGAAATCATACTCCATGGTTCGTTGTTCTTGTAGAATGTTGAACGACTATCCCAACTAAAATCTATCCACTCAACAAAAATTATTTCACACCACAGACTCATCTTGGTCAGGATCGATTTGAAATCTATCATGGTTTCAGAGAAATCATACTCCATGGTTCGTTGTTCTTGTAAAATGTTGAACGACTACCCCAACTAAAATCTATCCACTCAACAAAAATTATTTCACACCACAGACTCATCTTATTCAGGATCGATTTGAAATCTATCATGGTTTCAGAGAAATCATACTCCATGGTTCGTTGTTCTTGTAGAATGTTGAACGACTATCCCAACTAAAATCTATCCACTCAACAAAAATTATTCCACACCACAGACTCATCTTGGTCAGGATCGATTTGAAATCTATCATGGTTTCAGAGAAATCATACTCCATGGTTCGTTGTTCTTGTAAAATGTTGAACGACTACCCCAACTAAAATCTATCCACTCAACAAAAATTATTTCACACCACAGACTCATCTTGGTCAGGATCGATTTGAAATCTATCATGGTTTCAGAGAAATCATACTCCATGGTAAGTTGTTCCCCCCAACTAAAATCTATCCACTCAACAAAAATTATTTCACACCACAGACTCATCTTGGTCAGGATCGATTTGAAATCTATCATGGTTTCAGAGAAATCATACTCCATGGTAAGTTGTTCTTGTAGAATGTTGAATGACTACCCCAACTAAAATCTATCCACTCAACAAAAATTATTTCAGAGAAATCATACTCCATGGTTCGTTGTTCTTGTAGAATGTTGAACGACTATCCCAACTAAAATCTATCCACTCAACAAAAATTATTTCAGAGAAATCATACCCCATGGTTCGTTGTTCTTGTAGAATGTTGAACGACTATCCCAACTAAAATCTATCCACTCAACAAAAATTATTTCACACCACAGACTCATCTTGGTCAGGATCGATTTGAAATCTATCATGGTTTCAGAGAAATCATAGTCCATGGTAAGTTGTTCCCCCCAACTAAAATCTATCCACTCAACAAAAATTATTTCACACCACAGACTCATCTTGGTCAGGATCGATTTGAAATCTATCATGGTTTCAGAGAAATCATACTCCATGGTAAGTTGTTCTTGTAGAATGTTGAACGACTACCCCAACTAAAATCTATCCACTCAACAAAAATTATTTCAGAGAAATCATACTCCATGGTTCGTTGTTCTTGTAGAATGTTGAACGACTACCCCAACTAAAATCTATCCACTCAACAAAAATTATTTCAGAGAAACCATACTCCATGGTTCGTTGTTCTTGTAGAATGTTGAACGACTACGCCAACTAAAATCTATCCACTCAACAAAAATTATTTCACACCACAGACTCATCTTGGTCAGGATCGATTTGAAATCTATCATGGTTTCAGAGAAATCATACTCCATGGTAAGTTGTTCTTGTAGAATGTTGAACGACTACCCCAACTAAAATCTATCCACTCAACAAAAATTATTTCAGAGAAATCATACTCCATGGTTCGTTGTTCTTGTAGAATGTTGAACGACTACCCCAACTAAAATCTATCCACTCAACAAAAATTATTTCAGAGAAATCATACTCCATGGTTCGTTGTTCTTGTAGAATGTTGAGCGACTACCCCAACTAAAATCTATCCACTCAACAAAAATTATTTCAGAGAAATCATACTCCATGGTTCGTTGTTCTTGTAGAATGTTGAACGACTACCTCAACTAAAATCTATCCACTCAACAAAAATTATTTCACACCACAGACTCGTCTTGGTCAGGATCGATTTGAAATCTATCATGGTTTCAGAGAAATCATACTCCATGGTAAGTTGTTCTTGTAGAATGTTGAACGACTATCCCAACTAAAATCTATCCACTCAACAAAAATTATTTCAGAGAAATCATACTCCATTTTAAGTTGTTCTTGTAGAATGTTGAACGACTACCCCAACTAAAATCTATCCACTCAACAAAAATTATTTCACACCACAGACTCATCTTGATCAGGATCGATTTGAAATCTATCATGGTTTCAGAGAAATCATACTCCATGGTTCGTTGTTCTTGTAGAATGTTGAACGACTACCCCAACTAAAATCTATCCACTCAACAAAAATTATTTCACACCACAGACTCATCTTGGTCAGGATCGATTTGAAATCTATCATGGTTTCAGAGAAATCATACTCCATGGTTCGTTGTTCTTGTAGAATGTTGAACGACTATCCCAACTAAAATCTATCCACTCAACAAAAATTATTTCAGAGAAATCATACTCCATGGTAAGTTGTTCTTGTAGAATGTTGAACGAATACCCCAACTAAAATTTATCCACTCAACAAAAATTATTTCACACCACAGACTCATCTTGGTCAGGATCGATTTGAAATCTATCATGGTTTCAGAGAAATCATACTCCATGGTAAGTTGTTCTTGTAGAATGTTGAACGACTACCCCAACTAAAATCTATCCACTCAACAAAAATTATTTCACACCACAGACTCATCTTGGTCAGGATCGATTTGAAATCTATCATGGTTTCAGAGAAATCATACTCCATGGTTCGTTGTTCTTGTAGAATGTTGAACGACTATCCCAACTAAAATCTATCCACTCAACAAAAATTATTTCACACCACAGACTCATCTTGGTCAGGATCGATTTGAAATCTATCATGGTTTCAGAGAAATCATACTCCATGGTTCGTTGTTCTTGTAAAATGTTGAACGACTACCCCAACTAAAATCTATCCACTCAACAAAAATTATTTTACACCACAGACTCATCTTGGTCAGGATCGATTTGAAATCTATCATGGTTTCAGAGAAATCATACTCCATGGTTCGTTGTTCTTGTAAAATGTTGAACGACTATCCCAACTAAAATCTATCCACTCAACAAAAATTATTTCAGAGAAATCATACTGCATGGTTCGTTGTTCTTGTAGAATGTTAAACGACTACCCCAACTAAAATCTATCCACTCAACAAAAATTATTTCACACCACAGACTCATCTTGGTCAGGATCGATTTGAAATCTATCATGGTTTCAGAGAAATCATACTCCATGGTAAGTTGTTCTTGTAGAATGTTGAACGACTACCCCAACTAAAATCTATCCACTCAACAAAAATTATTTCACACCAAAGATTCATTTTGGTCAGGATCGATTTGAAATCTATCATGGTTTCAGAGAAATCATAGTCCATGGTTCGCTGTTCTTGTAGAATGTTGAACGACTATCCCAACTAAAATCTATCCACTCAACAAAAATTATTTCAGAGAAATCATACTGCATGGTTCGTTGTTCTTGTAGAATGTTGAACGACTACCCCAACTAAAATCTATCCACTCAACAAAAATTATTTCACACCACAGACTCATCTTGGTCAGGATCGATTTGAAATCTATCATGGTTGCAGAGAAATCATACTCCATGGTTCGTTGTTCTTGTAGAATGTTGAACGACTATCCCAACTAAAATCTATCCACTCAACAAAAATTATTTCAGAGAAATCATACTCCATTCTGAGTTGTTCTTGTAGAATGTTGAATGACTATCCCAACTAAAATCTATCCACTCAACAAAAATTATTTCACACCACAGACTCATCTTGGTCAGGATCGATTTCAAGTCTATCATGGTTTCAGAGAAATCATACTCCATGGTTCGTTGTTCTTGTAGAATGTTGAACGACTATCCCAACTAAAATCTATCCACTCAACAAAAATTATTTCAGAGAAATCATACTGCATGGTTCGTTGTTCTTGTAGAATGTTAAACGACTACCCCAACTAAAATCTATCCACTCAACAAAAATTATTTCACACCACAGACTCATCTTGGTCAGGATCGATTTGAAATCTATCATGGTTTCAGAGAAATCATACTCCATGGTAAGTTGTTCTTGTAGAATGTTGAACGACTACCCCAACTAAAATCTATCCACTCAACAAAAATTATTTCACACCAAAGACTCATTTTGGTCAGGATCGATTTGAAAATTATTTCAGAGAAATCATACTCCATGGTAAGTTGTTCTTGTAGAATGTTGAACGACTTTCCCAACTAAAATCTATCCACTCAACAAAAATTATTTCACACCACAGACTCATCTTGGTCAGGATCGATTTGAAATCTATCATGGTTTCAGAGAAATCATACTCCATGGTTCGTTGTTCTTGTAGAATGTTGAACGACTATCCCAACTAAAATCTATCCACTCAACAAAAATTATTTCACACCACAGACTCATCTTGGTCAGGATCGATTTGAAATCTATCATGGTTTCATAGAAATCATACTCCATGGTTCGTTGTTGTTGTAAAATGTTGAACGACTACCCCAACTAAAATCTATCCACTCAACAAAAATTATTTCACACCACAGACTCATCTTGGTCAGGATCGATTTGAAATCTATCATGGTTTCAGAGAAATCATAGTCCATGGTAAGTTGTTCTTGTAGAATGTTGAACGACTACCCCAACTAAAATCTATCCACTCAACAAAAATTATTTCACACCACAGACTCATCTTGGTCAGGATCGATTTGAAATCTATCATGGTTTCAGAGAAATCATACTCAATGGTTCGTTGTTCTTGTAAAATGTTGAACGACTATCCCAACTAAAATCTATCCACTCAACAAAAATTATTTCAGAGAAATCATACTCCATGGTAAGTTGTTTTTGTAGAATGTTGAACGACTACCCCAACTAAAATCTATCCACTCAACAAAAATTATTTCACACCACAGACTCATCTTGGTCAGGATCGATTTGAAATCTATCATGGTTTCAGAGAAATCATACTCCATATTTCGTTGTTCTTGTAGAATGTTGAACGACTATCCCAACTAAAATCTATCCACTCAACAAAAATTATTTCAGAGAAATCATACTCCATGGTAAGTTGTTCTTGTAGAATGTTGAACGACTACCCCAACTAAAATCTATCCACTCAACAAAAATTATTTCAGAGAAATCATACTCCATAGTAAGTTGTTCTTGTAGAATGTTGAACGACTATCCCAACTAAAATCTATCCACTCAACAAAAATTATTTCAGAGAAATCATACTCCATGGTTCGTTGTTCTTGTAGAATGTTGAACGACTACCCCAACTAAAATCTATCCACTCAACAAAAATTATTTCACACCACAGACTCATCTTGGTCAGGATCGATTTGAAATCTATCATGGTTTCAGAGAAATCATAGTCCATGGTAAGTTGTTCTTGTAGAATGTTGAACGACTACCCCAAATAAAATCTATCCACTCAACAAAAATTATTTCACACCACAGACTCATCTTGGTCAGGATCGATTTGAAATCTATCATGGTTTCAGAGAAATCATACTCCATGATTCGTTGTTCTTGTAGAATGTTGAACGACTATCCCAACTAAAATCTATCCACTCAACAAAAATTATTTCACACCACAGACTCATCTTGGTCAGGATCGATTTGAAATCTATCATGGTTTCATAGAAATCATACTCCATGGTTCGTTGTTGTTGTAAAATGTTGAACGACTACCCCAACTAAAATCTATCCACTCAACAAAAATTATTTCACACCACAGACTCATCTTGGTCAGGATCGATTTGAAATCTATCATGGTTTCAAAGAAATCATAGTCCATGGTAAGTTGTTCTTGTAGAATGTTGAACGACTACCCCAACTAAAATCTATCCACTCAACAAAAATTATTTCACACCACAGACTCATCTTGGTCAGGATCGATTTGAAATCTATCATGGTTTCAGAGAAATCATACTCCATGGTTCGTTGTTCTTGTAAAATGTTGAACGACTATCCCAACTAAAATCTATCCACTCAACAAAAATTATTTCAGACCACAGACTCATCTTGGTCAGGATCGATTTGAAATCTATCATGGTTTCAGAGAAATCATAGTCCATGGTAAGTTGTTCTTGTAGAATGTTGAACGACTACCCCAACTAAAATCTATCCACTCAACAAAAATTATTTCACACCACAGACTCATCTTGGTCAGGATCGATTTGAAATCTATCATGGTTTCAGAGAAATCATAGTCCATGGTAAGTTGTTCTTGTAGAATGTTGAACGACTACCCCAACTAAAATCTATCCACTCAACAAAAATTATTTCACACCACAGACTCATCTTGGTCAGGATCGATTTGAAATCTATCATGGTTTCAGAGAAATCATAGTCCATGGTAAGTTGTTCTTGTAGAATGTTGAACGACTACCCTAACTAAAATCTATCCACTCAACAAAAATTATTTCACACCACAGACTCATCTTGGTCAGAATCGATTTGAAATCTATCATGGTTTCAGAGAAATCATACTCCATGGTTCGCTGTTCTTGTAGAATGTTGAACGACTATCCCAACTAAAATCTATCCACTCAACAAAAATTATTTCAGAGAAATCATACTCCATGGTAAGTTGTTCTTGTAGAATGTTGAACGACTATCCCAACTAAAATCTATCCACTCAACAAAAATTATTTCAGAGAAATCATACTCCATGGTAAGTTGTTCTTGTAGAATGTTGAACGACTACCCCTAGCTAAAATCTATCCACTCAACAGAATTATTTCACACCACAGACTCATCTTGGTCAGGATCGATTTGAAATCTATCATGGTTGCAGAGAAATCATACTCCATGGTTCGTTGTTCTTGTAGAATGTTGAACGACTATCCCAACTAAAATCTATCCACTCAACAAAAATTATTTCACACCACAGACTCATCTTGGTCAGGATCGATTTGAAATCTATCATGGTTTCAGAGAAATCATACTCCATGGTTCGTTGTTCTTGTAAAATGTTGAACGACTACCCCAACTAAAATCTATCCACTCAACAAAAATTATTTTACACCACAGACTCATCTTGGTCAGGATCGATTTGAAATCTATCATGGTTTCAGAGAAATCATACTCCATGGTTCGTTGTTCTTGTAAAATGTTGAACGACTATCCCAACTAAAATCTATCCACTCAACAAAAATTATTTCAGAGAAATCATACTGCATGGTTCGTTGTTCTTGTAGAATGTTAAACGACTACCCCAACTAAAATCTATCCACTCAACAAAAATTATTTCACACCACAGACTCATCTTGGTCAGGATCGATTTGAAATCTATCATGGTTTCAGAGAAATCATACTCCATGGTAAGTTGTTCTTGTAGAATGTTGAACGACTACCCCAACTAAAATCTATCCACTCAACAAAAATTATTTCACACCAAAGATTCATTTTGGTCAGGATCGATTTGAAATCTATCATGGTTTCAGAGAAATCATAGTCCATGGTTCGCTGTTCTTGTAGAATGTTGAACGACTATCCCAACTAAAATCTATCCACTCAACAAAAATTATTTCAGAGAAATCATACTGCATGGTTCGTTGTTCTTGTAGAATGTTGAACGACTACCCCAACTAAAATCTATCCACTCAACAAAAATTATTTCACACCACAGACTCATCTTGGTCAGGATCGATTTGAAATCTATCATGGTTGCAGAGAAATCATACTCCATGGTTCGTTGTTCTTGTAGAATGTTGAACGACTATCCCAACTAAAATCTATCCACTCAACAAAAATTATTTCAGAGAAATCATACTCCATTCTGAGTTGTTCTTGTAGAATGTTGAATGACTATCCCAACTAAAATCTATCCACTCAACAAAAATTATTTCACACCACAGACTCATCTTGGTCAGGATCGATTTCAAGTCTATCATGGTTTCAGAGAAATCATACTCCATGGTTCGTTGTTCTTGTAGAATGTTGAACGACTATCCCAACTAAAATCTATCCACTCAACAAAAATTATTTCAGAGAAATCATACTGCATGGTTCGTTGTTCTTGTAGAATGTTAAACGACTACCCCAACTAAAATCTATCCACTCAACAAAAATTATTTCACACCACAGACTCATCTTGGTCAGGATCGATTTGAAATCTATCATGGTTTCAGAGAAATCATACTCCATGGTAAGTTGTTCTTGTAGAATGTTGAACGACTACCCCAACTAAAATCTATCCACTCAACAAAAATTATTTCACACCAAAGACTCATTTTGGTCAGGATCGATTTGAAAATTATTTCAGAGAAATCATACTCCATGGTAAGTTGTTCTTGTAGAATGTTGAACGACTTTCCCAACTAAAATCTATCCACTCAACAAAAATTATTTCACACCACAGACTCATCTTGGTCAGGATCGATTTGAAATCTATCATGGTTTCAGAGAAATCATACTCCATGGTTCGTTGTTCTTGTAGAATGTTGAACGACTATCCCAACTAAAATCTATCCACTCAACAAAAATTATTTCACACCACAGACTCATCTTGGTCAGGATCGATTTGAAATCTATCATGGTTTCATAGAAATCATACTCCATGGTTCGTTGTTGTTGTAAAATGTTGAACGACTACCCCAACTAAAATCTATCCACTCAACAAAAATTATTTCACACCACAGACTCATCTTGGTCAGGATCGATTTGAAATCTATCATGGTTTCAGAGAAATCATAGTCCATGGTAAGTTGTTCTTGTAGAATGTTGAACGACTACCCCAACTAAAATCTATCCACTCAACAAAAATTATTTCACACCACAGACTCATCTTGGTCAGGATCGATTTGAAATCTATCATGGTTTCAGAGAAATCATACTCAATGGTTCGTTGTTCTTGTAAAATGTTGAACGACTATCCCAACTAAAATCTATCCACTCAACAAAAATTATTTCAGAGAAATCATACTCCATGGTAAGTTGTTTTTGTAGAATGTTGAACGACTACCCCAACTAAAATCTATCCACTCAACAAAAATTATTTCACACCACAGACTCATCTTGGTCAGGATCGATTTGAAATCTATCATGGTTTCAGAGAAATCATACTCCATATTTCGTTGTTCTTGTAGAATGTTGAACGACTATCCCAACTAAAATCTATCCACTCAACAAAAATTATTTCAGAGAAATCATACTCCATGGTAAGTTGTTCTTGTAGAATGTTGAACGACTACCCCAACTAAAATCTATCCACTCAACAAAAATTATTTCAGAGAAATCATACTCCATAGTAAGTTGTTCTTGTAGAATGTTGAACGACTATCCCAACTAAAATCTATCCACTCAACAAAAATTATTTCAGAGAAATCATACTCCATGGTTCGTTGTTCTTGTAGAATGTTGAACGACTACCCCAACTAAAATCTATCCACTCAACAAAAATTATTTCACACCACAGACTCATCTTGGTCAGGATCGATTTGAAATCTATCATGGTTTCAGAGAAATCATAGTCCATGGTAAGTTGTTCTTGTAGAATGTTGAACGACTACCCCAAATAAAATCTATCCACTCAACAAAAATTATTTCACACCACAGACTCATCTTGGTCAGGATCGATTTGAAATCTATCATGGTTTCAGAGAAATCATACTCCATGATTCGTTGTTCTTGTAGAATGTTGAACGACTATCCCAACTAAAATCTATCCACTCAACAAAAATTATTTCACACCACAGACTCATCTTGGTCAGGATCGATTTGAAATCTATCATGGTTTCATAGAAATCATACTCCATGGTTCGTTGTTGTTGTAAAATGTTGAACGACTACCCCAACTAAAATCTATCCACTCAACAAAAATTATTTCACACCACAGACTCATCTTGGTCAGGATCGATTTGAAATCTATCATGGTTTCAAAGAAATCATAGTCCATGGTAAGTTGTTCTTGTAGAATGTTGAACGACTACCCCAACTAAAATCTATCCACTCAACAAAAATTATTTCACACCACAGACTCATCTTGGTCAGGATCGATTTGAAATCTATCATGGTTTCAGAGAAATCATACTCCATGGTTCGTTGTTCTTGTAAAATGTTGAACGACTATCCCAACTAAAATCTATCCACTCAACAAAAATTATTTCAGACCACAGACTCATCTTGGTCAGGATCGATTTGAAATCTATCATGGTTTCAGAGAAATCATAGTCCATGGTAAGTTGTTCTTGTAGAATGTTGAACGACTACCCCAACTAAAATCTATCCACTCAACAAAAATTATTTCACACCACAGACTCATCTTGGTCAGGATCGATTTGAAATCTATCATGGTTTCAGAGAAATCATAGTCCATGGTAAGTTGTTCTTGTAGAATGTTGAACGACTACCCCAACTAAAATCTATCCACTCAACAAAAATTATTTCACACCACAGACTCATCTTGGTCAGGATCGATTTGAAATCTATCATGGTTTCAGAGAAATCATAGTCCATGGTAAGTTGTTCTTGTAGAATGTTGAACGACTACCCTAACTAAAATCTATCCACTCAACAAAAATTATTTCACACCACAGACTCATCTTGGTCAGAATCGATTTGAAATCTATCATGGTTTCAGAGAAATCATACTCCATGGTTCGCTGTTCTTGTAGAATGTTGAACGACTATCCCAACTAAAATCTATCCACTCAACAAAAATTATTTCAGAGAAATCATACTCCATGGTAAGTTGTTCTTGTAGAATGTTGAACGACTATCCCAACTAAAATCTATCCACTCAACAAAAATTATTTCAGAGAAATCATACTCCATGGTAAGTTGTTCTTGTAGAATGTTGAACGACTACCCCTAGCTAAAATCTATCCACTCAACAGAATTATTTCACACCACAGACTCATCTTGGTCAGGATCGATTTGAAATCTATCATGGTTGCAGAGAAATCATACTCCATGGTTCGTTGTTCTTGTAGAATGTTGAACGACTATCCCAACTAAAATCTATCCACTCAACAAAAATTATTTCAGAGAAATCATACTCCATGGTAAGTTGTTCTTGTAGAATGTTGAACGACTACCCCAACTAAAATCTATCCACTCAAGAAAAATTATTTCACACCACAGACTCATCTTGGTCAGGATCGATTTGAAATCTATCATGGTTGCAGAGAAATCATACTCCATGGTTCGTTGTTCTTGTAGAATGTTGAACGACTACCCCAACTAAAATCTATCCACTCAACAAAAATTATTTCAGAGAAATCATACTCCATGGTAAGTTGTTCTCGTAGAATGTTGAACGACTTTCCCAACTAAAATCTATCCACTCAACAAAAATTATTTCACACCACAGACTCATCTTGGTCAGGATCGATTTGAAATCTATCATGGTTTCAGAGAAATCATACTCCATGGTTCGTTGTTCTTGTAGAATGTTGAACGACTATCCCAACTAAAATCTATCCACTCAACAAAAATTATTTCACACCACAGACTCATCTTGGTCAGGATCGATTTGAAATCTATCATGGTTTCATAGAAATCATACTCCATGGTTCGTTGTTGTTGTAAAATGTTGAACGACTACCCCAACTAAAATCTATCCACTCAACAAAAATTATTTCACACCACAGACTCATCTTGGTCAGGATCGATTTGAAATCTATCATGGTTTCAGAGAAATCATAGTCCATGGTAAGTTGTTCTTGTAGAATGTTGAACGACTACCCCAACTAAAATCTATCCACTCAACAAAAATTATTTCACACCACAGACTCATCTTGGTCAGGATCGATTTGAAATCTATCATGGTTTCAGAGAAATCATACTCAATGGTTCGTTGTTCTTGTAAAATGTTGAACGACTATCCCAACTAAAATCTATCCACTCAACAAAAATTATTTCAGAGAAATCATACTCCATGGTAAGTTGTTTTTGTAGAATGTTGAACGACTACCCCAACTAAAATCTATCCACTCAACAAAAATTATTTCACACCACAGACTCATCTTGGTCAGGATCGATTTGAAATCTATCATGGTTTCAGCGAAATCATACTCCATATTTCGTTGTTCTTGTAGAATGTTGAACGACTATCCCAACTAAAATCTATCCACTCAACAAAAATTATTTCAGAGAAATCATACTCCATGGTAAGTTGTTCTTGTAGAATGTTGAACGACTACCCCAACTAAAATCTATCCACTCAACAAAAATTATTTCAGAGAAATCATACTCCATAGTAAGTTGTTCTTGTAGAATGTTGAACGACTATCCCAACTAAAATCTATCCACTCAACAAAAATTATTTCAGAGAAATCATACTCCATGGTTCGTTGTTCTTGTAGAATGTTGAACGACTACCCCAACTAAAATCTACCCACTCAACAAAAATTATTTCACACCACAGACTCATCTTGGTCAGGATCGATTTGAAATCTATCATGGTTTCAGAGAAATCATAGTCCATGGTAAGTTGTTCTTGTAGAATGTTGAACGACTACCCCAAATAAAATCTATCCACTCAACAAAAATTATTTCACACCACAGACTCATCTTGGTCAGGATCGATTTGAAATCTATCATGGTTTCAGAGAAATCATACTCCATGATTCGTTGTTCTTGTAGAATGTTGAACGACTATCCCAACTAAAATCTATCCACTCAACAAAAATTATTTCACACCACAGACTCATCTTGGTCAGGATCGATTTGAAATCTATCATGGTTTCATAGAAATCATACTCCATGGTTCGTTGTTGTTGTAAAATGTTGAACGACTACCCCAACTAAAATCTATCCACTCAACAAAAATTATTTCACACCACAGACTCATCTTGGTCAGGATCGATTTGAAATCTATCATGGTTTCAAAGAAATCATAGTCCATGGTAAGTTGTTCTTGTAGAATGTTGAACGACTACCCCAACTAAAATCTATCCACTCAACAAAAATTATTTCACACCACAGACTCATCTTGGTCAGGATCGATTTGAAATCTATCATGGTTTCAGAGAAATCATACTCCATGGTTCGTTGTTCTTGTAAAATGTTGAACGACTATCCCAACTAAAATCTATCCACTCAACAAAAATTATTTCAGACCACAGACTCATCTTGGTCAGGATCGATTTGAAATCTATCATGGTTTCAGAGAAATCATAGTCCATGGTAAGTTGTTCTTGTAGAATGTTGAACGACTACCCCAACTAAAATCTATCCACTCAACAAAAATTATTTCACACCACAGACTCATCTTGGTCAGGATCGATTTGAAATCTATCATGGTTTCAGAGAAATCATAGTCCATGGTAAGTTGTTCTTGTAGAATGTTGAACGACTACCCCAACTAAAATCTATCCACTCAACAAAAATTATTTCACACCACAGACTCATCTTGGTCAGGATCGATTTGAAATCTATCATGGTTTCAGAGAAATCATAGTCCATGGTAAGTTGTTCTTGTAGAATGTTGAACGACTACCCTAACTAAAATCTATCCACTCAACAAAAATTATTTCACACCACAGACTCATCTTGGTCAGGATCGATTTGAAATCTATCATGGTTTCAGAGAAATCATACTCCATGGTTCGTTGTTCTTGTAGAATGTTGAACGACTACCCCAACTAAAATCTATCCACTCAACAAAAATTATTTCACACCACAGACTCATCTTGGTCAGTATCGATTTGAAATCTATCATGGTTTCAGAGAAATCATACTCCATGGTTCGTTGTTCTTATAGAATGTTGAACGACTATCCCAACTAAAATCTATCCACTCAACAAAAATTATTTCAGAGAAATCATACTCCATGGTAAGTTGTTCTTGTAGAATGTTGAACGACTACCCCAACTAAAATCTATCCACTCAACAAAAATTATTTCAGAGAAATCATACTCCATGGTTCGTTGTTCTTGTAGAATGTTGAACGACTACCCCATCTAAAATCTATCCACTCAACAAAAATTATTTCACACCATAGACTCATCTTGGTCAGGATCGATTTGAAATCTATCATGGTTTCAGAGAAATCATACTCCATGGTTCGTTGTTCTTGTAAAACGTTGAACGACTACCCCAACTAAAATCTATCCACTCAACAAAAATTATTTCACACCACAGACTCATCTTGGTCAGGATCGATTTGAAATCTATCACGGTTTCAGAGAAATCATACTCCATGGTAAGTTGTTCTTGTAGAATGTTGAACGACTACCCCAACTAAAATCTATCCACTCAACAAAAATTATTTCACACCACAGACTCATCTTGGTCAGGATCGATTTGAAATCTATCATGGTTTCAGAGAAATCATACTCCATGGTAAGTTGTTCTTGTAGAATGTTGAACGACTACCCCAACTAAAATCTATCCACTCAACAAAAATTATTTCACACCACAGACTCATCTTGGTCAGGATCGATTTGAAATCTATCATGGTTTCAGAAAAATCATACTCCATGGTTCGTTGTTCTTGTAGAATGTTGAACGACTATCCCAACTAAAATCTATCCACTCAACAAAAATTATTTCAGAGAAATCATACTCCATGGTAAGTTGTTCTTGTAGAATGTTGAACGACTACCCCAACTAAAATCTATCCACTCAACAAAAATTATTTCAGAGAAATCATACTCCATGGTAAGTTGTTCTTGTAGAATGTTGAACGACTACCCCAACTAAAATCTATCCACTCAACAAAAATTATTTCACACCACAGACTCATCTTGGTCAGGATCGATTTGAAATCTATCATGGTTTCAGAGAAATCATACTCCATGGTTCGTTGTTCTTGTAGAATGTTGAACGACTATCCCAACTAAAATCTATCCACTCAACAAAAATTATTTCACACCACAGACTCATCTTGGTCGGGATCGATCTGAAATCTATCATGGTTTCAGAGAAATCATACTCCATGGTTCGTTGTTCTTGTAGAATGTTGAACGACTATCCCAACTAAAATCTATCCACTCAACAAAAATTATTTCAGAGAAATCATACTCCATGGTAAGTTGTTCTTGTAGAATGTTGAACGACTACCCCAACTAAAATCTATCCACTCAACAAAAATTATTTCAGAGAAATCATACTCCATGGTTCCTTGTTCTTGTAGAATGTTGAACGACTACCCCAACTAAAATCTATCCACTCAACAAAAATTATTTCAGAGAAATCATACTCCATGGTTCATTGTTCTTGTAGAATGTTGAACGACTACCCCAACTAAAATCTATCCACTCAACAAAAATTATTTCACACCACAGACTCATCTTGGTCAGGATCGATTTGAAATCTATCACGGTTTCAGAGAAATCATACTCCATGGTAAGTTGTTCTTGTAGAATGTTGAACGACTACCCCAACTAAAATCTATCCACTCAACAAAAATTATTTCACACCACAGACTCATCTTGGTCAGGATCGATTTGAAATCTATCATGGTTTCAGAGAAATCATACTCCATGGTTCGTTGTTCTTGTAGAATGTTGAACGACTATCCCAACTAAAATCTATCCACTCAACAAAAATTATTTCACACCACAGACTCATCTTGGTCGGGATCGATCTGAAATCTATCATGGTTTCAGAGAAATCATACTCCATGTTTCGTTGTTCTTGTAGAATGTTGAACGACTATCCCAACTAAAATCTATCCACTCAACAAAAATTATTTCAGAGAAATCATACTCCATGGTAAGTTGTTCTTGTAGAATGTTGAACGACTACCCCAACTAAAATATATCCACTCAACAAAACTTATTTCAGAGAAATCATACTCCATGGTTCGTTGTTCTTGTAGAATGCTGAACGACTATCCCAACTAAAATCTATCCACTCAACAAAAATTATTTCAGAGAAATCATACTCCATGGTTCATTGTTCTTGTAGAATGTTGAACGACTACCCCAACTAAAATCTATCCACTCAACAAAAATTATTTCACACCACGGACTCATCTTGGTCATAATCGATTTGAAATCTATCATGGTTTCAGAGAAATCATACTCCATGGTAAGTTGTTCTTGTAGAATGTTGAGCGACTACCCCAACTAAAATCTATCCACTCAACAAAAATTATTTCAGAGAAATCATACTCCATAGTAAGTTGTTCTTGTAGAATGTTGAACGACTATCCCAACTAAAATCTATCCACTCAACAAAAATTATTTCAGAGAAATCATACTCCATGGTTCGTTGTTCTTGTAGAATGTTGAACGACTACCCCAACTAAAATCTATCCACTCAACAAAAATTATTTCACACCACAGACTCATCTTGGCCAGGATCGATTTGAAATCTATCATGGTTTCAGAGAAATCATACTCCATGGTTCGTTGTTCTTGTAAAATGTTGAACGACTACCCCAACTAAAATCTATCCACTCAACAAAAATTATTTCACACCACAGACTCATCTTGGTCAGGATCGATTTGAAATCTATCATGGTTTCAGAGAAATCATAGTCCATGGTAAGTTGTTCTTGTAGAATGTTGAACGACTACCCCAACTAAAATCTATCCACTCAACAAAAATTATTTCACACCACAGACTCATCTTGGTCAGGATCGATTTGAAATCTATCATGGTTTCAGAGAAATCATACTCCATGGTTCGTTGTTCTAGTAGAATGTTGAACGACTACCTCAACTAAAATCTATTTACTCAACAAAAATTATTTCACACCACAGACTCATCTTGGTCAGGATCGATTTGAAATCTATCATGGTTTCAGAGAAATCATAGTCCATGGTAAGTTGTTCTTGTAGAATGTTGAACGACTACCCTAACTAAAATCTATCCACTCAACAAAAATTATTTCACACCACAGACTCATCTTGGTCAGGATCGATTTGAAATCTATCATGGTTTCAGAGAAATCATACTCCATGGTTCGTTGTTCTTGTAGAATGTTGAACGACTACCCCAACTAAAATCTATCCACTCAACAAAAATTATTTCACACCACAGACTCATCTTGGTCAGTATCGATTTGAAATCTATCATGGTTTCAGTGAAATCATACTCCATGGTTCGTTGTTCTTATAGAATGTTGAACGACTATCCCAACTAAAATCTATCCACTCAACAAAAATTATTTCAGAGAAATCATACTCCATGGTAAGTTGTTCTTGTAGAATGTTGAACGACTACCCCAACTAAAATCTATCCACTCAACAAAAATTATTTCAGAGAAATCATACTCCATGGTTCGTTGTTCTTGTAGAATGTTGAACGACTACCCCATCTAAAATCTATCCACTCAACAAAAATTATTTCACACCACAGACTCATCTTGGTCAGGATCGATTTGAAATCTATCATGGTTTCAGAGAAATCATACTCCATGGTTCGTTGTTCTTGTAAAACGTTGACCGACTACCCCAACTAAAATCTATCCACTCAACAAAAATTATTTCACACCACAGACTCATCTTGGTCAGGATCGATTTGAAATCTATCACGGTTTCAGAGAAATCATACTCCATGGTTCGTTGTTCTTGTAAAATGTTGAACGACTACCCCAACTAAAATCTATCCACTCAACAAAAATTATTTCACACCACAGACTCATCTTGGTCAGGATCGATTTGAAATCTATCATGGTTTCAGAGAAATCATACTCCATGGTAAGTTGTTCTTGTAGAATGTTGAACGACTACCCCAACTAAAATCTATCCACTCAACAAAAATTATTTCACACCACAGACTCATCTTGGTCAGGATCGATTTGAAATCTATCATGGTTTCAGAAAAATCATACTCCATGGTTCGTTGTTCTTGTAGAATGTTGAACGACTATCCCAACTAAAATCTATCCACTCAACAAAAATTATTTCAGAGAAATCATACTCCATGGTAAGTTGTTCTTGTAGAATGTTGAACGACTACCCCAACTAAAATCTATACACTCAACAAAAATTATTTCACACCACAGACTCATCTTGGTCAGGATCGGTTTGAAATCTATCATGGTTTCAGAGAAACCATACTATATGGTTCGTTGTTCTTGTAGAATGTTGAACGACTATCCCAACTAAAATCTATCCACTCAACAAAAATTATTTCAGAGAAATCATACTCCATGGTAAGTTGTTCTTGTAGAATGTTGAACGACTATCCCAACTAAAATATATCCACTCAACAAAAATTATTTCAGAGAAATCATACTCCATGGTTCGTTGTTCTTGTAGAATGTTGAACGACTATCCCAACTAAAATCTATCCACTCAACAAAAATTATTTCAGAGAAATCATACCCATGGTAAGTTGTTCTTGTAGAATGTTGAACGACTACCCCAACTAAAATCTATCCACTCAACAAAAATTATTTCACACCACGGACTCATCTTGGTCATAATCGATTTGAAATCTATCATGGTTTCAGAGAAATCATACTCCATGGTTCGTTGTTCTTGTAGAATGTTGAACGACTATCCCAACTAAAATCTATCCACTCAACAAAAATTATTTCAGAGAAATCATACTCCATGGTAAGTTGTTCTTGTAGAATGTTGAACGACTACCCCAACTAAAATCTATCCACTCAACAAAAATTATTTCAGAGAAATCATACTCCATGGTTCGTTGTTCTTGTAGAATGTTGAACGACTACCCCAACTAAAATCTATCCACTCAACAAAAATTATTTCACACCACAGACTCATCTTGGTCAGGATCGATTTGAAATCTATCATGGTTTCAGAGAAATCATACTCCATGGTTCGTTGTTCTTGTAGAATGTTGAACGACTATCCCAACTAAAATCTATCCACTCAACAAAAATTATTTCACACCACAGACTCATCTTGGTCGGGATCGATCTGAAATCTATCATGGTTTCAGAGAAATCATACTCCATGGTTCGTTGTTCTTGTAGAATGTTGAACGACTATCCCAACTAAAATCTATCCACTCAACAAAAATTATTTCAGAGAAATCATACTCCATGGTAAGTTGTTCTTGTAGAATGTTGAACGACTACCCCAACTAAAATCTATCCACTCAACAAAAATTATTTCAGAGAAATCATACTGAATGGTTCGTTGTTCTTGTAGAATGTTGAACGACTACCCCAACTAAAATCTATCCACTCAACAAAAATTATTTCAGAGAAATCATACTCCATGGTTCATTGTTCTTGTAGAATGTTGAACGACTACCCCAACTAAAATCTATCCACTCAACAAAAATTATTTCACACCACAGACTCATCTTGGTCAAAATCGATTTGAAATCTATCACGGTTTCAGAGAAATCATACTCCATGGTAAGTTGTTCTTGTAGAATGTTGAACGACTACCCTAACTAAAATCTATCCACTCAACAAAAATTATTTCACACCACAGACTCATCTTGGTCAGGATCGATTTGAAATCTATCATGGTTTCAGAGAAATCATACTCCATGGTTCGTTGTTCTTGTAGAATGTTGAACGACTATCCCAACTAAAATCTATCCACTCAACAAAAATTATTTCACACCACAGACTCATCTTGGTCGGGATCGATCTGAAATCTATCATGGTTTCAGAGAAATCATACTCCATGGTTCGTTGTTCTTGTAAAATGTTGAACGACTACCCCAACTAAAATCTATCCACTCAACAAAAATTATTTCACACCACAGACTCATCTTGGTCAGGATCGATTTGAAATCTATCATGGTTTCAGAGAAATCATAGTCCATGGTAAGTTGTTCTTGTAGAATGTTGAACGACTACCCCAACTAAAATCTATCCACTCAACAAAAATTATTTCACACCACAGACTCATCTTGGTCAGGATCGATTTGAAATCTATCATGGTTTCAGAGAAATCATACTCCATGGTTCGTTGTTCTAGTAGAATGTTGAACGACTACCTCAACTAAAATCTATTTACTCAACAAAAATTATTTCACACCACAGACTCATCTTGGTCAGGATCGATTTGAAATCTATCATGGTTTCAGAGAAATCATAGTCCATGGTAAGTTGTTCTTGTAGAATGTTGAACGACTACCCTAACTAAAATCTATCCACTCAACAAAAATTATTTCACACCACAGACTCATCTTGGTCAGGATCGATTTGAAATCTATCATGGTTTCAGAGAAATCATACTCCATGGTTCGTTGTTCTTGTAGAATGTTGAACGACTACCCCAACTAAAATCTATCCACTCAACAAAAATTATTTCACACCACAGACTCATCTTGGTCAGTATCGATTTGAAATCTATCATGGTTTCAGTGAAATCATACTCCATGGTTCGTTGTTCTTATAGAATGTTGAACGACTATCCCAACTAAAATCTATCCACTCAACAAAAATTATTTCAGAGAAATCATACTCCATGGTAAGTTGTTCTTGTAGAATGTTGAACGACTACCCCAACTAAAATCTATCCACTCAACAAAAATTATTTCAGAGAAATCATACTCCATGGTTCGTTGTTCTTGTAGAATGTTGAACGACTACCCCATCTAAAATCTATCCACTCAACAAAAATTATTTCACACCACAGACTCATCTTGGTCAGGATCGATTTGAAATCTATCATGGTTTCAGAGAAATCATACTCCATGGTTCGTTGTTCTTGTAAAACGTTGACCGACTACCCCAACTAAAATCTATCCACTCAACAAAAATTATTTCACACCACAGACTCATCTTGGTCAGGATCGATTTGAAATCTATCACGGTTTCAGAGAAATCATACTCCATGGTTCGTTGTTCTTGTAAAATGTTGAACGACTACCCCAACTAAAATCTATCCACTCAACAAAAATTATTTCACACCACAGACTCATCTTGGTCAGGATCGATTTGAAATCTATCATGGTTTCAGAGAAATCATACTCCATGGTAAGTTGTTCTTGTAGAATGTTGAACGACTACCCCAACTAAAATCTATCCACTCAACAAAAATTATTTCACACCACAGACTCATCTTGGTCAGGATCGATTTGAAATCTATCATGGTTTCAGAAAAATCATACTCCATGGTTCGTTGTTCTTGTAGAATGTTGAACGACTATCCCAACTAAAATCTATCCACTCAACAAAAATTATTTCAGAGAAATCATACTCCATGGTAAGTTGTTCTTGTAGAATGTTGAACGACTACCCCAACTAAAATCTATACACTCAACAAAAATTATTTCACACCACAGACTCATCTTGGTCAGGATCGGTTTGAAATCTATCATGGTTTCAGAGAAACCATACTATATGGTTCGTTGTTCTTGTAGAATGTTGAACGACTATCCCAACTAAAATCTATCCACTCAACAAAAATTATTTCAGAGAAATCATACTCCATGGTAAGTTGTTCTTGTAGAATGTTGAACGACTATCCCAACTAAAATATATCCACTCAACAAAAATTATTTCAGAGAAATCATACTCCATGGTTCGTTGTTCTTGTAGAATGTTGAACGACTATCCCAACTAAAATCTATCCACTCAACAAAAATTATTTCAGAGAAATCATACCCATGGTAAGTTGTTCTTGTAGAATGTTGAACGACTACCCCAACTAAAATCTATCCACTCAACAAAAATTATTTCACACCACGGACTCATCTTGGTCATAATCGATTTGAAATCTATCATGGTTTCAGAGAAATCATACTCCATGGTTCGTTGTTCTTGTAGAATGTTGAACGACTATCCCAACTAAAATCTATCCACTCAACAAAAATTATTTCAGAGAAATCATACTCCATGGTAAGTTGTTCTTGTAGAATGTTGAACGACTACCCCAACTAAAATCTATCCACTCAACAAAAATTATTTCAGAGAAATCATACTCCATGGTTCGTTGTTCTTGTAGAATGTTGAACGACTACCCCAACTAAAATCTATCCACTCAACAAAAATTATTTCACACCACAGACTCATCTTGGTCAGGATCGATTTGAAATCTATCATGGTTTCAGAGAAATCATACTCCATGGTTCGTTGTTCTTGTAGAATGTTGAACGACTATCCCAACTAAAATCTATCCACTCAACAAAAATTATTTCACACCACAGACTCATCTTGGTCGGGATCGATCTGAAATCTATCATGGTTTCAGAGAAATCATACTCCATGGTTCGTTGTTCTTGTAGAATGTTGAACGACTATCCCAACTAAAATCTATCCACTCAACAAAAATTATTTCAGAGAAATCATACTCCATGGTAAGTTGTTCTTGTAGAATGTTGAACGACTACCCCAACTAAAATCTATCCACTCAACAAAAATTATTTCAGAGAAATCATACTGAATGGTTCGTTGTTCTTGTAGAATGTTGAACGACTACCCCAACTAAAATCTATCCACTCAACAAAAATTATTTCAGAGAAATCATACTCCATGGTTCATTGTTCTTGTAGAATGTTGAACGACTACCCCAACTAAAATCTATCCACTCAACAAAAATTATTTCACACCACAGACTCATCTTGGTCAAAATCGATTTGAAATCTATCACGGTTTCAGAGAAATCATACTCCATGGTAAGTTGTTCTTGTAGAATGTTGAACGACTACCCTAACTAAAATCTATCCACTCAACAAAAATTATTTCACACCACAGACTCATCTTGGTCAGGATCGATTTGAAATCTATCATGGTTTCAGAGAAATCATACTCCATGGTTCGTTGTTCTTGTAGAATGTTGAACGACTATCCCAACTAAAATCTATCCACTCAACAAAAATTATTTCACACCACAGACTCATCTTGGTCGGGATCGATCTGAAATCTATCATGGTTTCAGAGAAATCATACTCCATGGTTCGTTGTTCTTGTAGAATGTTGAACGACTATCCCAACTAAAATCTATCCACTCAACAAAAATTATTTCAGAGAAATCATACTCCATGGTAAGCTGTTCTTGTAGAATGTTGAACGACTACCCCAACTAAAATATATCCACTCAACAAAAATTATTTCAGAGAAATCATACTCCATGGTTCGTTGTTCTTGTAGAATGTTGAACGACTATCCCAACTAAAATCTATCCACTCAACAAAAATTATTTCAGAGAAATCATACTCCATGGTTCATTGTTCTTGTAGAATGTTGAACGACTACCCCAACTAAAATCTATCCACTCAACAAAAATTATTTCACACCACGGACTCATCTTGGTCATAATCGATTTGAAATCTATCATGGTTTCAGAGAAATCATACTCCATGGTTCGTTGTTCTTGTAGAATGTTGAACGACTATCCCAACTAAAATCTATCCACTCAACAAAAATTATTTCAGAGAAATCATACTCCATGGTAAGTTGTTCTTGTAGAATGTTGAACGACTACCCCAACTAAAATCTATCCACTCAACAAAAATTATTTCAGAGAAATCATACTCCATGGTTCGTTGTTCTTGTAGAATGTTGAACGACTACCCCAACTAAAATCTATCCACTCAACAAAAATTATTTCACACCACAGACTCATCTTGGTCAGGATCGATTTGAAATCTATCATGGTTGCAGAGAAATCATACTCCATGGTAAGTTGTTCTTGTAGAATGTTGAACGACTACCCCAACTAAAATCTATCCACTCAACAAAAATTATTTCAGAGAAATCATACTCCATGGTTCGTTGTTCTTGTAGAATGTTGAACGACTACCCCAACTAAAATCTATCCACTCAACAAAAATTATTTCACACCACAGACTCATCTTGGTCAGGATCGATTTGAAATCTATCATGGTTGCAGAGAAATCATACTCCATGGTTCGTTGTTCTTGTAGAATGTTGAACGACTACCCCAACTAAAATCTATCCACTCAACAAAAATTATTTCAGAGAAATCATACTCTATGGTTCGTTGTTCTTGCAGAATGTTGAACGACTACCCCAACTAAAATCTATCCGCTCAACAAAAATTATTTCACACCACAGACTCATCTTGGTCAGGATCGATTTGAAATCTATCATGGTTTCAGAGAAATCATACTCCATGGTTCGTTGTTCTTGTAGAATGTTGAACGACTATCCCAACTAAAATCTATTCACTCAACAAAAATTATTTCAGAGAAATCATACTCCATGGTAAGTTGTTCTTGTAGAATGTTGAACGACTACCCCAACTAAAATCTATCCACTCAACAAAAATTATTTCAGAGAAATCATACTCCATGGTTCGTTGTTCTTGTAGAATGTTGAACGACTACCCCAACTAAAATCTATCCACTCAACAAAAATTATTTCACACCACGGACTCATCTTGGTCAGGATCGATTTGAAATCTATCATGGTTTCAGAGAAATCATACTCCATGGTTCGTTGTTCTTGTAGAATGTTGAACGACTATCCCAACTAAAATCTATCCACTCAACAAAAATTATTTCAGACAAATCATACTCCATGGTAAGTTGTTCTTGTAGAATGTTGAACGACTACCCCAACTAAAATCTATCCACTCTACAAAAATTATTTCAGAGAAATCATACTCCATGGTTCGTTGTTCTTGTAGAATTTTGAACAACTACCCCAACTAAAATCTATCCACTCAACAAAAATTATTTCACACCACGGACTCATCTTGGTCAGGATCGATTTGAAATCTATCATGGTTTCAGAGAAATCATACTCCATGGTTCGTTGTTCTTGTAGAATGTTGAACGACTATCCCAACTAAAATCTATCCACTCAACAAAAATTATTTCAGAGAAATCATACTCCATGCTAAGTTGTTCTTGTAGACTGTTGAACGACTACCCCAACTAAAATCTATCCACTCAACAAAAATTATTTCAGAGAAATCATACTCCATGGTTCGTTGTTCTTGTAGAATATTGAACGACTACCCCATCTAAAATCTATCCACTCAACAAAAATTATTTCACACCACAGACTCATCTTGGTCAGGATCGATTTGAAATCTATCATGGTTTCAGAGAAATCATACTCCATGGTTCGTTGTTCTTGTAAAATGTTGAACGACTACCCCAACTAAAATCTATCCACTCAACAAAAATTATTTCACACCACAGACTCATCTTGGTCAGGATCGATTTGAAATCTATCACGGTTTCAGAGAAATCATACTGTATGGTAAGTTGTTCTTGTAGAATGTTGAACGACTACCCCAACTAAAATCTATCCACTCAACAAAAATTATTTCAGAGAAATCATACTCCATGGTTCGTTGTTCTTGTAGAATGTTGAACGACTACCCCAACTAAAATCTATCCGCTCAACAAAAATTATTTCACACCACAGACTCATCTTGGTCAGGATCGATTTGAAATCTATCATGGTTTCAGAGAAATCATACCCCATGGTTCGTTGTTCTTGTAGAATGTTGAACGACTATCCCAACTAAAATCTATCCACTCAACAAAAATTATTTCAGAGAAATCATACTCCATGGTAAGTTGTTCTTGTAGAATGTTGAACGACTACCCCAACTAAAATCTATCCACTCAACAAAAATTATTTCAGAGAAATCATACTCCATGGTTCGTTGTTCTTGTAGAATGTTGAACGACTACCCCAACTAAAATCTATCCACTCAACAAAAATTATTTCACACCACAGACTCATCTTGGTCAGGATCGATTTGAAATCTATCATGGTTTCAGAGAAATCATACTCCATGGTTCGTTGTTCTTGTAGAATGTTGAACGACTATCCCAACTAAAATCTATCCACTCAACAAAAATTATTTCAGAGAAATCATACTCCATGGTAAGTTGTTCTTGTAGAATGTTGAACAACTACCCCAACTAAAATCTATCCACTCAACAAAAATTATTTCAGAGAAATCATACTCCATGGTTCGTTGTTCTTGTAGAATATTGAGCGACTATCCCAACTAAAATCTATTCACTGAACAAAAATTATTTCAGAGAAATCATACTCCATGGTTCGTTGTTCTTGTAGAATGTTGAACGACTACCCCAACTAAAATCTATCCACTCAACAAAAATTATTTCACACCACGGACTCATCTTGGTCAGGATCGATTTGAAATCTATCATGGTTTCAGGGAAATCATGCTCCATGGTTCGTTGTTCTTGTAGAATGTTGAACGACTATCCCAACTAAAATCTATCCACTCAACAAAAATTATTTCAGAGAAATCATACTCCATGGTAAGTTGTTCTTGTAGAATGTTGAACGACTACCCCAACTAAAATCTATAAACTCAACAAAAATTATTTCAGAGAAATCATACTCCATGGTTCGTTGTTCTTGTAGAATATTGAGCGACTATCCCAACTAAAATCTATCCACTCAACAAAAATTATTTCAGAGAAATCATACTCCATGGTTCGTTGTTCTTGTAGAATGTTGAACGACTACCCCAACTAAAATCTATCCACTCAACAAAAATTATTTCAGAGAAATCATACTCCATGGTAAGTTGTTCTTGTAGAATGTTGAACGACTATCCCAACTAAAATCTATCCACTCAACAAAAATTATTTCAGAGAAATCATACTCCATCGTAAGTTGTTCTTGTAGAATGTTGAACGACTACCCCAACTAAAATCTATCCACGCAACAAAAATTATTTCAGAGAAATCATACTCCATGGTTCGTTGTTCTTGTAGAATGTTGAACGACTACCCCAACTAAAATCTATCCACGCAACAAAAATTATTTCAGAGAAATCATACTCCATGGTAAGTTGTTCTTGTAGAATGTTGAACGACTACCCTAACTAAAATCTATCCACTCAACAAAAATTATTTCACACCACAGACTCATCTTGGTCAGGATCGATTTGAAATCTATCATGGTTTCAGAGAAATCATACTCCATGGTTCGTTGTTCTTGTAGAATGTTGAACGACTATCCCAACTAAAATCTATCCACTCAACAAAAATTATTCAGAGAAATCATACTCCATGGTAAGTTGTTCTTGTAGAATGTTGAACAACTACCCCAACTAAAATCTATCCACTCAACAAAAATTATTTCAGAGAAATCATACTCCATGGTTCGTTGTTCTTGTAGAATATTGAGCGACTATCCCAACTAAAATCTATCCACTCAACAAAAATTATTTCAGAGAAATCATACTCCATGGTTCGTTGTTCTTGTAGAATGTTGAACGACTACCCCAACTAAAATCTATCCACTCAACAAAAATTATTTCACACCACGGACTCATCTTGGTCAGGATCGATTTGAAATCTATCATGGTTTCAGGGAAATCATACTCCATGGTTCGTTGTTCTTGTAGAATGTTGAACGACTATCCCAACTAAAATCTATCCACTCAACAAAAATTATTTCAGAGAAGTCATACTCTATGGTAAGTTGTTCTTGTAGAATGTTGAACGACTACCCCAACTAAAATCTATCCACTCAACAAAAATTATTTCAGAGAAATCATACTCCATGGTAAGTTGTTCTTGTAGAATGTTGAACGACTACCCCAACTAAAATCTATCCACTCAACAAAAATTATTTCACACCACAGACTCATCTTGGTCAGGATCGATTTGAAATCTATCATGGTTTCAGAGAAATCATACTCCATGGTAAGTTGTTCTTGTAGAATGTTGAACGACTATCCCAACTAAAACCTATCCACTCAATTAAAAAAAAATTATTTCACACCACAGACTCATCTTGGTCAGGATCGATCTGAAATCTATCATGGTTTCAGAGAATTCATACTCCATGGTTCGTTGTTCTTATAGAATGTTGAACGACGATCCCAACTAAAATCTATCCACTCAACAAAAATTATTTCAGAGAAATCATACTCCATGGTAAGTTGTTCTTGTAGAATGTTGAACGACTACCCCAACTAAAATCTATCCACTCAACAAAAATTATTTCAGAGAAATCATACTCCATGGTTCGTTGTTCTTGTAGAATGTTGAACGACTACCCCATCTAAAATCTATCCACTCAACAAAAATTATTTCACACCACAGACTCATCTTGGTCAGGATCGATTTGAAATCTATCATGGTTTCAGAGAAATCATACTCCATGGTTCGTTGTTCCTGTAAAACGTTGAACGACTACCCCAACTAAAATCTATCCACTCAACAAAAATTATTTCACACCACAGACTCATCTTGGTCAGGATCGATTTGAAATCTATCACGGTTTCAGAGAAATCCTACTCCATGGTAAGTTGTTCTTGTAGAATGTTGAACGACTACCCCAACTAAAATCTATCCACTCAACAAAAATTATTTCACACCACAGACTCATCTTGGTCAGGATCGATTTGAAATCTATCATGGTTTCAGAGAAATCATACTCCATGGTAAGTTGTTCTTGTAGAATGTTGAACGACTACCCCAACTAAAATCTATCCACTCAACAAAAATTATTTCACACCACAGACTCATCTTGGTCAGGATCGATTTGAAATCTATCATGGTTTCAGAGAAATCATACTCCATGGTTCGTTGTTCTTGTAGAATGTTGAACGACTATCCCAACTAAAATCTATCCACTCAACAAAAATTATTTCAGAGAAATCATACTCCATGGTAAGTTGTTCTTGTAGAATGTTGAACGACTACCCCAACTAAAATCTATCCACTCAACAAAAATTATTTCACACCACAGACTCATCTTGGTCAGGATCGGTTTGAAATCTATCATGGTTTCAGAGAAATCATACTCCATGGTTCGTTGTTCTTGTAGAATGTTGAACGACTATCCCAACTAAAATCTATCCACTCAACAAAAATTATTTCAGAGAAATCATACTCCATGGTAAGTTGTTCTTGTAGAATGTTGAACGACTACCCCAACTAAAATATATCCACTCAACAAAAATTATTTCAGAAAAATCATACTCCATGGTTCGTTGTTCTTGTAGAATGTTGAACGACTATCCCAACTAAAATCTATCCACTCAACAAAAATTATTTCAGAGAAATCATACTCCATGGTTCATTGTTCTTGTAGAATGTTGAACGACTACCCCAAATAAGATCTATCCACTCAACAAAAATTATTTCACACCACGGACTCATCTTGGTCATAATCGATTTGAAATCTATCATGGTTTCAGAGAAATCATACTCCATGGTTCGTTGTTCTTGTAGAATGTTGAACGACTACCCCAACTAAAATATATCCACTCAACAAAAATTATTTCAGAGAAATCATACTCCATGGTTCGTTGTTCTTGTAGAATGTTGAACGACTATCCCAACTAAAATCTATTTACTCAACAAAAATTATTTCAGAGAAATCATACTCCATGGTTCATTGTTCTTGTAGAATGTTGAACGACTACCCCAACTAAAATCTATCCACTCAACAAAAATTATTTCACACCACGGACTCATCTTGGTCATAATCGATTTGAAATCTATCATGGTTTCAGAGAAATCATACTCCATGGTTCGTTGTTCTTGTAGAATGTTGAACGACTACCCCAACTAAAATATATCCACTCAACAAAAATTATTTCAGAGAAATCATACTCCATGGTAAGTTGTTCTTGTAGAATGTTGAACGACTACCCCAACTAAAATCTATCCACTCAACAAAAATTATTTCACACCACAGACTCATCTTGGTCAGGATCGATTTGAAATCTATCATGGTTTCAGAGAAATCATACTCCATGGTTCGTTGTTCTTGTAGAATGTTGAACGACTATCCCAACTAAAATCTATCCACTCAACAAAAATTATTTCAGAGAAATCATACTCCATGGTAAGTTGTTCTTGTAGAATGTTGAACGACTACCCCAACTAAAATCTATCCACTCAACAAAAATTATTTCACACCACAGACTCATCTTGGTCAGGATCGGTTTGAAATCTATCATGGTTTCAGAGAAATCATACTCCATGGTTCGTTGTTCTTGTAGAATGTTGAACGACTACCCCAACTAAAATCTATCCACTCAACAAAAATTATTTCAGAGAAATCATACTCCATGGTAAGTTGTTCTTGTAGAATGTTGAACGACTACCCCAACTAAAATCTATCCACTCAACAAAAATTATTTCACACCACAGACTCATCTTGGTCAGGATCGATTTGAAATCTATCATGGTTTCAGAGAAATCATACTCCATGGTAAGTTGTTCTTGTAGAATGTTGAACGACTATCCCAACTAAAATCTATCCACTCAATTAAAAAAAAATTATTTCACACCACAGACTCATCTTGGTCAGGATCGATCTGAAATCTATCATGGTTTCAGAGAATTCATACTCCATGGTTCGTTGTTCTTGTAGAATGTTGAACGACTACCCCAACTAAAATCTATCCACTCAACAAAAATTATTTCACACCACGGACTCATCTTGGTCAGGATCGATTTGAAATCTATCATGGTTTCAGGGAAATCATACTCCATGGTTCGTTGTTCTTGTAGAATGTTGAACGACTATCCCAACTAAAATCTATCCACTCAACAAAAATTATTTCAGAGAAGTCATACTCTATGGTAAGTTGTTCTTGTAGAATGTTGAACGACTACCCCAACTAAAATCTATCCACTCAACAAAAATTATTTCAGAGAAATCATACTCCATGGTAAGTTGTTCTTGTAGAATGTTGAACGACTACCCCAACTAAAATCTATCCACTCAACAAAAATTATTTCACACCACAGACTCATCTTGGTCAGGATCGATTTGAAATCTATCATGGTTTCAGAGAAATCATACTCCATGGTAAGTTGTTCTTGTAGAATGTTGAACGACTATCCCAACTAAAATCTATCCACTCAATTAAAAAAAAATTATTTCACACCACAGACTCATCTTGGTCAGGATCGATCTGAAATCTATCATGGTTTCAGAGAATTCATACTCCATGGTTCGTTGTTCTTATAGAATGTTGAACGACGATCCCAACTAAAATCTATCCACTCAACAAAAATTATTTCAGAGAAATCATACTCCATGGTAAGTTTTTCTTGTAGAATGTTGAACGACTACCCCAACTAAAATCTATCCACTCAACAAAAATTATTTCAGAGAAATCATACTCCATGGTTCGTTGTTCTTGTAGAATGTTGAACGACTACCCCATCTAAAATCTATCCACTCAACAAAAATTATTTCACACCACAGACTCATCTTGGTCAGGATCGATTTGAAATCTATCATGGTTTCAGAGAAATCATACTCCATGGTTCGTTGTTCTTGTAAAACGTTGAACGACTACCCCAACTAAAATCTATCCACTCAACAAAAATTATTTCACACCACAGACTCATCTTGATCAGGATCGATTTGAAATCTATCACGGTTTCAGAGAAATCATACTCCATGGTAAGTTGTTCTTGTAGAATGTTGAACGACTACCCCAACTAAAATCTATCCACGCAACAAAAATTATTTCACACCACAGACTCATCTTGGTCAGGATCGATTTGAAATCTATCATGGTTTCAGAGAAATCATACTCCATGGTAAGTTGTTCTTGTAGAATGTTGAACGACTACCCCAACTAAAATCTATCCACTCAACAAAAATTATTTCACACCACAGACTCATCTTGGTCAGGATCGATTTGAAATCTATCATGGTTTCAGAGAAATCATACTCCATGGTTCGTTGTTCTTGTAGAATGTTGAACGACTATCCCAACTAAAATCTATCCACTCAACAAAAATTATTTCAGAGAAATCATACTCCATGGTAAGTTGTTCTTGTAGAATGTTGAACGACTACCCCAACTAAAATCTATCCACTCAACAAAAATTATTTCACACCACAGACTCATCTTGGTCAGGATCGGTTTGAAATCTATCATGGTTTCAGAGAAATCATACTGCATGGTTCGTTGTTCTTGTAGAATGTTGAACGACTATCCCAACTAAAATCTATCCACTCAACAAAAATTATTTCAGAGAAATCATACTCCATGGTAAGTTGTTCTTGTAGAATGTTGAACGACTACCCCAACTAAAATATATCCACTCAACAAAAATTATTTCAGAGAAATCATACTCCATGGTTCGTTGTTCTTGTAGAATGTTGAACGACTATCCCAACTAAAATCTATCCACTCAACAAAAATTATTTCAGAGAAATCATACTCCATGGTTCATTGTTCTTGTAGAATGTTGAACGACTACCCCAAATAAAATCTATCCACTCAACAAAAATTATTTCACACCACGGACTCATCTTGGTCATAATCGATTTGAAATCTATCATGGTTTCAGAGAAATCATACTCCATGGTTCGTTGTTCTTGTAGAATGTTGAACGACTACCCCAACTAAAATATATCCACTCAACAAAAATTATTTCAGAGAAATCATACTCCATGGTTCGTTGTTCTTGTAGAATGTTGAACGACTATCCCAACTAAAATCTATTTACTCAACAAAAATTATTTCAGAGAAATCATACTCCATGGTTCATTGTTCTTGTAGAATGTTGAACGACTACCCCAACTAAAATCTATCCACTCAACAAAAATTATTTCACACCACGGACTCATCTTGGTCATAATCGATTTGAAATCTATCATGGTTTCAGAGAAATCATACTCCATGGTTCGTTGTTCTTGTAGAATGTTGAACGACTACCCCAACTAAAATATATCCACTCAACAAAAATTATTTCAGAGAAATCATACTCCATGGTAAGTTGTTCTTGTAGAATGTTGAACGACTACCCCAACTAAAATCTATCCACTCAACAAAAATTATTTCACACCACAGACTCATCTTGGTCAGGATCGATTTGAAATCTATCATGGTTTCAGAGAAATCATACTCCATGGTTCGTTGTTCTTGTAGAATGTTGAACGACTATCCCAACTAAAATCTATCCACTCAACAAAAATTATTTCAGAGAAATCATACTCCATGGTAAGTTGTTCTTGTAGAATGTTGAACGACTACCCCAACTAAAATCTATCCACTCAACAAAAATTATTTCACACCACAGACTCATCTTGGTCAGGATCGGTTTGAAATCTATCATGGTTTCAGAGAAATCATACTCCATGGTTCGTTGTTCTTGTAGAATGTTGAACGACTACCCCAACTAAAATCTATCCACTCAACAAAAATTATTTCACAGAAATCATACTCCATGGTAAGTTGTTCTTGTAGAATGTTGAACGACTACCCCAACTAAAATCTATCCACTCAACAAAAATTATTTCACACCACAGACTCATCTTGGTCAGGATCGATTTGAAATCTATCATGGTTTCAGAGAAATCATACTCCATGGTAAGTTGTTCTTGTAGAATGTTGAACGACTATCCCAACTAAAATCTATCCACTCAATTAAAAAAAAAATATTTCACACCACAGACTCATCTTGGTCAGGATCGATCTGAAATCTATCATGGTTTCAGAGAATTCATACTCCATGGTTCGTTGTTCTTATAGAATGTTGAACGACGATCCCAACTAAAATCTATCCACTCAACAAAAATTATTTCAGAGAAATCATACTCCATGGTAAGTTGTTCTTGTAGAATGTTGAACGACTACCCCAACTAAAATCTATCCACTCAACAAAAATTATTTCAGAGAAATCATACTCCATGGTTCGTTGTTCTTGTAGAATGTTGAACGACTACCCCATCTAAAATCTATCCACTCAACAAAAATTATTTCACACCACAGACTCATCTTGGTCAGGATCGATTTGAAATCTATCATGGTTTCAGAGAAATCATACTCCATGGTTCGTTGTTCTTGTAAAACGTTGAACGACTACCCCAACTAAAATCTATCCACTCAACAAAAATTATTTCACACCACAGACTCATCTTGGTCAGGATCGATTTGAAATCTATCACGGTTTCAGAGAAATCATACTCCATGGTAAGTTGTTCTTGTAGAATGTTGAACGACTACCCCAACTAAAATCTATCCACTCAACAAAAATTATTTCACACCACAGACTCATCTTGGTCAGGATCGATTTGAAATCTATCATGGTTTCAGAGAAATCATACTCCATGGTAAGTTGTTCTTGTAGAATGTTGAACGACTACCCCAACTAAAATCTATCCACTCAACAAAAATTATTTCACACCACAGACTCATCTTGGTCAGGATCGATTTGAAATCTATCATGGTTTCAGAGAAATCATACTCCATGGTTCGTTGTTCTTGTAGAATGTTGAACGACTATCCCAACTAAAATCTATCCACTCAACAAAAATTATTTCAGAGAAATCATACTCCATGGTAAGTTGTTCTTGTAGAATGTTGAACGACTACCCCAACTAAAATCTATCCACTCAACAAAAATTATTTCACACCACAGACTCATCTTGGTCAGGATCGGTTTGAAATCTATCATGGTTTCAGAGAAATCATACTCCATGGTTCGTTGTTCTTGTAGAATGTTGAACGACTATCCCAACTAAAATCTATCCACTCAACAAAAATTATTTCAGAGAAATCATACTCCATGGTAAGTTGTTCTTGTAGAATGTTGAACGACTACCCCAACTAAAATATATCCACTCAACAAAAATTATTTCAGAGAAATCATACTCCATGGTTCGTTGTTCTTGTAGAATGTTGAACGACTATCCCAACTAAAATCTATCCACTCAACAAAAATTATTTCAGAGAAATCATACTCCATGGTTCATTGTTCTTGTAGAATGTTGAACGACTAATCCAAATAAAATCTATCCACTCAACAAAAATTATTTCACACCACGGACTCATCTTGGTCATAATCGATTTGAAATCTATCATGGTTTCAGAGAAATCATACTCCATGGTTCGTTGTTCTTGTAGAATGTTGAACATATACCCCAACTAAAATATATCCACTCAACAAAAATTATTTCAGAGAAATCATACTCCATGGTTCGTTGTTCTTGTAGAATGTTGAACGACTATCCCAACTAAAATCTATCCACTCAACAAAAATTATTTCAGAGAAATCATACTCCATGGTTCATTGTTCTTGTAGAATGTTGAACGACTACCCCAACTAAAATCTATCCACTCAACAAAAATTATTTCACACCACGGACTCATCTTGGTCATAATCGATTTGAAATCTATCATGGTTTCAGAGAAATCATACTCCATGGTTCGTTGTTCTTGTAGAATGTTGAACGACTACCCCAACTAAAATATATCCACTCAACAAAAATTATTTCAGAGAAATCATACTCCATGGTAAGTTGTTCTTGTAGAATGTTGAACGACTACCCCAACTAAAATCTATCCACTCAACAAAAATTATTTCACACCACAGACTCATCTTGGTCAGGATCGATTTGAAATCTATCATGGTTTCAGAGAAATCATACTCCATGGTTCGTTGTTCTTGTAGAATGTTGAACGACTATCCCAACTAAAATCTATCCACTCAACAAAAATTATTTCAGAGAAATCATACTCCATGGTAAGTTGTTCTTGTAGAATGTTGAACGACTACCCCAACTAAAATCTATCCACTCAACAAAAATTATTTCACACCACAGACTCATCTTGGTCAGGATCGGTTTGAAATCTATCATGGTTTCAGAGAAATCATACTCCATGGTTCGTTGTTCTTGTAGAATGTTGAACGACTATCCCAACTAAAATCTATCCACTCAACAAAAATTATTTCAGAGAAATCATACTCCATGGTAAGTTGTTCTTGTAGAATGTTGAACGACTACCCCAACTAAAATATATCCACTCAACAAAAATTATTTCAGAGAAATCATACTCCATGGTTCGTTGTTCTTGTAGAATGTTGAACGACTATCCCAACTAAAATCTATCCACTCAACAAAAATTATTTCAGAGAAATCATACTCCATGGTTCATTGTTCTTGTAGAATGTTGAACGACTACCCCAACTAAAATCTATCCACTCAACAAAAATTATTTCACACCACGGACTCATCTTGGTCATAATCGATTTGAAATCTATCATGGTTTCAGAGAAATCATACTCCATGGTTCGTTGTTCTTGTAGAATGTTGAACGACTACCCCAACTAAAATATATCCACTCAACAAAAATTATTTCAGAGAAATCATACTCCATGGTTCGTTGTTCTTGTAGAATGTTGAACGACTATCCCAACTAAAATCTATCCACTCAACAAAAATTATTTCAGAGAAATCATACTCCATGGTTCATTGTTCTTGTAGAATGTTGAACGACTACCCCAACTAAAATCTATCCACTCAACAAAAATTATTTCACACCACGGACTCATCTTGGTCATAATCGATTTGAAATCTATCATGGTTTCAGAGAAATCATACTCCATGGTTCGTTGTTCTTGTAGAATGTTGAACGACTACCCCAACTAAAATCTATCCACTCAACAAAAATTATTTCAGAGAAATCATACTCCATGGTAAGTTGTTCTTGTAGAATGTTGAACGACTACCCCAACTAAAATCTATCCACTCAACAAAAATTATTTCAGAGAAATCATACTCCATGGTTCGTTGTTCTTGTAGAATGTTGAACGACTACCCCAACTAAAATCTATTCACTCAACAAAAATTATTTCACACCACAGACTCATCTTGGTCAGGATCGATTTGAAATCTATCATGGTTGCAGAGAAATCATACTCCATGGTTCGTTGTTCTTGTAGAATGTTGAACGACTATCCCAACTAAAATCTATTCACTCAACAAAAATTATTTCACAGAAATCATACTCCATGGTAAGTTGTTCTTGTAGAATGTTGAACGACTACCCCAACTAAAATCTATCCACTCAACAAAAATTATTTCAGAGAAATCATACTCTATGGTTCGTTGTTCTTGTAGAATGTTGAACGACTACCCCAACTAAAATCTATCCGCTCAACAAAAATTATTTCACACCACAGACTCATCTTGGTCAGGATCGATTCGAAATCTATCATGGTTTCAGAGAAATCATACTCCATGGTTCGTTGTTCTTGTAGAATGGTGAACGACTATCCCAACTAAAATCTATTCACTCAACAAAAATTATTTCAGAGAAATCATACTCCATGGTAAGTTGTTCTTGTAGAATGTTGAACGACTACCCCAACTAAAATCTATCCACTCAACAAAAATTATTTCAGAGAAATCATACTCCATGGTTCGTTGTTCTTGTAGAATGTTGAACGACTACCCCAACTAAAATCTATCCACTCAACAAAAATTATTTCACACCACGGACTCATCTTGGTCAGGATCGATTTGAAATCTATCATGGTTTCAGAGAAATCATACTCCATGGTTCGTTGTTCTTGTAGAATGTTGAACGACTATCCCAATTAAAATCTATCCACTCAACAAAAATTATTTCAGACAAATCATACTCCATGGTAAGTTGTTCTTGTAGAATGTTGAACGACTACCCCAACTAAAATCTATCCTCTCTACAAAAATTATTTCAGAGAAATCATACTCCATGGTTCGTTGTTCTTGTAGAATTTTGAACAACTACCCCAACTAAAATCTATCCACTCAACAAAAATTATTTCACACCACGGACTCATCTTGGTCAGGATCGATTTGAAATCTATCATGGTTTCAGAGAAATCATACTCCATGGTTCGTTGTTCTTGTAGAATGTTGAACGACTATCCCAACTAAAATCTATCCACTCAACAAAAATTATTTCAGAGAAATCATACTCCATGCTAAGTTGTTCTTGTAGAATGTTGAACGACTACCCCAACTAAAATCTATCCACTCAACAAAAATTATTTCAGAGAAATCATACTCCCTGGTTCGTTGTTCTTGTAGAATGTTGAACGACTACCCCATCTAAAATCTATCCACTCAACAAAAATTATTTCACACCACAGACTCATCTTGGTCAGAATCGATTTGAAATCTATCATGGTTTCAGAGAAATCATACTCCATGGTTCGTTGTTCTTGTAAAATGTTGAACGACTACCCCAACTAAAATCTATCCACTCAACAAAAATTATTTCACACCACAGACTCATCTTGGTCAGGATCGATTTGAAATCTATCACGGTTTCAGAGAAATCATACTGTATGGTAAGTTGTTCTTGTAGAATGTTGAACGACTACCCCAACTAAAATCTATCCACTCAACAAAAATTATTTCAGAGAAATCATACTCCATGGTTCGTTGTTCTTGTAGAATGTTGAACGACTATCCCAACTAAAATCTATCCACTCAACAAAAATTATTTCAGAGAAATCATACTCCATGCTAAGTTGTTCTTGTAGAATGTTGAACGACTACCCCAACTAAAATCTATCCACTCAACAAAAATTATTTCAGAGAAATCATACTCCCTGGTTCGTTGTTCTTGTAGAATGTTGAACGACTACCCCATCTAATATCTATCCACTCAACAAAAATTATTTCACACCACAGACTCATCTTGGTCAGGATCGATTTGAAATCTATCATGGTTTCAGAGAAATCATACTCCATGGTTCGTTGTTCTTGTAGAATGTTGAACGACTACCCCAACTAAAATCTATCCGCTCAACAAAAATTATTTCACACCACAGACTCATCTTGGTCAGGATCGATTTGAAATCTATCATGGTTTCAGAGAAATCATACTCCATGGTTCGTTGTTCTTGTAGAATGTTGAACGACTATCCCAACTAAAATCTATCCACTCAACAAAAATTATTTCAGAGAAATCATACTCCATGGTAAGTTGTTCTTGTAGAATGTTGAACGACTACCCCAACTAAAATCTATCCACTCAACAAAAATTATTTCAGAGAAATCATACTCCATGGTTCGTTGTTCTTGTAGAATGTTGAACGACTACCCCAACTAAAATCTATCCACTCAACAAAAATTATTTCACACCACAGACTCATCTTGGTCAGGATCGATTTGAAATCTATCATGGTTTCAGAGAAATCATACTCCATGGTTCGTTGTTCTTGTAGAATGTTGAACGACTATCCCAACTAAAATCTATCCACTCAACAAAAATTATTTCAGAGAAATCATACTCCATGGTAAGTTGTTCTTGTAGAATGTTGAACAACTACCCCAACTAAAATCTATCCACTCAACAAAAATTATTTCAGAGAAATCATACTCCATGGTTCGTTGTTCTTGTAGAATATTGAGCGACTATCCCAACTAAAATCTATCCACTCAACAAAAATTATTTCAGAGAAATCATACTCCATGGTTCGTTGTTCTTGTAGAATGTTGAACGACTACATCAACTAAAATCTATCCACTCAACAAAAATTATTTCACACCACGGACTCATCTTGGTCAGGATCGATTTGAAATCTATCATGGTTTCAGGGAAATCATACTCCATGGTTCGTTGTTCTTGTAGAATGTTGAACGACTATCCCAACTAAAATCTATCCACTCAACAAAAATTATTTCAGAGAAGTCATACTCTATGGTAAGTTGTTCTTGTAGAATGTTGAACGACTACCCCAACTAAAATCTATCCACTCAACAAAAATTATTTCAGAGAAATCATACTCCATTTTAAGTTGTTCTTGTAGAATGTTGAACGACTACCCCAACTAAAATCTATCCACTCAACAAAAATTATTTCACACCACAGACTCATCTTGGTCAGGATCGATTTGAAATCTATCATGGTTTCAGAGAAATCATACTCCATGGTAAGTTGTTCTTGTAGAATGTTGAACGACTATCCCAACTAAAATCTATCCACTCAATTAAAAAAAAATTATTTCACACCACAGACTCATCTTGGTCAGGATCGATCTGAAATCTATCATGGTTTCAGAGAATTCATACTCCATGGTTCGTTGTTCTTGTAGAATGTTGAACGACTACCCCAACTAAAATCTACCCACTCAACAAAAATTATTTCAGAGAAATCATACTCCATGGTTCGTTGTTCTTGTAGAATGTTGAACGACTACCCCAACTAAAATTTATCCACTCAACAAAAATTATTTCACACCACAGACTCATCTTGGCCAGGATCGATTTGAAATCTATCATGGTTGCAGAGAAATCATACTCCATGGTAAGTTGTTCTTGTAGAATGTTGAACGACTACCCCAACTAAAATCTATCCACTCAACAAAAATTATTTCAGAGAAATCATACTCCATGGTTCGTTGTTCTTGTAGAATGTTGAACGACTACCCCAACTAAAATCTATCCGCTCAACAAAAATTATTTCACACCACAGACTCATCTTGGTCAGGATCGATTTGAAATCTATCATGGTTTCAGAGAAATCATACTCCATGGTTCGTTGTTCTTGTAGAATGTTGAACGACTATCCCAACTAAAATCTATCCACTCAACAAAAATTATTTCAGAGAAATCATACTCCATGGTAAGTTGTTCTTGTAGAATGTTGAACGACTACCCCAACTAAAATCTATCCACTCAACAAAAATTATTTCAGAGAAATCATACTCCATGGTTCGTTGTTCTTGTAGAATGTTGAACGACTACCCCAACTAAAATCTATCCACTCAACAAAAATTATTTCACACCACGGACTCATCTTGGTCAGGATCGATTTGAAATCTATCATGGTTTCAGAGAAATCATACTCCATGGTTCGTTGTTCTTGTAGAATGTTGAACGACTATCCCAACTAAAATCTATCCACTCAACCAAAAATTATTTCAGAGAAATCATACTCCATGGTAAGTTGTTCTTGTAGAATGTTGAACGACTACCCCAACTAAAATCTATCCACTCTACAAAAATTATTTCAGAGAAATCATACTCCATGGTTCGTTGTTCTTGTAGAATGTTGAACAACTACCCCAACTAAAATCTATCCACTCAACAAAAATTATTTCACACCACGGACTCATCTTGGTCAGGATCGATTTGAAATCTATCATGGTTTCAGAGAAATCATACTCCATGGTTCGTTGTTCTTGTAGAATGTTGAACGACTATCCCAACTAAAATCTATCCACTCAACAAAAATTATTTCAGAGAAATCATACTCCATGGTAAGTTGTTCTTGTAGAATGTTGAACGACTACCCCAACTAAAATCTATCCACTCAACAAAAATTATTTCAGAGAAATCATACTCCATGGTAAGTTGTTCTTGTAGAATGTTGAACGACTACCCCAACTAAAATCTATCCACTCAACAAAAATTATTTCACACCACAGACTCATCTTGGTCAGGATTGATTTGAAATCTATCATGGTTTCAGAGAAATCATACTCCATGGTAAGTTGTTCTTGTAGAATGTTGAACGACTATCCCAACTAAAATCCATCCACTCAACAAAAATTATTTCACACCACAGACTCATCTTGGTCGGGATCGATCTGAAATCTATCATGGTTTCAGAGAATTCATACTCCATGGTTCGTTGTTCTTGTAGAATGTTGAACGACTACCCCAACTAAAATCTATCCACTCAACAAAAATTATTTCAGAGAAATCATACTCCATGGTTCGTTGTTCTTGTAGAATGTTGAACGACTACCCCAACTAAAATCTATCCACTCAACAAAAATTATTTCACACCACAGACTCATCTTGGTCAGGATCGATTTGAAATCTATCATGGTTGCAGAGAAATCATACTCCATGGTAAGTTGTTCTTGTAGAATGTTGAACGACTACCCCAACTAAAATCTATCCACTCAACAAAAATTATTTCAGAGAAATCATACTCCATGGTTCGTTGTTCTTGTAGAATGTTGAACGACTACCCCAACTAAAATCTATCCACTCAACAAAAATTATTTCACACCACAGACTCATCTTGGTCAGGATCGATTTGAAATCTATCATGGTTGCAGAGAAATCATACTCCATGGTTCGTTGTTCTTGTAGAATGTTGAACGACTACCCCAACTAAAATCTATCCACTCAACAAAAATTATTTCAGAGAAATCATACTCCATGGTTCGTTGTTCTTGTAGAATGTTGAACGACTACCCCAACTAAAATCTATCCGCTCAACAAAAATTATTTCACACCACAGACTCATCTTGGTCAGGATCGATTTGAAATCTATCATGGTTTCAGAGAAATCATACTCCATGGTAAGTTGTTCTTGTAGAATGTTGAACGACTATCCCAACTAAAATCCATCCACTCAACAAAAATTATTTCACACCACGGACTCATCTTGGTCAGGATCGATTTGAAATCTATCATGGTTTCAGAGAAATCATACTCCATGGTTCGTTGTTCTTGTACAATGTTGAACGACTATCCCAACTAAAATCTATCCACTCAACCAAAAATTATTTCAGAGAAATCATACTCCATGGTAAGTTGTTCTTGTAGAATGTTGAAAGACTACCCCAACTAAAATCTATCCACTCTACAAAAATTATTTCAGAGAAATCATACTCCATGGTTCGTTGTTCTTGTAGAATGTTGAACAACTACCCCAACTAAAATCTATCCACTCAACAAAAATTATTTCACACCACGGACTCATCTTGGTCAGGATCGATTTGAAATCTATCATGGTTTCAGAGAAATCATACTCCATGGTTCGTTGTTCTTGTAGAATGTTGAACGACTACCCCAACTAAAATCTATCCACTCAACAAAAATTATTTCAGAGAAATCATACTCCATGGTAAGTTGTTCTTGTAGAGTGTTGAACGACTACCCCAACTAAAATCTATCCACTCAACAAAAATTATTTCAGAGAAATCATACTCCATGGTAAGTTGTTCTTGTAGAATGTTGAACGACTACCCCAACTAAAATCTATCCACTCAACAAAAATTATTTCACACCACAGACTCATCTTGGTCAGGATTGATTTGAAATCTATCATGGTTTCAGAGAAATCATACTCCATGGTAAGTTGTTCTTGTAGAATGTTGAACGACTATCCCAACTAAAATCTATCCACTCAACAAAAATTATTTCACACCACAGACTCATCTTGGTCGGGATCGATCTGAAATCTATCATGGTTTCAGAGAATTCATACTCCATGGTTCGTTGTTCTTGTAGAATGTTGAACGACTACCCCAACTAAAATCTATCCACTCAACAAAAATTATTTCAGAGAAATCATACTCCATGGTTCGTTGTTCTTGTAGAATGTTGAACGACTACCCCAACTAAAATCTATCCACTCAACAAAAATTATTTCACACCACAGACTCATCTTGGTCAGGATCGATTTGAAATCTATCATGGTTGCAGAGAAATCATACTCCATGGTAAGTTGTTCTTGTAGAATGTTGAACGACTACCCCAACTAAAATCTATCCACTCAACAAAAATTATTTCAGAGAAATCATACTCCATGGTTCGTTGTTCTTGTAGAATGTTGAACGACTACCCCAACTAAAATCTATCCACTCAACAAAAATTATTTCACACCACAGACTCATCTTGGTCAGGATCGATTTGAAATCTATCATGGTTGCAGAGAAATCATACTCCATGGTTCGTTGTTCTTGTAGAATGTTGAACGACTACCCCAACTAAAATCTATCCACTCAACAAAAATTATTTCAGAGAAATCATACTCCATGGTTCGTTGTTCTTGTAGAATGTTGAACGACTACCCCAACTAAAATCTATCCGCTCAACAAAAATTATTTCACACCACAGACTCATCTTGGTCAGGATCGATTTGAAATCTATCATGGTTTCAGAGAAATCATACTCCATGGTTCGTTGTTCTTGTAGAATGTTGAACGACTATCCCAACTAAAATCTATCCACTCAACAAAAATTATTTCAGAGAAATCATACTCCATGGTTCGTTGTTCTTGTAGAATGTTGAACGACTACCCCAAATAAAATCTATCCACTCAACAAAAATTATTTCACACCACAGACTCATCTTGGTCAGGATCGATTTGAAATCTATCATGGTTGCAGAGAAATCATACTCCATGGTAAGTTGTTCTTGTAGAATGTTGAACGACTACCCCAACTAAAATCTATCCACTCAACCAAAAATTATTTCAGAGAAATCATACTCCATGGTAAGTTGTTCTTGTAGAATGTTGAACGACTACCCCAACTAAAATCTATCCACTCTACAAAAATTATTTCAGAGAAATCATACTCCATGGTTCGTTGTTCTTGTAGAATGTTGAACAACTATCCCAACTAAAATCTATCCACTCAACAAAAATTATTTCAGAGAAATCATACTCCATGGTAAGTTGTTCTTGTAGAATGTTGAACGACTACCCCAACTAAAATATATCCACTCAACAAAAATTATTTCAGAGAAATCATACTCCATGGTTCGTTGTTCTTGTAGAATGTTGAACGACTATCCCAACTAAAATCTATCCACTCAACAAAAATTATTTCAGAGAAATCATACTCCATGGTTCATTGTTCTTGTAGAATGTTGAACGACTAATCCAAATAAAATCTATCCACTCAACAAAAATTATTTCACACCACGGACTCATCTTGGTCATAATCGATTTGAAATCTATCATGGTTTCAGAGAAATCATACTCCATGGTTCGTTGTTCTTGTAGAATGTTGAACATATACCCCAACTAAAATATATCCACTCAACAAAAATTATTTCAGAGAAATCATACTCCATGGTTCGTTGTTCTTGTAGAATGTTGAACGACTATCCCAACTAAAATCTATCCACTCAACAAAAATTATTTCAGAGAAATCATACTCCATGGTTCATTGTTCTTGTAGAATGTTGAACGACTACCCCAACTAAAATCTATCCACTCAACAAAAATTATTTCACACCACGGACTCATCTTGGTCATAATCGATTTGAAATCTATCATGGTTTCAGAGAAATCATACTCCATGGTTCGTTGTTCTTGTAGAATGTTGAACGACTACCCCAACTAAAATATATCCACTCAACAAAAATTATTTCAGAGAAATCATACTCCATGGTAAGTTGTTCTTGTAGAATGTTGAACGACTACCCCAACTAAAATCTATCCACTCAACAAAAATTATTTCACACCACAGACTCATCTTGGTCAGGATCGATTTGAAATCTATCATGGTTTCAGAGAAATCATACTCCATGGTTCGTTGTTCTTGTAGAATGTTGAACGACTATCCCAACTAAAATCTATCCACTCAACAAAAATTATTTCAGAGAAATCATACTCCATGGTAAGTTGTTCTTGTAGAATGTTGAACGACTACCCCAACTAAAATCTATCCACTCAACAAAAATTATTTCACACCACAGACTCATCTTGGTCAGGATCGGTTTGAAATCTATCATGGTTTCAGAGAAATCATACTCCATGGTTCGTTGTTCTTGTAGAATGTTGAACGACTATCCCAACTAAAATCTATCCACTCAACAAAAATTATTTCAGAGAAATCATACTCCATGGTAAGTTGTTCTTGTAGAATGTTGAACGACTACCCCAACTAAAATATATCCACTCAACAAAAATTATTTCAGAGAAATCATACTCCATGGTTCGTTGTTCTTGTAGAATGTTGAACGACTATCCCAACTAAAATCTATCCACTCAACAAAAATTATTTCAGAGAAATCATACTCCATGGTTCATTGTTCTTGTAGAATGTTGAACGACTACCCCAACTAAAATCTATCCACTCAACAAAAATTATTTCACACCACGGACTCATCTTGGTCATAATCGATTTGAAATCTATCATGGTTTCAGAGAAATCATACTCCATGGTTCGTTGTTCTTGTAGAATGTTGAACGACTACCCCAACTAAAATATATCCACTCAACAAAAATTATTTCAGAGAAATCATACTCCATGGTTCGTTGTTCTTGTAGAATGTTGAACGACTATCCCAACTAAAATCTATCCACTCAACAAAAATTATTTCAGAGAAATCATACTCCATGGTTCATTGTTCTTGTAGAATGTTGAACGACTACCCCAACTAAAATCTATCCACTCAACAAAAATTATTTCACACCACGGACTCATCTTGGTCATAATCGATTTGAAATCTATCATGGTTTCAGAGAAATCATACTCCATGGTTCGTTGTTCTTGTAGAATGTTGAACGACTACCCCAACTAAAATCTATCCACTCAACAAAAATTATTTCAGAGAAATCATACTCCATGGTAAGTTGTTCTTGTAGAATGTTGAACGACTACCCCAACTAAAATCTATCCACTCAACAAAAATTATTTCAGAGAAATCATACTCCATGGTTCGTTGTTCTTGTAGAATGTTGAACGACTACCCCAACTAAAATCTATTCACTCAACAAAAATTATTTCACACCACAGACTCATCTTGGTCAGGATCGATTTGAAATCTATCATGGTTGCAGAGAAATCATACTCCATGGTTCGTTGTTCTTGTAGAATGTTGAACGACTATCCCAACTAAAATCTATTCACTCAACAAAAATTATTTCACAGAAATCATACTCCATGGTAAGTTGTTCTTGTAGAATGTTGAACGACTACCCCAACTAAAATCTATCCACTCAACAAAAATTATTTCAGAGAAATCATACTCTATGGTTCGTTGTTCTTGTAGAATGTTGAACGACTACCCCAACTAAAATCTATCCGCTCAACAAAAATTATTTCACACCACAGACTCATCTTGGTCAGGATCGATTCGAAATCTATCATGGTTTCAGAGAAATCATACTCCATGGTTCGTTGTTCTTGTAGAATGGTGAACGACTATCCCAACTAAAATCTATTCACTCAACAAAAATTATTTCAGAGAAATCATACTCCATGGTAAGTTGTTCTTGTAGAATGTTGAACGACTACCCCAACTAAAATCTATCCACTCAACAAAAATTATTTCAGAGAAATCATACTCCATGGTTCGTTGTTCTTGTAGAATGTTGAACGACTACCCCAACTAAAATCTATCCACTCAACAAAAATTATTTCACACCACGGACTCATCTTGGTCAGGATCGATTTGAAATCTATCATGGTTTCAGAGAAATCATACTCCATGGTTCGTTGTTCTTGTAGAATGTTGAACGACTATCCCAATTAAAATCTATCCACTCAACAAAAATTATTTCAGACAAATCATACTCCATGGTAAGTTGTTCTTGTAGAATGTTGAACGACTACCCCAACTAAAATCTATCCTCTCTACAAAAATTATTTCAGAGAAATCATACTCCATGGTTCGTTGTTCTTGTAGAATTTTGAACAACTACCCCAACTAAAATCTATCCACTCAACAAAAATTATTTCACACCACGGACTCATCTTGGTCAGGATCGATTTGAAATCTATCATGGTTTCAGAGAAATCATACTCCATGGTTCGTTGTTCTTGTAGAATGTTGAACGACTATCCCAACTAAAATCTATCCACTCAACAAAAATTATTTCAGAGAAATCATACTCCATGCTAAGTTGTTCTTGTAGAATGTTGAACGACTACCCCAACTAAAATCTATCCACTCAACAAAAATTATTTCAGAGAAATCATACTCCCTGGTTCGTTGTTCTTGTAGAATGTTGAACGACTACCCCATCTAAAATCTATCCACTCAACAAAAATTATTTCACACCACAGACTCATCTTGGTCAGAATCGATTTGAAATCTATCATGGTTTCAGAGAAATCATACTCCATGGTTCGTTGTTCTTGTAAAATGTTGAACGACTACCCCAACTAAAATCTATCCACTCAACAAAAATTATTTCACACCACAGACTCATCTTGGTCAGGATCGATTTGAAATCTATCACGGTTTCAGAGAAATCATACTGTATGGTAAGTTGTTCTTGTAGAATGTTGAACGACTACCCCAACTAAAATCTATCCACTCAACAAAAATTATTTCAGAGAAATCATACTCCATGGTTCGTTGTTCTTGTAGAATGTTGAACGACTATCCCAACTAAAATCTATCCACTCAACAAAAATTATTTCAGAGAAATCATACTCCATGCTAAGTTGTTCTTGTAGAATGTTGAACGACTACCCCAACTAAAATCTATCCACTCAACAAAAATTATTTCAGAGAAATCATACTCCCTGGTTCGTTGTTCTTGTAGAATGTTGAACGACTACCCCATCTAATATCTATCCACTCAACAAAAATTATTTCACACCACAGACTCATCTTGGTCAGGATCGATTTGAAATCTATCATGGTTTCAGAGAAATCATACTCCATGGTTCGTTGTTCTTGTAGAATGTTGAACGACTACCCCAACTAAAATCTATCCGCTCAACAAAAATTATTTCACACCACAGACTCATCTTGGTCAGGATCGATTTGAAATCTATCATGGTTTCAGAGAAATCATACTCCATGGTTCGTTGTTCTTGTAGAATGTTGAACGACTATCCCAACTAAAATCTATCCACTCAACAAAAATTATTTCAGAGAAATCATACTCCATGGTAAGTTGTTCTTGTAGAATGTTGAACGACTACCCCAACTAAAATCTATCCACTCAACAAAAATTATTTCAGAGAAATCATACTCCATGGTTCGTTGTTCTTGTAGAATGTTGAACGACTACCCCAACTAAAATCTATCCACTCAACAAAAATTATTTCACACCACAGACTCATCTTGGTCAGGATCGATTTGAAATCTATCATGGTTTCAGAGAAATCATACTCCATGGTTCGTTGTTCTTGTAGAATGTTGAACGACTATCCCAACTAAAATCTATCCACTCAACAAAAATTATTTCAGAGAAATCATACTCCATGGTAAGTTGTTCTTGTAGAATGTTGAACAACTACCCCAACTAAAATCTATCCACTCAACAAAAATTATTTCAGAGAAATCATACTCCATGGTTCGTTGTTCTTGTAGAATATTGAGCGACTATCCCAACTAAAATCTATCCACTCAACAAAAATTATTTCAGAGAAATCATACTCCATGGTTCGTTGTTCTTGTAGAATGTTGAACGACTACATCAACTAAAATCTATCCACTCAACAAAAATTATTTCACACCACGGACTCATCTTGGTCAGGATCGATTTGAAATCTATCATGGTTTCAGGGAAATCATACTCCATGGTTCGTTGTTCTTGTAGAATGTTGAACGACTATCCCAACTAAAATCTATCCACTCAACAAAAATTATTTCAGAGAAGTCATACTCTATGGTAAGTTGTTCTTGTAGAATGTTGAACGACTACCCCAACTAAAATCTATCCACTCAACAAAAATTATTTCAGAGAAATCATACTCCATTTTAAGTTGTTCTTGTAGAATGTTGAACGACTACCCCAACTAAAATCTATCCACTCAACAAAAATTATTTCACACCACAGACTCATCTTGGTCAGGATCGATTTGAAATCTATCATGGTTTCAGAGAAATCATACTCCATGGTAAGTTGTTCTTGTAGAATGTTGAACGACTATCCCAACTAAAATCTATCCACTCAATTAAAAAAAAATTATTTCACACCACAGACTCATCTTGGTCAGGATCGATCTGAAATCTATCATGGTTTCAGAGAATTCATACTCCATGGTTCGTTGTTCTTGTAGAATGTTGAACGACTACCCCAACTAAAATCTACCCACTCAACAAAAATTATTTCAGAGAAATCATACTCCATGGTTCGTTGTTCTTGTAGAATGTTGAACGACTACCCCAACTAAAATTTATCCACTCAACAAAAATTATTTCACACCACAGACTCATCTTGGCCAGGATCGATTTGAAATCTATCATGGTTGCAGAGAAATCATACTCCATGGTAAGTTGTTCTTGTAGAATGTTGAACGACTACCCCAACTAAAATCTATCCACTCAACAAAAATTATTTCAGAGAAATCATACTCCATGGTTCGTTGTTCTTGTAGAATGTTGAACGACTACCCCAACTAAAATCTATCCGCTCAACAAAAATTATTTCACACCACAGACTCATCTTGGTCAGGATCGATTTGAAATCTATCATGGTTTCAGAGAAATCATACTCCATGGTTCGTTGTTCTTGTAGAATGTTGAACGACTATCCCAACTAAAATCTATCCACTCAACAAAAATTATTTCAGAGAAATCATACTCCATGGTAAGTTGTTCTTGTAGAATGTTGAACGACTACCCCAACTAAAATCTATCCACTCAACAAAAATTATTTCAGAGAAATCATACTCCATGGTTCGTTGTTCTTGTAGAATGTTGAACGACTACCCCAACTAAAATCTATCCACTCAACAAAAATTATTTCACACCACGGACTCATCTTGGTCAGGATCGATTTGAAATCTATCATGGTTTCAGAGAAATCATACTCCATGGTTCGTTGTTCTTGTAGAATGTTGAACGACTATCCCAACTAAAATCTATCCACTCAACCAAAAATTATTTCAGAGAAATCATACTCCATGGTAAGTTGTTCTTGTAGAATGTTGAACGACTACCCCAACTAAAATCTATCCACTCTACAAAAATTATTTCAGAGAAATCATACTCCATGGTTCGTTGTTCTTGTAGAATGTTGAACAACTACCCCAACTAAAATCTATCCACTCAACAAAAATTATTTCACACCACGGACTCATCTTGGTCAGGATCGATTTGAAATCTATCATGGTTTCAGAGAAATCATACTCCATGGTTCGTTGTTCTTGTAGAATGTTGAACGACTATCCCAACTAAAATCTATCCACTCAACAAAAATTATTTCAGAGAAATCATACTCCATGGTAAGTTGTTCTTGTAGAATGTTGAACGACTACCCCAACTAAAATCTATCCACTCAACAAAAATTATTTCAGAGAAATCATACTCCATGGTAAGTTGTTCTTGTAGAATGTTGAACGACTACCCCAACTAAAATCTATCCACTCAACAAAAATTATTTCACACCACAGACTCATCTTGGTCAGGATTGATTTGAAATCTATCATGGTTTCAGAGAAATCATACTCCATGGTAAGTTGTTCTTGTAGAATGTTGAACGACTATCCCAACTAAAATCCATCCACTCAACAAAAATTATTTCACACCACAGACTCATCTTGGTCGGGATCGATCTGAAATCTATCATGGTTTCAGAGAATTCATACTCCATGGTTCGTTGTTCTTGTAGAATGTTGAACGACTACCCCAACTAAAATCTATCCACTCAACAAAAATTATTTCAGAGAAATCATACTCCATGGTTCGTTGTTCTTGTAGAATGTTGAACGACTACCCCAACTAAAATCTATCCACTCAACAAAAATTATTTCACACCACAGACTCATCTTGGTCAGGATCGATTTGAAATCTATCATGGTTGCAGAGAAATCATACTCCATGGTAAGTTGTTCTTGTAGAATGTTGAACGACTACCCCAACTAAAATCTATCCACTCAACAAAAATTATTTCAGAGAAATCATACTCCATGGTTCGTTGTTCTTGTAGAATGTTGAACGACTACCCCAACTAAAATCTATCCACTCAACAAAAATTATTTCACACCACAGACTCATCTTGGTCAGGATCGATTTGAAATCTATCATGGTTGCAGAGAAATCATACTCCATGGTTCGTTGTTCTTGTAGAATGTTGAACGACTACCCCAACTAAAATCTATCCACTCAACAAAAATTATTTCAGAGAAATCATACTCCATGGTTCGTTGTTCTTGTAGAATGTTGAACGACTACCCCAACTAAAATCTATCCGCTCAACAAAAATTATTTCACACCACAGACTCATCTTGGTCAGGATCGATTTGAAATCTATCATGGTTTCAGAGAAATCATACTCCATGGTAAGTTGTTCTTGTAGAATGTTGAACGACTATCCCAACTAAAATCCATCCACTCAACAAAAATTATTTCACACCACGGACTCATCTTGGTCAGGATCGATTTGAAATCTATCATGGTTTCAGAGAAATCATACTCCATGGTTCGTTGTTCTTGTACAATGTTGAACGACTATCCCAACTAAAATCTATCCACTCAACCAAAAATTATTTCAGAGAAATCATACTCCATGGTAAGTTGTTCTTGTAGAATGTTGAAAGACTACCCCAACTAAAATCTATCCACTCTACAAAAATTATTTCAGAGAAATCATACTCCATGGTTCGTTGTTCTTGTAGAATGTTGAACAACTACCCCAACTAAAATCTATCCACTCAACAAAAATTATTTCACACCACGGACTCATCTTGGTCAGGATCGATTTGAAATCTATCATGGTTTCAGAGAAATCATACTCCATGGTTCGTTGTTCTTGTAGAATGTTGAACGACTACCCCAACTAAAATCTATCCACTCAACAAAAATTATTTCAGAGAAATCATACTCCATGGTAAGTTGTTCTTGTAGAGTGTTGAACGACTACCCCAACTAAAATCTATCCACTCAACAAAAATTATTTCAGAGAAATCATACTCCATGGTAAGTTGTTCTTGTAGAATGTTGAACGACTACCCCAACTAAAATCTATCCACTCAACAAAAATTATTTCACACCACAGACTCATCTTGGTCAGGATTGATTTGAAATCTATCATGGTTTCAGAGAAATCATACTCCATGGTAAGTTGTTCTTGTAGAATGTTGAACGACTATCCCAACTAAAATCTATCCACTCAACAAAAATTATTTCACACCACAGACTCATCTTGGTCGGGATCGATCTGAAATCTATCATGGTTTCAGAGAATTCATACTCCATGGTTCGTTGTTCTTGTAGAATGTTGAACGACTACCCCAACTAAAATCTATCCACTCAACAAAAATTATTTCAGAGAAATCATACTCCATGGTTCGTTGTTCTTGTAGAATGTTGAACGACTACCCCAACTAAAATCTATCCACTCAACAAAAATTATTTCACACCACAGACTCATCTTGGTCAGGATCGATTTGAAATCTATCATGGTTGCAGAGAAATCATACTCCATGGTAAGTTGTTCTTGTAGAATGTTGAACGACTACCCCAACTAAAATCTATCCACTCAACAAAAATTATTTCAGAGAAATCATACTCCATGGTTCGTTGTTCTTGTAGAATGTTGAACGACTACCCCAACTAAAATCTATCCACTCAACAAAAATTATTTCACACCACAGACTCATCTTGGTCAGGATCGATTTGAAATCTATCATGGTTGCAGAGAAATCATACTCCATGGTTCGTTGTTCTTGTAGAATGTTGAACGACTACCCCAACTAAAATCTATCCACTCAACAAAAATTATTTCAGAGAAATCATACTCCATGGTTCGTTGTTCTTGTAGAATGTTGAACGACTACCCCAACTAAAATCTATCCGCTCAACAAAAATTATTTCACACCACAGACTCATCTTGGTCAGGATCGATTTGAAATCTATCATGGTTTCAGAGAAATCATACTCCATGGTTCGTTGTTCTTGTAGAATGTTGAACGACTATCCCAACTAAAATCTATCCACTCAACAAAAATTATTTCAGAGAAATCATACTCCATGGTTCGTTGTTCTTGTAGAATGTTGAACGACTACCCCAAATAAAATCTATCCACTCAACAAAAATTATTTCACACCACAGACTCATCTTGGTCAGGATCGATTTGAAATCTATCATGGTTGCAGAGAAATCATACTCCATGGTAAGTTGTTCTTGTAGAATGTTGAACGACTACCCCAACTAAAATCTATCCACTCAACAAAAATTATTTCAGAGAAATCATACCCCATGGTTCGTTGTTCTTGTAGAATGTTGAACGACTACCCCAACTAAAATCTATCCACTCAACAAAAATTATTTCACACCACAGACTCGTCTTGGTCAGGATCGATTTGAAATCTATCATGGTTGCAGAGAAATCATACTCCATGGTTCGTTGTTCTTGTAGAATGTTGAACGACTACCCCAACTAAAATCTATCCACTCAACAAAAATTATTTCAGAGAAATCATACTCCATGGTTCGTTGTTCTTGTAGAATGTTGAACGACTACCCCAACTAAAATCTATTAACTCTACAAAAATTATTTCAGAGAAATCATACTCCATGGTTCGTTGTTCTTGTAGAATGTTGAACGACTACCCCAACTAAAATCTATCCACTCAACAAAAATTATTTCACACCACGGACTCATCTTGGTCAGGATCGATTTGAAATCTATCATGTTTTCAGAGAAATCATACTCCATGGTTCGTTGTTCTTGTAGAATGTTGAACGACTATCCCAACTAAAATCTATCCACTCAACAAAACTTATTTCAGAGAAATCATACTCCATGGTAAGTTGTTCTTGTAGAATGTTGAACGACTACCCCAACTAAAATCTATCCACTCTACAAAAATTATTTCAGAGAAATCATACTCCATGGTTCGTTGTTCTTGTAGAATGTTGAACAACTACCCCAACTAAAATCTATCCACTCAACAAAAATTATTTCACACCACGGACTCATCTTGGTCAGGATCGATTTGAAATCTATCATGGTTTCAGAGAAATCATACTCCATGGTTCGTTGTTCTTGTAGAATGTTGAACGACTATCCCAACTAAAATCTATCCACTCAACAAAAATTATTTCAGAGAAATCATACTCCATGGTAAGTTGTTCTTGTAGAATGTTGAACGACTACCCCAACTAAAATCTATCCACTCAACAAAAATTATTTCAGAGAAATCATACTCCATGGTTCGTTGTTCTTGTAGAATGTTGAACGACTACCCCATCTAAAATCTATCCACTCAACAAAAATTATTTCACACCACAGACTCATCTTGGTCAGGATCGATTTGAAATCTATCATGGTTTCAGAGAAATCATACTCCATGGTTCGTTGTTCTTGTAAAATGTTGAACGACTACCCCAACTAAAATCTATCCACTCAACAAAAATTATTTCACACCACAGACTCATCTTGGTCAGGATCGATTTGAAATCTATCACGGTTTCAGAGAAATCATACTCCATGGTAAGTTGTTCTTGTAGAATGTTGAACGACTACCCCCACTAAAATCTATCCACTCAACAAAAATTATTTCAGAGAAATCATACTCCATGGTTCGTTGTTCTTGTAGAATGTTGAACGACTACCCCAAATAAAATCTATATGCTCAACAAAAATTATTTCACACCACAGACTCATCTTGGTCAGGATCGATTTGAAATCTATCATGGTTTCAGAGAAATCATACTCCATGGTTCGTTGTTCTTGTAGAATGTTGAACGACTATCCCAACTAAAATCTATCCACTCAACAAAAATTATTTCAGAGAAATCATACTCCATGGTAAGTTGTTCTTGTAGAATGTTGAACGACTACCCCAACTAAAATCTATCCACTCAACAAAAATTATTTCAGAGAAATCATACTCCATGGTTCGTTGTTCTTGTAGAATGTTGAACGACTACCCCAACTAAAATCTATCCACTCAACAAAAATTATTTCACACCACAGACTCATCTTGGTCAGGATCGATTTGAAATCTATCATGGTTGCAGAGAAATCATACTCCATGGTTCGTTGTTCTTGTAGAATGTTGAACGACTATCCCAACTAAAATCTATCCACTCAACAAAAATTATTTCAGAGAAATCATACTCCATGGTAAGTTGTTCTTGTAGAATGTTGAACAACTACCCCAACTAAAATCTATCCACTCAACAAAAATTATTTCAGAGAAATCATACTCCATGGTTCGTTGTTCTTGTAGAATATTGAGCGACTATCCCAACTAAAATCTATCCACTCAACAAAAATTATTTCAGAGAAATCATACTCCATGGTTCGTTGTTCTTGTAGAATGTTGAACGACTACCCCAACTAAAATCTATCCACTCAACAAAAATTATTTCACACCACGGACTCATCTTGGTCAGGATCGATTTGAAATCTATCATGGTTTCAGGGAAATCATACTCCATGGTTCGTTGTTCTTGTAGAATGTTGAACGACTATCCCAACTAAAATCTATCCACTCAACAAAAATTATTTCAGAGAAGTCATACTCCATGGTAAGTTGTTGTTGTAGAATGTTGAACGACTACCGCAACTAAAATCTATCCACTCAACAAAAATTATTTCAGAGAAATCATACTCCATGGTAAGTTGTTCTTGTAGAATGTTGAACGACTACCCCAACTAAAATCTATCCACTCAACAAAAATTATTTCACACCACAGACTCATCTTGGTCAGGATCGATTTGAAATCTATCATGGTTTCAGAGAAATCATACTCCATGGTAAGTTGTTCTTGTAGAATGTTGAACGACTACCCCAACTAAAATCTATCCACTCAATTAAAAAAAAATTATTTCACACCACAGACTCATCTTGGTCGGGATCGATCTGAAATCTATCATGGTTTCAGAGAATTCATACTCCATGGTTCGTTGTTCTTGTAGAATGTTGAACGACTACCCCAACTAAAATCTATCCACTCAACAAAAATTATTTCACACCACAGACTCATCTTGGTCAGGATCGATTTGAAATCTATCATGGTTGCAGAGAAATCATACTCCATGGTAAGTTGTTCTTGTAGAATGTTGAACGACTACCCCAACTAAAATCTATCCACTCAACAAAAATTATTTCAGAGAAATCATACTCCATGGTTCGTTGTTCTTGTAGAATGTTGAACGACTACCCCAACTAAAATCTATCCCCTCAACAAAAATTATTTCACACCACAGACTCATCTTGGTCAGGACCGATTTGAAATCTATCATGGTTGCAGAGAAATCATACTCCATGGTTCGTTGTTCTTGTAGAATGTTGAACGACTACCCCAACTAAAATCTATCCACTCAACAAAAATTATTTCAGAGAAATCATACTCCATGGTTCGTTGTTCTTGTAGAATGTTGAACGACTACCCCAACTAAAATCTATCCGCTCAACAAAAATTATTTCACACCACAGACTCATCTTGGTCAGGATCGATTTGAAATCTATCATGGTTTCAGAGAAATCATACTCCATGGTTCGTTGTTCTTGTAAAATGTTGAACGACTACCCCAACTAAAATCTATCCACTCAACAAAAATTATTTCACACCACAGACTCATCTTGGTCAGGATCGATTTGAAATCTATCACGGTTTCAGAGAAATCATACTCCATGGTAAGTTGTTCTTGTAGAATGTTGAACGACTACCCCCACTAAAATCTATCCACTCAACAAAAATTATTTCAGAGAAATCATACTCCATGGTTCGTTGTTCTTGTAGAATGTTGAACGACTACCCCAAATAAAATCTATATGCTCAACAAAAATTATTTCACACCACAGACTCATCTTGGTCAGGATCGATTTGAAATCTATCATGGTTTCAGAGAAATCATACTCCATGGTTCGTTGTTCTTGTAGAATGTTGAACGACTATCCCAACTAAAATCTATCCACTCAACAAAAATTATTTCAGAGAAATCATACTCCATGGTAAGTTGTTCTTGTAGAATGTTGAACGACTACCCCAACTAAAATCTATCCACTCAACAAAAATTATTTCAGAGAAATCATACTCCATGGTTCGTTGTTCTTGTAGAATGTTGAACGACTACCCCAACTAAAATCTATCCACTCAACAAAAATTATTTCACACCACAGACTCATCTTGGTCAGGATCGATTTGAAATCTATCATGGTTGCAGAGAAATCATACTCCATGGTTCGTTGTTCTTGTAGAATGTTGAACGACTATCCCAACTAAAATCTATCCACTCAACAAAAATTATTTCAGAGAAATCATACTCCATGGTAAGTTGTTCTTGTAGAATGTTGAACAACTACCCCAACTAAAATCTATCCACTCAACAAAAATTATTTCAGAGAAATCATACTCCATGGTTCGTTGTTCTTGTAGAATATTGAGCGACTATCCCAACTAAAATCTATCCACTCAACAAAAATTATTTCAGAGAAATCATACTCCATGGTTCGTTGTTCTTGTAGAATGTTGAACGACTACCCCAACTAAAATCTATCCACTCAACAAAAATTATTTCACACCACGGACTCATCTTGGTCAGGATCGATTTGAAATCTATCATGGTTTCAGGGAAATCATACTCCATGGTTCGTTGTTCTTGTAGAATGTTGAACGACTATCCCAACTAAAATCTATCCACTCAACAAAAATTATTTCAGAGAAGTCATACTCCATGGTAAGTTGTTGTTGTAGAATGTTGAACGACTACCGCAACTAAAATCTATCCACTCAACAAAAATTATTTCAGAGAAATCATACTCCATGGTCAGTTGTTCTTGTAGAATGTTGAACGACTACCCCAACTAAAATCTATCCACTCAACAAAAATTATTTCACACCACAGACTCATCTTGGTCAGGATCGATTTGAAATCTATCATGGTTTCAGAGAAATCATACTCCATGGTAAGTTGTTCTTGTAGAATGTTGAACGACTACCCCAACTAAAATCTATCCACTCAATTAAAAAAAAATTATTTCACACCACAGACTCATCTTGGTCGGGATCGATCTGAAATCTATCATGGTTTCAGAGAATTCATACTCCATGGTTCGTTGTTCTTGTAGAATGTTGAACGACTACCCCAACTAAAATCTATCCACTCAACAAAAATTATTTCACACCACAGACTCATCTTGGTCAGGATCGATTTGAAATCTATCATGGTTGCAGAGAAATCATACTCCATGGTAAGTTGTTCTTGTAGAATGTTGAACGACTACCCCAACTAAAATCTATCCACTCAACAAAAATTATTTCAGAGAAATCATACTCCATGGTTCGTTGTTCTTGTAGAATGTTGAACGACTACCCCAACTAAAATCTATCCCCTCAACAAAAATTATTTCACACCACAGACTCATCTTGGTCAGGACCGATTTGAAATCTATCATGGTTGCAGAGAAATCATACTCCATGGTTCGTTGTTCTTGTAGAATGTTGAACGACTACCCCAACTAAAATCTATCCACTCAACAAAAATTATTTCAGAGAAATCATACTCCATGGTTCGTTGTTCTTGTAGAATGTTGAACGACTACCCCAACTAAAATCTATCCGCTCAACAAAAATTATTTCACACCACAGACTCATCTTGGTCAGGATCGATTTGAAATCTATCATGGTTTCAGAGAAATCATACTCCATGGTTCGTTGTTCTTGTAGAATGTTGAACGACTATCCCAACTAAAATCTATCCACTCAACAAAAATTATTTCAGAGAAATCATACTCCATGGTTCGTTGTTCTTGTAGAATGTTGAACGACTACCCCAACTAAAATCTATCCACTCAACAAAAATTATTTCAGAGAAATCATACTCCATGGTTCGTTGTTCTTGTAGAATGTTGAACGACTACCCCAACTAAAATCTATTAACTCAACAAAAATTATTTCACACCACGGACTCATCTTGGTCAGGATCGATTTGAAATCTATCATGGTTTCAGAGAAATCATACTCCATGGTTCGTTGTTCTTGTAGAATGTTGAACGACTATCCCAACTAAAATCTATCCACTCAACAAAAATTATTTCAGAGAAATCATACTCCATGGTAAGTTGTTCTTGTAGAATGTTGAACGACTACCCCAACTAAAATCTATCCACTCTACAAAAATTATTTCAGAGAAATCATACTCCATGGTTCGTTGTTCTTGTAGAATGTTGAACAACTACCCCAACTAAAATCTATCCCCTCAACAAAAATTATTTCACACCACGGACTCATCTTGGTCTGGATCGATTTGAAATCTATCATGGTTTCAGAGAAATCATACTCCATGGTTCGTTGTTCTTGTAGAATGTTGAACGACTATCCCATCTAAAATCTATCCACTCAACAAAAATTATTTCAGAGAAATCATACTCCATGGTAAGTTGTTCTTGTAGAATGTTGAACGACTACCCCAACTAAAATCTATCCACTCAACAAAAATTATTTCAGAGAAATCATACTCCATGGTAAGTTGTTCTTGTAGAATGTTGAACGACTACCCCAACTAAAATCTATCCACTCAACAAAAATTATTTCACACCACAGACTCATCTTGGTCAGGATCGATTTGAAATCTATCATGGTTTCAGAGAAATCATACTCCATGGTAAGTTGTTCTTGTAGAATGTTGAACGACTATCCCAACTAAAATCTATCCACTCAACAAAAATTATTTCACACCACAGACTCATCTTGGTCGGGATCGATTTGAAATCTATCATGGTTTCAGAGAATTCATACTCCATGGTTCGTTGTTCTTGTAGAATGTTGAACGACTATCCCAACTAAAATCTATCCACTCAACAAAAATTATTTCAGAGAAATCATACTCCATGGTAAGTTGTTCTTGTAGAATGTTGAACGACTACCCCAACTAAAATCTATCCACTCAACAAAAATTATTTCACACCACAGACTCATCTTGGTCAGGATCGATTTGAAATCTATCATGGTTTCAGAGAAATCATACTCCATGGTTCGTTGTTCTTGTAGAATGTTGAACGACTACCCCAACTAAAATCTATCCACTCAACAAAAATTATTTCAGAGAAATCATACTCCATGGTTCGTTGTTCTTGTAGAATGTTGAACGACTACCCCAACTAAAATCTATCCACTCAACAAAAATTATTTCACACCACAGACTCATCTTGGTCAGGATCGATTTGAAATCTATCATGGTTGCAGAGAAATCATACTCCATGGTTCGTTGTTCTTGTAGAATGTTGAACGACTACCCCAACTAAAATCTATCCACTCAACAAAAATTATTTCAGAAAAATCATACTCCATGGTTCGTTGTTCTTGTAGAATGTTGAACGACTACCCCAAATAAAATCTATCCACTCAACAAAAATTATTTCACACCACAGACTCATCTTGGTCAGGATCGATTTGAAATCTATCATGGTTGCAGAGAAATCATACTCCATGGTTCGTTGTTCTTGTAGAATGTTGAACGACTATCCCAACTAAAATCTATCCACTCAACAAAAATTATTTCAGAGAAATCATACTCCATGGTTCGTTGTTCTTGTAGAATGTTGAACGACTACCCCAACTAAAATCTATCCACTCAACAAAAATTATTTCACACCACAGACTCATCTTGGTCAGGATCGATTTGAAATCTATCATGGTTGCAGAGAAATCATACTCCATGGTAAGTTGTTCTTGTAGAATGTTGAACGACTACCCCAACTAAAATCTATCCACTCAACAAAAATTATTTCAGAGAAATCATACTCCATGGTTCGTTGTTCTTGTAGAATGTTGAACGACTACCCCAACTAAAATCTATCCACTCAACAAAAATTATTTCACACCACAGACTCATCTTGGTCAGGATCGATTTGAAATCTATCATGGTTGCAGAGAAATCATACTCCATGGTTCGTTGTTCTTGTAGAATGTTGAACGACTACCCCAACTAAAATCTATCCACTCAACAAAAATTATTTCAGAGAAATCATACTCCATGGTTCGTTGTTCTTGTAGAATGTTGAACGACTACCCCAACTAAAATCTATCCGCTCAACAAAAATTATTTCACACCACAGACTCATCTTGGTCAGGATCGATTTGAAATCTATCATGGTTTCAGAGAAATCATACTCCATGGTTCGTTGTTCTTGTAGAATGTTGAACGACTACCCCAACTAAAATCTATCCACTCAACAAAAATTATTTCAGAGAAATCATACTCCATGGTTCGTTGTTCTTGTAGAATGTTGAACGACTACCCCAAATAAAATCTATCCACTCAACAAAAATTATTTCACACCACAGACTCATCTTGGTCAGGATCGATTTGAAATCTATCATGGTTGCAGAGAAATCATACTCCATGGTTCGTTGTTCTTGTAGAATGTTGAACGACTACCCCAACTAAAATCTATCCACTCAACAAAAATTATTTCAGAGAAATCATACTCCATGGTTCGTTGTTCTTGTAGAATGTTGAACGACTACCCCAACTAAAATCTATCCGCTCAACAAAAATTATTTCACACCACAGACTCATCTTGGTCAGGATCGATTTGAAATCTATCATGGTTGCAGAGAAATCATACTCCATGGTTCGTTGTTCTTGTAGAATGTTGAACGACTATCCCAACTAAAATCTATCCACTCAACAAAAATTATTTCAGAGAAATCATACTCCATGGTAAGTTGTTCTTGAAGAATGTTGAACGACTACCCCAACTAAAATCTATCCACTCAACAAACATTATTTCACACCACAGACTCATCTTGGTCAGGATCGATTTGAAATCTATCATGGTTTCAGAGAAATCATACTCCATGGTTCGTTGTTCTTGTAGAATGTTGAACGACTACTACAACTAAAAACTATCCACTCAACAAAAATTATTTCAGAGAAATCATACTCCATGGTTCGTTGTTCTTGTAGAATGTTGAACGACTACCCCAACTAAAATCTATCCACTCAACAAAAATTATTTCACACCACAGACTCATCTTGGTCAGGATCGATCTGAAATCTATCATGGTTGCAGAGAAATCATACTCCATGATTCGTTGTTCTTGTAGAATGTTGAACGACTACCCCAACTAAAATCTATCCACTCAACAAAAATTATTTCAGAGAAATCATACTCCATGGTTCGTTGTTCTTGTAGAATGTTGAACGACTACCCCAACTAAAATCTATCCACTCAACAAAAATTATTTCAGAGAAATCATACTCCATGGTTCGTTGTTCTTGTAGAATGTTGAACGACTACCCCAACTAAAATCTATCCACTCAACAAAAATTATTTCACACCACAGACTCATCTTAGTCAGGATCGATTTGAAATATATCATGGTTTCAGAGAAATCATACTCCATGGTTCGTTGTTCTTGTAGAATGTTGAACGACTACCCCAACTAAAATCTATCCACTCAACAAAAATTATTTCACACCACAGACTCATCTTGGTCAGGATCGATTTGAAATCTATCATGGTTTCAGAGAAATCATACTCCATGTTTCGTTGTTCTTGTAGAATGTTGAACGACTACCCCAACTAAAATCTATCCACTCAACAAAAATTATTTCACACCACAGACTCATCTTGGTCAGGATCGATTTGAAATCTATCATGGTTTCAGAGAAACCATACTCCATGGTAAGTTGTTCTTGTAGAATGTTGAACGACTATCCCAACTAAAATCTATCCACTCAACAAAAATTATTTCAGAGAAATCATACTCCATGGTAAGTTGTTCTTGTAGAATGTTGAACTACTACCCCAACTAAAATCTATCCGCTCAACAAAAATTATTTCAGAGAAATCATACTCCATGGTTCGTTGTTCTTGTAGAATGTTGAACGACTACCCCAACTAAAATCTATCCGCTCAACAAAAATTATTTCACACCACAGACTCAGCTTGGTCAGGATCGATTTGAAATCTATCACGGTTGCAGAGAAATCATACTCCATGGTTCGTTGTTCTTGTAGAATGTTGAACGACTATCCCAACTAAAATCTATCCACTCAACAAAAATTATTTCAGAGAAATCATACTCCATGGTAAGTTGTTCTTGTAGAATGTTGAACGACTACCCCAACTAAAATCTATCCACTCAACAAAAATTATTTCACACCACAGACTCATCTTGGTCAGGATCGATTTGAAATCTATCATGGTTTCAGAGAAATCATACTCCATGGTTCGTTGTTCTTGTAGAATGTTGAACGACTACCCCAACTAAAATCTATCCACTCAACAAAAATTATTTCAGAGAAATCATACTCCATGGTTCGTTGTTCTTGTAGAATGTTGAACGACTACCCCAACTAAAATCTATCCACTCAACAAAAATTATTTCACACCACAGACTCATCTTGGTCAGGATCGATTTGAAATCTATCATGGTTGCAGAGAAATCATACTCCATGGTTCGTTGTTCTTGTAGAATGTTGAACGACTACCCCAACTAAAATCTATCCAATCAACAAAAATTATTTCAGAGAAATCATACTCCATGGTAAGTTGTTCTTGTAGAATGTTGAACGACTACCCCAACTAAAATCTATCCACTCAACAAAAATTATTTCACACCACAGACTCATCTTGGTCAGGATCGATTTGAAATCTATCATGGTTGCAGAGAAATCATACTCCATGGTTCGTTGTTCTTGTAGAATGTTGAACGACTACCCCAACTAAAATCTATCCACTCAACAAAAATTATTTCAGAGAAATCATACTCCATGTTAAGTTGTTCTTGTAGAATGTTGAACGACTACCCCAACTAAAATCTATCCACTCAACAAAAATTATTTCAGAGAAATCATACTCCATGGTTCGTTGTTCTTATAGAATGTTGAACGACTACCCCAACTAAAATCTATCCACTCAACAAAAATTATTTCACACCACAGACTCATCTTGGTCAGGATCGATTTGAAATCTATCATGGTTTCAGAGAAATCATACTCCATGGTTCGTTGTTCTTGTAGAATGTTGAACGACTACCCCAACTAAAATCTATCCACTCAACAAAAATTATTTCACACCACAGACTCATCTTGGTCAGGATCGATTTGAAATCTATCATGGTTTCAAAGAAATCATACTCCATGGTTCGTTGTTCTTGTAGAATGTTGAACGACTACCCCAACTAAAATCTATCCACTCAACAAAAATTGTTTCACACCACAGACTCATCTTGGTCAGGATCGATTTGAAATCTATCATGGTTTCAGAGAAATCATACTCCATTTTTCGTTGTTCTTGTAGAATGTTGAACGACTACCCCAACTAAAATCTATCCACTCAACAAAAATTATTTCACACCACAGACTCATCTTGGTCAGGATCGATTTGAAATCTATCATGGTTTCAGAGAAATCATACTCCATGGTTCGTTGTTCTTGTAGAATGTTGAACGACTACCCCAACTAAAATCTATCCACTCAACAAAAATTATTTCACACCACAGACTCATCTTGGTCAGGATCGATTTGAAATCTATCATGGTTTCAGAGAAATCATACTCCATGGTTCGTTGTTCTTGTAAAATGTTGAACGACTATCCCAACTAAAATCTATCCACTCAACAAAAATTATTTCAGAGAAATCATACTATATGGTAAGTTGTTCTTGTAGAATGTTGAACGACTACCCCAACTAAAATCTATCCACTCAACAAAAATTATTTCACACCACAGACTCATCTTGGTCAGGATCGATTTGAAATCTATCATGGTTTCAGAGAAATCATACTCCATGGTTCGTTGTTCTTGTAGAATGTTGAACGACTACCCCAACTAAAATCTATCCACTCAACAAAAATTATTTCACACCACAGACTCATCTCGTTCAGGATCGATTTGAAATCTATCATGGTTTCAGAGAAATCATAGTCCATGGTAAGTTGTTCTTGTAGAATGTTGAACGACTACCCCAACTAAAATCTATCCACTCAACAAAAATTATTTCACACCCCAGACTCATCTTGGTCAGGATCGATTTGAAATCTATCATGGTTTCAGAGAAATCATACTAGATGGTTCGTTGTTCTTGTAGAATGTTGAACGACTACCCCAACTAAAATCTATCCACTCAACAAAAATTATTTCACACCACAGACTCATCTTGGTCAGGATCGATTTGAAATCTATCATGGTTTCAGAGAAATCATACTCCATGGTTCGTTGTTCTTATAGAATGTTGAACGACTATCTCAACTAAAATCTATCCACTCAACAAAAATTATTTCAGCGAAATCATACTCCATGGTAAGTTGTTCTTGTAGAATGTTGAACGACTACCCCAACTAAAATCTATCCACTCAACAAAAATTATTTCAGAGAAATCATACTCCATGGTTCGTTGTTCTTGTAGAATGTTGAACGACTACCCCAACTAAAATCTATCCACTCAACAAAAATTATTTCACACCACAGACTCATCTTGGTCAGGATCGATTTGAAATCTATCATGGTTTCAGAGAAATCATACTCCATGGTTCGTTGTTCTTGTAAAATGTTGAACGACTACCCCAACTAAAATCTATCCACTCAACAAAAATTATTTCACACCACAGACTCATCTTGGTCAGGATCGATTTGAAATCTATCACGGTTTCAGAGAAATCATACTCCATGGTAAGTTGTTCTTGTAGAATGTTGAACGACTATCCCAACTAAAATCTATCCACTCAACAAAAACTATTTCACACCACAGACTCATCTTGGTCAGGATCGATTTGAAATCTATCATGGTTTCAGAGAAATCATACTCCATGGTAAGTTGTTCTTGTAGAATGTTGAACGACTACCCCAACTAAAATCTATCCACTCAACAAAAATTATTTCACACCACAGACTCATCTTGGTCAGGATCGATTTGAAATCTATCATGGTTTCAGAGAAATCATACTCCATGGTTCGTTGTTCTTGTAGAATGTTGAACGACTATCCCAACTAAAATCTATCCACTCAACAAAAATTATTTCAGAGAAATCATACTCCATGGTAAGTTGTTCTTATAGAATGTTGAACGACTACCCCAACTAAAATCTATCCACTCAACAAAAATTATTTCACACCACAGACTCATCTTGGTCAGGATCGGTTTGAAATCTATCATGGTTTCAGAGAAATCATACTCCATAGTTCGTTGTTCTTGTAGAATGTTGAACGACTATCCCAACTAAAATCTATTTACTCAACAAAAATTATTTCAGAGAAATCATACTCCATGGTAAGTTGTTCTTGTAGAATGTTGAACGACTACCCCAACTAAAATCTATCCACTCAACAAAAATTATTTCACACCACAGACTCATCTTGGTCAGGATCGATTTGAAATCTATCATGGTTTCAGAGTAATCATACTCCATGGTTCGTTGTTCTTGTAGAATGTTGAACGACTACCCCAACTAAAATCTATCCACTCAACAAAAATTATTTCACACCACAGACTCATCTTGGTCAGGATCGATTTGAAATCTATCATGGTTTCAGAGAAATCATACTCCATGGTAAGTTGTTCTTGTAGAATGTTGAACGACTACCCCAACTACAATCTATCCACTCAACAAAAATTATTTCAGAGAAATCATACTCCATGGTAAGTTGTTCTTGTAGAATGTTGAACGACTATCCCAACTAAAATCTATCCACTCAACAAAAATTATTTCAGAGCAATCATACTCCATGGTAAGTTGTTCTTGTAGAATGTTGAACGACTATCCCAACTAAAATCTATCCACTCAACAAAAATTATTTCAGAGAAATCATACTCCATGGTAAGTTGTTCTTGTAGAATGTTGAACGACTATCCCAACTAAAATCTATCCACTCAACAAAAATTATTTCAGAGAAATCATACTCCATGGTAAGTTGTTCTTGTAGAATGTTGAACGACTACCCCAACTAAAATCTATCCACTCAACAAAAATTATTTCACACCACTGACACATCTTGGTCAGGATCGATTTGAAATCTATCATGGTTTCAGAGAAATCATACTCCATGGTTCGTTGTTCTTGTAGAATATTGAACGACTATCCCAACTAAAATCTATCCACTCAACAAAAATTATTTCACACCACAGACTCATCTTGGTCAGGATCGATTTGAAATCTATCATGGTTTCAGAGAAATCATACTCCATGGTAAGTTGTTCTTGTAGAATGTTGAACGACTATCCCAACTAAAATCTATCCACTCAACAAAAATTATTTCAGAGAAATCATACTCCATGGTAAGTTGTTCTTGTAGAATGTTGAACGACTATCCCAACTAAAATCTATTAACTCAACAAAAATTATTTCAGAGAAATCGTACTCCATGGTAAGTTGTTCTTGTAGAATGTTGAACGACTATCCCAACTAAAATCTATCCACTCAACAAAAATTATTTCAGAGAAATCATACTCCATGGTAAGTTGTTCTTGTAGAATGTTGAACGACTACCCCAACTAAAATCTATCCACTCAACAAAAATTATTTCACACCACAGACTCATCTTGGTCAGGATCGATTTGAAATCTATCATGGTTTCAGAGTAATCATACTCCATGGTTCGTTGTTCTTGTAGAATGTTGAACGACTACCCCAACTAAAATCTATCCACTCAACAAAAATTATTTCACACCACAGACTCATCTTGGTCAGGATCGATTTGAAATCTATCATGGTTTCAGAGAAATCATACTCCATGGTAAGTTGTTCTTGTAGAATGTTGAACGACTACCCCAACTACAATCTATCCACTCAACAAAAATTATTTCAGAGAAATCATACTACATGGTTCGTTGTTCTTGTAGAATGTTGAACGACTATCCCAACTAAAGTCTATCCACTCAACAAAAATTATTTCAGAGAAATCATACTCCATGGTTCGTTGTTCTTGTAGAATGCTGAACGACTACCCCAACTAAAATCTATCCACTCAACAAAAATTATTTCAGAGAAATCATACTCCATGGTAAGTTGTTCTTGTAGAATGTTGAACGACTATCCAACTAAAATCTATCCACTCAACAAAAATTATTTCAGAGAAATCATACTCCATGGTAAGTTGTTCTTGTAGAATGTTGAACGACTACCCCAACTAAAATCTATCCACTCAACAAAAATTATTTCACACCACTGACACATCTTGGTCAGGATCGATTTGAAATCTATCATGGTTTCAGAGAAATCATACTCCATGGTTCGTTGTTCTTGTAGAATATTGAACGACTATCCCAACTAAAATCTATCCACTCAACAAAAATTATTTCAGAGAAATCATACTCCATGGTTCGTTGTTCTTGTAGAATGTTGAACGACTACCCCAACTAAAATCTATCCACTCAACAAAAATTATTTCACACCACAGACTCATCTTGGTCAGGATCAATTTGAAATCTATCATGGTTTCAGAGAAATCATACTCCATGGTAAGTTGTTCTTGTATAATGTTGAACGACTATCCCAACTAAAATCTATCCACTCAACAAAAATTATTTCACACCACGGACTCATCTTGGTCAGGATCGATTTGAAATCTATCATGGTTTCAGAGAAATCATACTCCATGATTCGATGTTCTTGTAGAATGTTGAACGACTATCCCAACTAAAATCTATCCACTCAACAAAAATTATTTCAGAGAAATCATACTCCATGGTAAGTTGTTCTTGTAGAATGTTGAACGACTACCCCAACTAAAATCTATCCACTCAACAAAAATTATTTCAGAGAAATCATACTCCATGGTAAGTTGTTCTTGTAGAATGTTGAACGACTACCCCAACTAAAATCTATCCACTCAACAAAAATTATTTCAGAGAAATCATACTCCATGGTTCGTTGTTCTTGTAGAATGTTGAACGACTACCCCAACTAAAATCTATCCACTCAACAAAAATTATTTCACACCACAGACTCATCTTAGTCAGGATCGATTTGAAATCTATCATGGTTGCAGAGAAATCATACTCCATGGTTCGTTGTTCTTGTAGAATGTTGAACGACTACCCCAACTAAAATCTATCCACTCAACAAAAATTATTTCACAGAAATCATACTCCATGGTAAGTTGTTCTTGTAGAATGTTGAACGACTACCCCAACTAAATCCACTCAACAAAAATTATTTCACACCACAGACTCATCTTGGTCAGGATCGATTTGAAATCTATCATGGTTGCAGAGAAATCATACTCCATGGTTCGTTGTTCTTGTAGAATGTTGAACGACTATCCCAACTAAAGTCTATCCACTCAACAAAAATTATTTCAGAGAAATCATACGCCATGCTAAGTTGTTCTTGTAGAATGTTGAACGACTACCCCAACTAAAATCTATCCACTCAACAAAAATTATTTCACACCACAGACTCATCTTGGTCAGGATCGATTTGAAATCTATCATAATTTCAGAGAAATCATACTCCATGGTTCGTTGTTCTTGTAGAATGTTGAACGACTACCCCAACTAAAATCTATCCACTCAACAAAAATTATTTCAGAGAAATCATACTCCATTTTTCGTTGTTCTTGTAGAATGTTGAACGACTACCCCAACTAAAATCTATCCACTCAACAAAAATTATTTCACACCACAGACTCATCTTGGTCAGGATCGATTTGAAATCTATCATGGTTTCAGAGAAATCATACTCCATGGTTCGTTGTTCTTGTAGAATGTTGAACGACTACCCCAACTAAAATCTATCCACTCAACAAAAATTATTTCACACCACAGACTCATCTTGGTCAGGATCGATTTGAAATCTATCATGGTTTCAGAGAAATCATACTCCATGGTAAGTTGTTCTTGTAGAATGTTGAACGACTACCCCAACTAAAATCTATCCACTCAACAAAAATTATTTCACACCACAGACTCATCTTGGTCAGGATCGATTTGAAATCTATCATGGTTTCAGAGAAATCATACTCCATGGTTCGTTGTTCTTGTAGAATGTTGAACGACTATTACAACTAAAATCTATCCACTCAACAAAAATTATTTCACACCACAGACTCATCTTGGTCGGGATCGATTTGAAATCTATCATGGTTTCAGAGATTTCATACTCCATGGTTCGTTGTTCTTGTAGAATGGTGAACGACTACCCCAACTAAAATCTATCCACTCAACAAAAATTATTTCACACCACAGACTCATCTTGGTCAGGATCGATTTGAAATCTATCATGGTTGCAGAGAAATCATACTCCATGGTTCGTTGTTCTTGTAGAATGTTGAACGACTACCCCAACTAAAATCTATCCACTCAACAAAAATTATTTCACACCACAGACTCATCTTGGTCAGGATCGATTTGCAATCTATCATGGTTGCAGAGAAATCATACTCCATGGTTCGTTGTTCTTGTAGAATGTTGAGCGACTACCCCAACTAAAATCTATCCACTCAACAAAAATTATTTCACACCACAGACTCATCTTGGTCAGGATCGATTTGAAATCTATCATGGTTGCAGAGAAATCATACTCCATGGTTCGTTGTTCTTGTAGAATGTTGAACGACTACCCCAACTAAAATCTATCCACTCAACAAAAATTATTTCACACCACAGACTCATCTTGGTCAGGATCGATTTGAAATCTATCATGGTTTCAGAGAAATCATACTAAATGGTTCGTTGTTCTTGTAGAATGTTGAACGACTACCCCAACTAAAATCTATCCACTCAACAAAAATTATTTCAGAGAAATCATACTCCATGGTAAGTTGTTCTTGTAGAATGTTGAACGACTATCCCAACTAAAATCTATCCACTCAACAAAAATTATTTCAGAGAAATCATACTCCATGGTAAGTTGTTCTTGTAGAATGTTGAACGACTACCCCAACTAAAATCTATCCACTCAACAAAAATTATTTCAGAGAAATCATACTCCATGTTAAGTTGTTCTTGTAGAATGTTGAACGACTACCCCAACTAAAATCTATCCACTCAACAAAAATTATTTCACACCACAGACTCATCTTGGTCAGGATCGATTTGAAATCTATCATGGTTTCAGAGAAATCATACTACATGGTTCGTTGTTCTTGTAGAATGTTGAACGACTACCCCAACTAAAATCTATCCACTCAACAAAAATTATTTCAGAGAAATCATACTCCATGGTAAGTTGTTCTTGTAGAATGTTGAACGACTACCCCAACTAAAATCTATCCACTCAACAAAAATTATTCCAGAGAAATCATACTCCATGGTTCGTTGTTCTTGTAGAATGTTGAACGACTACCCCAACTAAAATCTATCCGCTCAACAAAAATTATTTCACACCACAGACTCAGCTTGGTCAGGATCGATTTGAAATCTATCACGGTTGCAGAGAAATCATACTCCATGGTTCGTTGTTCTTGTAGAATGTTGAACGACTATCCCAACTAAAATCTATCCACTCAACAAAAATTATTTCAGAGAAATCATACTCCATGGTAAGTTGTTCTTGTAGAATGTTGAACGACTACCCCAACTAAAATCTATCCACTCAACAAAAATTATTTCACACCACAGACTCATCTTGGTCAGGATCGATTTGAAATCTATCATGGTTTCAGAGAAATCATACTCCATGGTTCGTTGTTCTTGTAGAATGTTGAACGACTACCCCAACTAAAATCTATCCACTCAACAAAAATTATTTCAGAGAAATCATACTCCATGGTTCGTTGTTCTTGTAGAATGTTGAACGACTACCCCAACTAAAATCTATCCACTCAACAAAAATTATTTCAGAGAAATCATACTCCATGGTAAGTTGTTCTTGTAGAATGTTGAACAACTACCCCAACTAAAATCTATCCACTCAACAAAAATTATTTCAGAGAAATCATACTCCATGGTTCGTTGTTCTTGTAGAATGTTGAACGACTACCCCAACTAAAATCTATCCACTCAACAAAAATTATTTCAGAGAAATCATACTCCATGGTAAGTTGTTCTTGTAGAATGTTGAACGACTACCCCAACTAAAATCTATCCACTCAACAAAAATTATTCCAGAGAAATCATACTCCATGGTTCGTTGTTCTTGTAGAATGTTGAACGACTACCCCAACTAAAATCTATCCACTCAACAAAAATTATTTCACAGAAATCATACTCCATGGTTCGTTGTTCTTGTAGAATGTTGAGCGACTACCCCAACTAAAATCTATCCACTCAACAAAATTTATTTCAGAGAAATCATACTCCATGGTAAGTTGTTCTTGTAGAATGTTGAACAACTACCCCAACTAAAATCTATCCACTCAACAAAAATTATTTCAGAGAAATCATACTCCATGGTTCGTTGTTCTTGTAGAATGTTGAACGACTACCCCAACTAAAATCTATCCACTCAACAAAAATTATTTCAGTGAAATCATACTCCATGGTTCGTTGTACTTGTAGAATGTTGAACGACTACCCCAACTAAAATCTATCCACTCAACAAAAATTATTTCAGAGAAATCATACTCCATGGTTCGTTGTTCTTGTAGAATGTTGAACGACTACCCCAACTAAAATCTATCCACTCAACAAAAATTATTTCACACCACAGACTCATCTTGGTCAGGATCGATTTGAAATCTATCATGGTTGCAGAGAAATCATACTCCATGTTTCGTTGTTCTTGTAGAATGTTGAACGACTACCCCAACTAAAATCTATCCACTCAACAAAAATTATTTCACACCACAGACTCATCTTGGTCAGGATCGATTTGAAATCTATCATGGTTTCAGAGAAATCATACTCCATGGTTCGTTGTTCTTGTAGAATGTTGAACGACTACCCCAACTAAAATCTATCCACTCAACAAAAATTATTTCAGAGAAATCATACTCCATGGTAAGTTGTTCTTGTAGAATGTTGAACGACTACCCCAACTAAAATCTATCCACTCAACAAAAATTATTTCACACCACAGACTCATCTTGGTCAGGATCGATTTGAAATCTATCATGGTTGCAGAGAAATCATACTCCATGGTTCGTTGTTCTTGTAGAATATTGAACGACTATCCCAACTAAAATCTATCCACTCAACAAAAATTATTTCAGAGAAATCATACTCCATGGTAAGTTGTTCTTGTAGAATGTTGAACGACTACCCCAACTAAAATCTATCCAGTCAACAAAAATTATTTCACACCACAGACTCATCTTGGTCAGGATCGATTTGAAATCTATCATGGTTGCAGAGAAATCATACTCCATGGTTCGTTGTTCTTGTAGAATGTTGAACGACTACCCCAACTAAAAACTATCCACTCAACAAAAATTATTTCACACCACAGACTCATCTTGGTCAGGATCGATTTGAAATCTATCATGGTTGCAGAGAAATCATACTCCATGGTTCGTTGTTCTTGTAGAATGTTGAACGACTATCCCAACTAAAATCTATCCACTCAACAAAAATTATTTCAGAGAAATCATACTCCATGGTTCGTTGTTCTTGTAGAATGTTGAACTACTACCCCAACTAAAATCTATCCACTCAACAAAAATTATTTCACACCACAGACTCATCTTGGTCAGGATCGATTTGAAATCTATCATGGTTGCAGAGAAATCATACTGCATGGTTCGTTGTTCTTGTAGAATGTTGAACGACTATCCCAACTAAAATCTATCCACTCAACAAAAATTATTTCAGAGAACTCATACTCCATGGTAAGTTGTTCTTGTAGAATGTTGAACGACTACCCCAACTAAAATCTATCCACTTAACAAAAATTATTTCACACCACAGACTCATCTTGGTCAGGATCGATTTGAAATCTATCATGGTTTCAGAGAAATCATACTCCATGGTTCGTTGTTCTTGTAGAATGTTGAACGACTACCCCAACTAAAATCTATCCACTCAACAAAAATTATTTCACACCACAGACTCATCCTGGTCAGGATCGATTTGAAATCTATCATGGTTGCAGAGAAATCATACTCCATGGTTCGTTGTTCTTGTAGAATGTTGAACGACTACCCCAACTAAAATCTATCCACTCAACAAAAATTATTTCACACCACAGACTCATCTTGGTCAGGATCGATTTGAAATCTATCATGGTTGCAGAGAAATCATACTCCATGGTTCATTGTTCTTGTAGAATGTTGAACGACTACCCCAACTAAAATCTATCCACTCAACAAAAATTATTTCACACCACAGACTCATCTTGGTCAGGATCGATTTGAAATCTATCACGGTTGCAGAGAAATCATACTCCATGGTTCATTGTTCTTGTACAATGTTGAACGACTATCCCAACTAAAATCTATCCACCCAACAAAAATTATTTCACACCACAGACTCATCTTGGTCAGGATCGATTTGAAATCTATCATGGTTGCAGAGAAATCATAGTTCATGGTAAGTTGTTCTTGTAGAATGTTGAACGACTACCCCAACTAAAATCTATCCACTCAACAAAAATTATTTCAGAGAAATCATACTCCATGGTTCGTTGTTCTTGTAGAATGTTGAGCGACTACCCCAACTAAAATCTATCCACTCAACAAAAATTATTTCACACCACAGACTCATCTTGGTCAGGATCGATTTGAAATCTATCATGGTTTCAGAGAAATCATACTCCATTGTTCGTTGTTCTTGTAGAGTGTTGAACGACTACCCCTAACTAAAATCTATCCACTCAACAAAAATTATTTCAGAAAAATCATACTCCATGGTAAGTTGTTCTTGTAGAATGTTGAACGACTACCCCTAACTAAAATCTATCCACTCAACAAAAATTATTTCACACCACAGACTCATCTTATTCAGGATCGATTTGAAATCTATCATGGTTTCAGAGAAATCATACTCCATGGTTCGTTGTTCTTGTAGAATGTTGAACGACTATCCCAACTAAAATCTATCCACTCAACAAAAATTATTTCAGAGAAATCATAGTCCATGGTTCGTTGTTCTTGTAGAATGTTGAACGACTATCCCAACTAAAATCTATCCACTCAACAAAAATTATTTCAGAGAAATCATACTCCATGGTAAGTTGTTCTTGTAGAATGTTGAACGACTACCCCTAACTAAAATCTATCCACTCAACAAAAATTATTTCAGAGAAATCATACTCCATGGTTCGTTGTTCTTGTAGAATGTTGAACGACTATCCCAACTAAAATCTATCCACTCAACAAAAATTATTTCAGAGAAATCATACTCCATGGTTCGTTGTTCTTGTAAAATGTTGAACGACTACCCCAACTAAAATCTATCCACTCAACAAAAATTATTTCAGAGAAATCATACTCCATGGTAAGTTGTTCTTGTAGAATGTTGAACGACTACCCCAACTAAAATCTATCCACTCAACAAAAATTATTTCACACCACAGACTCATCTTGGTCAGGATCGATTTGAAATCTATCATGGTTGCAGAGAAATCATACTCCATGGTTCGTTGTTCTTGTAGAATGTTGAACGACTACCCCAACTAAAATCTATCCACTCAACAAAAATTATTTCACACCACAGACTCATCTTGGTCAGGATCGATTTGAAATCTATCATGGTTGCAGAGAAATCATACTCCATGGTTCATTGTTCTTGTAGAATGTTGAACGACTACCCCAACTAAAATCTATCCACTCAACAAAAATTATTTCACACCACAGACTCGTCTTGGTCAGGATCGATTTGAAATCTATCATGGTTGCAGAGAAATCATACTCCATGGTAAGTTGTTCTTGTAGAATGTTGAGCGACTACCCCAACTAAAATCTATCCACTCAACAAAAATTATTTCACACCACAGACTCATCTTGGTCAGGATCGATTTGAAATCTATCATGGTTTCAGAGAAATCATACTCCATGGTAAGTTGTTCTTGTAGAATGTTGAACGACTACCCCAACTAAAATCTATCCACTCAACAAAAATTATTTCAGAGAAATCATACTCCATGGTAAGTTGTTCTTGTAAAATGTTGAACGACTACCCCTAACTAAAATCTATCCACTCAACAAAAATTATTTCACACCACAGACTCATCTTGGTCAGGATCGATTTGAAATCTATCATGGTTTCAGAGAAATCATACACCATGGTTCGTTGTTCTTGTAGAATGTTGAACGACTATCCCAACTAAAATCTATCCACTCAACAAAAATTATTTCACACCACAGACTCATCTTGGTCAGGATCGATTTGAAATCTATCATGGTTGCAGAGAAATCATACTCCATGGTTCGTTGTTCTTGTAGAATATTGAACGACTATCCCAACTAAAATCTATCCACTCAACAAAAATTATTTCAGAGAAATCATACTCCATGGTAAGTTGTTCTTGTAGAATGTTGAACGACTACCCCAACTAAAATCTATCCACTCAACAAAAATTATTTCACACCACAGACTCATCTTGGTCAGGATCGATTTGAAATCTATCATGGTTGCAGAGAAATCATACTCCATGGTTCGTTGTTCTTGTAGAATATTGAACGACTATCCCAACTAAAATCTATCCACTCAACAAAAATTATTTCAGAGAAATCATACTCCATGGTAAGTTGTTCTTGTAGAATGTTGAACGACTACCTCAACTAAAATCTATCCAGTCAACAAAAATTATTTCACACCACAGACTCATCTTGGTCAGGATCGATTTGAAATCTATCATGGTTGCAGAGAAATCATACTCCATGGTTCGTTGTTCTTGTAGAATGTTGAACGACTACCCCAACTAAAAACTATCCACTCAACAAAAATTATTTCACACCACAGACTCATCTTGGTCAGGATCGATTTGAAATCTATCATGGTTGCAGATAAATCATACTCCATGGTTCGTTGTTCTTGTAGAATGTTGAACGACTATCCCAACTAAAATCTATCCACTCAACAAAAATTATTTCAGAGAAATCATACTCCATGGTTCGTTGTTCTTGTAGAATGTTGAACTACTATCCCAACTAAAATCTATCCACTCAACAAAAATTATTTCACACCACAGACTCATCTTGGTCAGGATCGATATGAAATCTATCATGGTTGCAGAGAAATCATACTGCATGGTTCGTTGTTCTTGTAGAATGTTGAACGACTATCCCAACTAAAATCTATTAACTCAACAAAAATTATTTCAGAGAAATCATACTCCATGGTAAGTTGTTCTTGTAGAATGTTGAACGACTACCCCAACTAAAATCTATCCACTTAACAAAACTTATTTCACACCACAGACTCATCTTGGTCAGGATCGATTTGAAATCTATCATGGTTTCAGAGAAATCATACTCCATGGTTCGTTGTTCTTGTAGAATGTTGGACGACTACCCCAACTAAAATCTATCCACTCAACAAAAATTATTTCACACCACAGACTCATCTTGGTCAGGATCGATTTGAAATCTATCATGGTTGCAGAGAAATCATACTCCATGGTTCGTTGTTCTTGTAGAATGTTGAACGACTACCCCAACTAAAATCTATCCACTCAACAAAAATTATTTCACACCACAGACTCATCTTGATCAGGATCGATTTGAAATCTATCATGGTTGCAGAGAAATCATACTCCATGGTTCATTGTTCTTGTAGAATGTTGAACGACTACCCCAACTAAAATCTATCCACTCAACAAAAATTATTTCACACCACAGACTCGTCTTGGTCAGGATCGATTTGAAATCTATCATGGTTGCAGAGAAATCATACTCCATGGTAAGTTGTTCTTGTAGAATGTTGAGCGACTACCCCAACTAAAATCTATCCACTCAACAAAAATTATTTCACACCACAGACTCATCTTGGTCAGGATCGATTTGAAATCTATCATGGTTGCAGAGAAATCATAGTTCATGGTAAGTTGTTCTTGTAGAATGTTGAACGACTACCCCAACTAAAATCTATCCACTCAACAAAAATTATTTCAGAGAAATCATACTCCATGGTTCGTTGTTCTTGTAGAATGTTGAGCGACTACCCCAACTAAAATCTATCCACTCAACAAAAATTATTTCACACCACAGACTCATCTTGGTCAGGATCGATTTGAAATCTATCATGGTTTCAGAGAAATCATACTCCATTGTTCGTTGTTCTTGTAGAGTGTTGAACGACTACCCCTAACTAAAATCTATCCACTCAACAAAAATTATTTCAGAAAAATCATACTCCATGGTAAGTTGTTCTTGTAGAATGTTGAACGACTACCCCTAACTAAAATCTATCCACTCAACAAAAATTATTTCACACCACAGACTCATCTTATTCAGGATCGATTTGAAATCTATCATGGTTTCAGAGAAATCATACTCCATGGTTCGTTGTTCTTGTAGAATGTTGAACGACTATCCCAACTAAAATCTATCCACTCAACAAAAATTATTTCAGAGAAATCATAGTCCATGGTTCGTTGTTCTTGTAGAATGTTGAACGACTATCCCAACTAAAATCTATCCACTCAACAAAAATTATTTCAGAGAAATCATACTCCATGGTAAGTTGTTCTTGTAGAATGTTGAACGACTACCCCTAACTAAAATCTATCCACTCAACAAAAATTATTTCAGAGAAATCATACTCCATGGTTCGTTGTTCTTGTAGAATGTTGAACGACTATCCCAACTAAAATCTATCCACTCAACAAAAATTATTTCAGAGAAATCATACTCCATGGTTCGTTGTTCTTGTAAAATGTTGAACGACTACCCCAACTAAAATCTATCCACTCAACAAAAATTATTTCAGAGAAATCATACTCCATGGTAAGTTGTTCTTGTAGAATGTTGAACGACTATCCCAACTAAAATCTATCCACTCAACAAAAATTATTTCACACCACAGACTCATCTTGGTCAGGATCGATTTGAAATCTATCATGGTTTCAGAGAAATCATACTCCATGGTTCGTTGTTCTTGTAGAATGTTGAACGACTACCCCAACTAAAATCTATCCACTCAACAAAAATTATTTCACACCACAGACTCATCTTGGTCAGGATCGATTTGAAATCTATCATGGTTTCAGAGAAATCATACTCCATGGTAAGTTGTTCTTGTAAAATGTTGAACGACTATCCCAACTAAAATCTATCCACTCAACAAAAATTATTTCAGAGAAATCATACTCCATGGTTCGTTGTTCTTGTAGAATGTTGAACGACTACCCCAACTAAAATCTCTCCACTCAATAAAAATTATTTCACACCACAGACTCATCTTGGTCAGGATCGATTTGAAATCTATCATGGTTGCAGAGAAATCATACTCCATGTTTCGTTGTTCTTGTAGAATGTTGAACGACTACCCCAACTAAAATCTATCCACTCAACAAAAATTATTTCAGAGAAATCATACTCCATGGTAAGTTGTTCTTGTAGAATGTTGAACGACTACCCCAACTAAAATCTATCCACTCAACAAAAATTATTTCACACCACAGACTCATCTTGGTCAGGATCGATTTGAAATCTATCATGGTTGCAGAGAAATCATACTCCATGGTTCGTTGTTCTTGTAGAATATTGAACGACTATCCCAACTAAAATCTATCCACTCAACAAAAATTATTTCAGAGAAATCATACTCCATGGTAAGTTGTTCTTGTAGAATGTTGAACGACTACCTCAACTAAAATCTATCCAGTCAACAAAAATTATTTCACACCACAGACTCATCTTGGTCAGGATCGATTTGAAATCTATCATGGTTGCAGAGAAATCATACTCCATGGTTCGTTGTTCTTGTAGAATGTTGAACGACTACCCCAACTAAAAACTATCCACTCAACAAAAATTATTTCACACCACAGACTCATCTTGGTCAGGATCGATTTGAAATCTATCATGGTTGCAGATAAATCATACTCCATGGTTCGTTGTTCTTGTAGAATGTTGAACGACTATCCCAACTAAAATCTATCCACTCAACAAAAATTATTTCAGAGAAATCATACTCCATGGTTCGTTGTTCTTGTAGAATGTTGAACTACTATCCCAACTAAAATCTATCCACTCAACAAAAATTATTTCACACCACAGACTCATCTTGGTCAGGATCGATATGAAATCTATCATGGTTGCAGAGAAATCATACTGCATGGTTCGTTGTTCTTGTAGAATGTTGAACGACTATCCCAACTAAAATCTATTAACTCAACAAAAATTATTTCAGAGAAATCATACTCCATGGTAAGTTGTTCTTGTAGAATGTTGAACGACTACCCCAACTAAAATCTATCCACTTAACAAAACTTATTTCACACCACAGACTCATCTTGGTCAGGATCGATTTGAAATCTATCATGGTTTCAGAGAAATCATACTCCATGGTTCGTTGTTCTTGTAGAATGTTGAACGACTACCCCAACTAAAATCTATCCACTCAACAAAAATTATTTCACACCACAGACTCATCTTGGTCAGGATCGATTTGAAATCTATCATGGTTGCAGAGAAATCATACTCCATGGTTCGTTGTTCTTGTAGAATGTTGAACGACTACCCCAACTAAAATCTATCCACTCAACAAAAATTATTTCACACCACAGACTCATCTTGGTCAGGATCGATTTGAAATCTATCATGGTTGCAGAGAAATCATACTCCATGGTTCATTGTTCTTGTAGAATGTTGAACGACTACCCCAACTAAAATCTATCCACTCAACAAAAATTATTTCACACCACAGACTCGTCTTGGTCAGGATCGATTTGAAATCTATCATGGTTGCAGAGAAATCATACTCCATGGTAAGTTGTTCTTGTAGAATGTTGAGCGACTACCCCAACTAAAATCTATCCACTCAACAAAAATTATTTCACACCACAGACTCATCTTGGTCAGGATCGATTTGAAATCTATCATGGTTTCAGAGAAATCATACTCCATGGTAAGTTGTTCTTGTAGAATGTTGAACGACTACCCCAACTAAAATCTATCCACTCAACAAAAATTATTTCAGAGAAATCATACTCCATGGTAAGTTGTTCTTGTAAAATGTTGAACGACTACCCCTAACTAAAATCTATCCACTCAACAAAAATTATTTCACACCACAGACTCATCTTGGTCAGGATCGATTTGAAATCTATCATGGTTTCAGAGAAATCATACACCATGGTTCGTTGTTCTTGTAGAATGTTGAACGACTATCCCAACTAAAATCTATCCACTCAACAAAAATTATTTCAGAGAAATCATACTCCATGGTAAGTTGTTCTTGCAGAATGTTGAACGACTATCCCAACTAAAATCTATCCACTCAACAAAAATTATTTCAGAGAAATCATACTCCATGGTAAGTTGTTCTTGTAGAATGTTGAACGACTACCCCTAACTAAAATCTATCCACTCAACAAAAATTATTTCAGAGAAATCATACTCCATGGTTCGTTGTTCTTGTAGAATGTTGAACGACTATCCCAACTAAAATCTATTAACTCAACAAAAATTATTTCAGAGAAATCATAGTACATGGTAAGTTGTTCTTGTAAAATGTTGAACGACTAACCCAACTAAAATCTATCCACTCAACAAAAATTATTTCAGAGAAATCATACTCCATGGTAAGTTGTTCTTGTAGAATGTTGAACGACTATCCCAACTAAAATCTATCCACTCAACAAAAATTATTTCACACCACAGATTCATCTTGGTCAGGATCGATTTGAAATCTATCATGGTTTCAGAGAAATCATACTCCATGGTTCGTTGTTCTTGTAGAATGTTGAACTACTACCCCAACTAAAATCTATCCACTCAACAAAAATTATTTCACACCACAGACTCATCTTGGTCAGGATCGATTTGAAATCTATCATGGTTTCAGAGAAATCATACTCCATGGTAAGTTGTTCTTGTAAAATGTTGAACGACTACCCCAACTAAAATCTATCCACTCAACAAAAATTATTTCACACCACAGACTCATCTTGGTCAGGATCGATTTGAAATCTATCATGGTTTCAGAGAAATCATACTCCATGGTAAGTTGTTCTTGTAAAATGTTGAACGACTATCCCAACTAAAATCTATCCACTCAACAAAAATTATTTCAGAGAAATCATACTCCATGGTTCGTTGTTCTTGTAGAATGTTGAACGACTACCCCAACTAAAATCTATCCACTCAATAAAAATTATTTCACACCACAGACTCATCTTGGTCAGGATCGATTTGAAATCTATCATGGTTGCAGAGAAATCATACTCCATGTTTCGTTGTTCTTGTAGAATGTTGAACGACTACCCCAACTAAAATCTATCCACTCAACAAAAATTATTTCAGAGAAATCATACTCCATGGTAAGTTGTTCTTGTAGAATGTTGAACGACTACCCCAACTAAAATCTATCCACTCAACAAAAATTATTTCACACCACAGACTCATCTTGGTCGGGATCGATTTGAAATCTATCATGGTTGCAGAGACGTCATACTCCATGGTTCGTTGTTCTTGTAGAATATTGAACGACTATCCCAACTAAAATCTATCCACTCAACAAAAATTATTTCAGAGAAATCATACTCCATGGTAAGTTGTTCTTGTAGAATGTTGAACGACTATCCCAACTAAAATCTATCCACTCAACAAAAATTATTTCAGAGAAATCATACTCCATGGTAAGTTGTTCTTGTAGAATGTTGAACGACTATCCCAACTAAAATCTATCCACTCAACAAAAATTATTTCACACCACAGATTCATCTTGGTCAGGATCGATTTGAAATCTATCATGGTTTCAGAGAAATCATACTCCATGGTTCGTTGTTCTTGTAGAATGTTGAACGACTACCCCTAACTGAAATCTATCCACTCAACAAAAATTATTTCAGAGAAATCATACTCCATGGTTCGTTGTTCTTGTAGAATGTTGAACGACTATCCCAACTAAAATCTATCCACTCAACAAAAATTATTTCAGAGAAATCATACTCCATGGTTCGTTGTTCTTGTAAAATGTTGAACGACTATCCCAACTAAAATCTATCCACTCAACAAAAATTATTTCAGAGAAATCATACTCCATGGTAAGTTGTTCTTGTAGAATGTTGAACGACTATCCCAACTAAAATCTATCCACTCAACAAAAATTATTTCACACCACAGATTCATCGTGGTCAGGATCGATTTGAAATCTATCATGGTTTCAGAGAAATCATACTCCATGGTTCGTTGTTCTTGTAGAATGTTGAACTACTACCCCAACTAAAATCTATCCACTCAACAAAAATTATTTCACACCACAGACTCATCTTGGTCAGGATCGATTTGAAATCTATCATGGTTTCAGAGAAATCATACTCCATGGTAAGTTGTTCTTGTAAAATGTTGAACGACTATCCCAACTAAAATCTATCCACTCAACAAAAATTATTTCAGAGAAATCATACTCCATGGTTCGTTGTTCTTGTAGAATGTTGAACGACTACCCCATCTAAAATCTATCCACTCAACAAAAATTATTTCAGAGAAATCATACTCCTCCACTCAACAAAAATTATTTCACACCACAGACTCATCTTGGTCAGGATCGATTTGAAATCTATCATGGTTGCAGAGAAATCATACTCCATGTTTCGTTGTTCTTGTAGAATGTTGAACGACTACCCCAACTAAAATCTATCCACTCAACAAAAATTATTTCACACCACAGACTCATCTTGGTCAGGATCGATTTGAAATCTATCATGGTTTCAGAGAAATCATACTCCATGGTTCGTTGTTCTTGTAGAATGTTGAACGACTACCCCAACTAAAATCTATCCACTCAACAAAAATTATTTCAGAGAAATCATACTCCATGGTAAGTTGTTCTTGTAGAATGTTGAACGACTACCCCAACTAAAATCTATCCACTCAACAAAAATTATTTCACACCACAGACTCATCTTGGTCGGGATCGATTTGAAATCTATCATGGTTGCAGAGACGTCATACTCCATGGTTCGTTGTTCTTGTAGAATATTGAACGACTATCCCAACTAAAATCTATCCACTCAACAAAAATTATTTCAGAGAAATCATACTCCATGGTAAGTTGTTCTTGTAGAATGTTGAACGACTACCCCAACTAAAATCTATCCAGTCAACAAAAATTATTTCACACCACAGACTCATCTTGGTCAGGATCGATTTGAAATCTATCATGGTTGCAGAGAAATCATACTCCATGGTTCGTTGTTCTTGTAGAATGTTGAACGACTACCCCAACTAAAATCTATCCACTCAACAAAAATTATTTCACACCACAGACTCATCTTGGTCAGGATCGATTTGAAATCTATCATGGTTGCAGAGAAATCATACTCCATGGTTCGTTGTTTTTGTAGAATGTTGAACGACTATCCCAACTAAAATCTATCCACTCAACAAAAATTATTTCAGAGAAATCATACTCCATGGTTCGTTGTTCTTGTAGAATGTTGAACTACTACCCCAACTAAAATCCATCCACTCAACAAAAATTATTTCACACCACAGACTCATCTTGGTCAGGATCGATTTGAAATCTATCATGGTTGCAGAGAAATCATACTCCATGGTTCGTTGTTCTTGTAGAATATTGAACGACTATCCCAACTAAAATCTATCCACTCAACAAAAATTATTTCAGAGAAATCATACTCCATGGTTCGTTGTTCTTGTAGAATGTTGAACGACTACCCCAACTAAAATCTATCCACTTAACAAAAATTATTTCACACCACAGACTCATCTTGGTCAGGATCGATTTGAAATCTATCATGGTTTCAGAGAAATCATACTCCATGGTTCGTTGTTCTTGTAGAATGTTGAACGACTACCCCAACTAAAATCTATCCACTCAACAAAAATTATTTCACACCACAGATTCATCTTGGTCAGGATCGATTTGAAATCTATCATGGTTGCAGAGAAATCATACTTCATGGTTCGTTGTTCTTGTAAAATGTTGAACGACTACCCCAACTAAAATCTATCCACTCAACAAAAATTATTTCACACCACAGACTCATCTTGGTCAGGATCGATTTGAAATCTATCATGGTTGCAGAGAAATCATACTCCATGGTTCATTGTTCTTGTAGAATGTTGAACGACTACCCCAACTAAAATCTATCCACTCAACAAAAATTATTTCACACCACAGACTCATCTTGGTCAGGATCGATTTGAAATCTATCATGGTTTCAGAGAAATCATAGTTCATGGTAAGTTGTTCTTGTAGAATGTTGAACGACTACCCCAACTAAAATCTATCCACTCAACAAAAATTATTTCAGAGAAATCATACTCCATGGTTCGTTGTTCTTGTAGAATGTTGAGCGACTACCCCAACTAAAATCTATCCACTCAACAAAAATTATTTCACACCACAGACTCATCTTGGTCAGGATCGATTTGAAATCTATCATGGTTTCAGAGAAATCATACTCCATGGTTCATTGTTCTTGTAGAATGTTGAACGACTACCCCAACTAAAATCTATCCACTCAACAAAAATTATTTCACACCACAGACTCATCTTGGTCAGGATCGATTTGAAATCTATCATGGTTTCAGAGAAATCATACTCCATGGTAAGTTGTTCTTGTTCGACTAGCCCTAACTAAAATCTATCCACTCAACAAAAATTATTTCAGAGAAATCATACTCCATGGTTCGTTGTTCTTGTAGAATGTTGAACGACTACCCCAACTAAAATCTATCCACTCAACAAAAATTATTTCACACCACAGACTCATCTTGGTCAGGATTGATTTGAAATCTATCATGGTTTCAGAGAAATCATACTCCATGGTTCGTTGTTCTTGTAGAATGTTGAACGACTATCCCAACTAAAATCTATCCACTCAACAAAAATTATTTCACACCACAGATTCATCTTGGTCAGGATCGATTTGAAATCTATCATGGTTTCAGAGAAATCATACTCCATGGTTCGTTGTTCTTGTAGAATGTTGAACGACTACCCCAACTAAAATCTATCCACTCAACAAAAATTATTTCACACCACAGATTCATCTTGGTCAGGATCGATTTGAAATCTATCATGGTTGCAGAGAAATCATACTCCATGGTTCGTTGTTCTTGTAGAATGTTGAACGACTGCCCCAACTAAAATCTATCCACTCAACAAAAATTATTTCACACCACAGACTCATCTTGGTCAGGATTGATTTGAAATCTATCATGGTTTCAGAGGAATCATACTCCATGGTTCGTTGTTCTTGTAGAATGTTGAACGACTACCCCAACTAAAATCTATCCACTCAACAAAAATTATTTCACACCACAGATTCATCTTGGTCAGGATCGATTTGAAATCTATCATGGTTGCAGAGAAATCATACTCCATGGTTCGTTGTTCTTGTAAAATGTTGAACGACTACCCCAACTAAAATCTATCCACTCAACAAAAATTATTTCACACCACAGACTCATCTTGGTCAGGATCGATTTGAAATCTATCATGGTTTCAGAGAAATCATACTCCATGGTAAGTTGTTCTTGTAGAATGTTGAACGACTACCCCTAACTAAAATCTATCCACTCAGCAAAAATTATTTCAGAGAAATCATACTCCATGGTAAGTTGTTCTTGTAGAATGTTGAACGACTATCCCAACTAAAATCTATCCACTCAACAAAAATTATTTCACACCACAGACTCATCTTGGTCAGGATTGATTTGAAATCTATCATGGTTTCAGAGAAATCATACTCCATGGTTCGTTGTTCTTGTAGAATGTTGAACGACTATCCCAACTAAAATCTATCCACTCAACAAAAATTATTTCAGAGAAATCATACTCCATGTTTCGTTGTTCTTGTAAAATGTTGAACGACTACCCCAACTAAAATCTATCCACTCAACAAAAATTATTTCAGAGAAATCATACTCCATGGTAAGTTGTTCTTGTAGAATGTTGAACGACTACCCCAGCTAAAATCTATCCACTCAAAAAAATTATTTCACACCACAGACTCATCTTGGTCAGGATCGATTTGAAATCTATCATGGTTGCAGAGAAATCATACTCCATGGTTCGTTGTTCTTGTAGAATGTTGAACGACTACCCCAACTAAAATCTATCCACTCAACAAAAATTATTTCACACCACAGACTCATCTTGGTCAGGATCGATTTGAAATCTATCATGGTTTCAGAGAAATCATACTCCATGGTAAGTTGTTCTTGTTCGACTAGCCCTAACTAAAATCTATCCACTCAACAAAAATTATTTCAGAGAAATCATACTCCATGGTTCGTTGTTCTTGTAGAATGTTGAACGACTACCCCAACTAAAATCTATCCACTCAACAAAAATTATTTCACACCACAGACTCATCTTGGTCAGGATCGATTTGAAATCTGTCATGGTTTCAGCGAAATCATACTCCATGGTTCGTTGTTCTTGTAGAATGTTGAACGACTACCCCAACTAAAATCTATCCACTCAACAAAAATTATTTCACACCACAGACTCATCTTGGTCAGGATCGATTTGAAATCTATCATGGTTTCAGAGAAATCATACTCCATGGTTCGTTGTTCTTGTAGAATGTTGAACGACTACCCCAACTAAAATCTATCCACTCAACAAAAATTATTTCAGAGAAATCATACTCCATGGTTCGTTGTTCTTGTAGAATGTTGAACGACTACCCCAACTAAAATCTATCCACTCAACAAAAATTATTTCGCACAACAGACTCATCTTTTTCAGGATCGATTTGAAATCTATCATGGTTTCAGAGAAATCATAGTCCATGGTAAGTTGTTCTTGTAGAATGTTGAACGACTACCCCAACTAAAATCTATCCACTCAACAAAAATTATTTCACACCACAGACTCATCTTGGTCAGGATCGATTTGAAATCTATCATGGTTTCAGAGAAATCATACTCCATGGTTCGTTGTTCTTGTAGAATGTTGAACGACTACCCCAACTAAAATCTATCCACTCAACAAAGATTATTTCACACCACAGACTCATCTTGGTCAGGATCGATTTGAAATCTATCATGGTTTCAGAGAAATCATACTCCATGGTTCGTTGTTCTTGTAGAATGGTGAACAAGTATCCCAACTAAAATATATCCAATCAACAAAAATTATTTCAGAGAAATCATACTCCATGGTTCGTTGTTCTTGTAGAATGTTGAACGACTACCCCAACTAAAATCTATCCACTCAACAAAAATTATTTCAGAGAAATCATACTCCATGGTTCGTTGTTCTTGTAGAATGTTGAACGACTACCCCAACTAAAATCTATCCACTCAACAAAAATTATTTCGCACCACAGACTCATCTTGGTCAGGATCGATTTGAAATCTATCATGGTTTCAGAGAAATCATACTCCATGGTTCGTTGTTCTTGTATAATGTTGAACGACTACCCCAACTAAAATCTATCCACTCAACAAAAATTATTTCACACCACAGACTCATCTTGGTCAAGATCTATTTGAAATCTGTCATGGTTTCAGCGAAATCATACTCCATGGTTCGTTGTTCTTGTAGAATGTTGAACGACTACCCCAACTAAAATCTATCCACTCAACAAAAATTATTTCACACCACAGACTCATCTTGGTCAGGATCGATTTGAAAACTATCATGGTTTCAGAGAAATCATACTCCATGGTTCGTTGTTCTTGTAGAATGTTGAAAGATTACCCCAACTAAAATCTATCCACTCAACAAAAATTATTTCAGAGAAATCATACTCCATGGTTCGTTGTTCTTGTAGAATGTTGAACGACTACCCCAACTAAAATCTATCCACTCAACAAAAATTATTTCAGAGAAATCATACTCCATGGTTCGTTGTTCTTGTAGAATGTTGAACGACTACCCCAACTAAAATCTATCCACTCAACAAAAATTATTTCGCACCACAGACTCATCTTGGTCAGGATCGATTTGAAATCTATCATGGTTTCAGAGAAATCATAGTCCATGATAAGTTGTTCTTGTAGAATGTTGAACGACTACCCCAACTAAAATCTATCCACTCAACAAAAATTATTTCACACCACAGACTCATCTTGGTCAGGATCAATTTGAAATCTATCATGGTTTCAGAGAAATCATACTCCATGGCAAGTTGTTCTTGTAGAATGTTGAACGACTACCCCAACTAAAATCTATCCACTCAACAAAAATTATTTCACACCACAGACTCATCTTGGTCAGGATCGATTTGAAATCTATCATGGTTTCAGAGAAATCATACTCCATGGTTCGTTGTTCTTGTAGAATGTTGAACGACTACCCCAACTAAAATCTATCCACTCAACAAAAATTATTTCGCACCACAGATTCATCTTGGTCAGGATCGATTTGAAATCTATCATGGTTTCAGAGAAATCATAGTCCATGGTAAGTTGTTCTTGTAGAATGTTGAACGACTACCCCAACTAAAATCTATCCACTCAACAAAAATTATTTCGCACCACAGACTCATCTTGGTCAGGATCGATTTGAAATCTATCATGGTTTCAGAGAAATCATAGTCCATGGTAAGTTGTTCTTGTAGAATGTTGAACGACTAGCCCTAACTAAAATCTATCCACTCAACAAAAATTATTTCAGAGAAATCATACTCCATGGTTCGTTGTTCTTGTAGAATGTTGAACGACTACCCCAACTAAAATCTATCCACTCAACAAAAATTATTTCACACCACAGACTCATCTTGGTCAGGATCGATTTGAAATCTGTCATGGTTTCAGCGAAATCATACTCCATGGTTCGTTGTTCTTGTAGAATGTTGAACGACTACCCCAACTAAAATCTATCCACTCAACAAAAATTATTTCACACCACAGACTCATCTTGGTCAGGATCGATTTGAAATCTATCATGGTTTCAGAGAAATCATACTCCATGGTTCGTTGTTCTTGTAGAATGTTGAAAGACTACCCCAACTAAAATCTATCCACTCAACAAAAATTATTTCACAGAAATCATACTCCATGGTTCGTTGTTCTTGTAGAATGTTGAACGACTACCCCAACTAAAATCTATCCACTCAACAAAAATTATTTCAGAGAAATCATACTCCATGGTTCGTTGTTCTTGTAGAATGTTGAACGACTACCCCAACTAAAATCTATCCACTCAACAAAAATTATTTCGCACCACAGACTCATCTTGGTCAGGATCGATTTGAAATCTATCATGGTTTCAGAGAAATCATAGTCCATGGTAAGTTGTTCTTGTAGAATGTTGAACGACTACCCCAACTAAAATCTATCCACTCAACAAAAATTATTTCACACCACAGACTCATCTTGGTCAGGATCGATTTGAAATCTATCATGGTTTCAGAGAAATCATACTCCATGGTTCGTTGTTCTTGTAAAATGTTGAACGACTACCCCAACTAAAATCTATCCACTCAACAAAAATTATTTCAGAGAAATCATACTCCATGGTAAGTTGTTCTTGTAGAATGTTGAACGACTACCCCAACTAAAATCTATCCACTCAACAAAAATTATTTCACACCACAGACTCATCTTGGTCAGGATCGATTTGAAATCTATCATGGTTTCGGAGAAATCATACTCCATGGTTCGTTGTTCTTGTAGAATGTCCACTCAACAAAAATTATTTCAGAGAAATCATACTCCATGGTTCGTTGTTCTTGTAGAATGTTGAACGACTACCCCAACTAAAATCTATCCACGCAACAAAAATTATTTCAGAGAAATCATACTCCATGGTTCGTTGTTCTTGTAGAATGTTGACCGACTACCCCAACTAAAATCTATCCACTCAACAAAAATTATTTCACACCACAGACTCATCTTGGTCAGGATCGATTTGAAATCTATCATGGTTGCAGAGAAATCATACTCCATGGTTCGTTGTTCTTGTAGAATGTTGAACGACTACCCCAACTAAAATCTATCCACTCAACAAAAATTATTTCACACCACAGACTCATCTTGGTCAGGATCGATTTGAAATCTATCATGGTTTCAGAGAAATCATACTCCATGGTAAGTTGTTCTTGTAGAATGTTGAACGACTAGCCCTAACTAAAATCTATCCACTCAACAAAAATTATTTCAGAGAAATCATACTCCATGGTTCGTTGTTCTTGTAGAATGTTGAACGACTACCCCAACTAAAATCTATCCACTCAACAAAAATTATTTCACACCACAGACTCATCTTGGTCAGGATCGATTTGAAATCTGTCATGGTTTCAGCGAAATCATACTCCATGGTTCGTTGTTCTTGTAGAATGTTGAACGACTACCCCAACTAAAATCTATCCACTCAACAAAAATTATTTCACACCACAGACTCATCTTGGTCAGGATCGATTTGAAATCTATCATGGTTTCAGAGAAATCATAGTCCATGGTAAGTTGTTCTTGTAGAATGTTGAACGACTACCCCAACTAAAATCTATCCACTCAACAAAAATTATTTCACACCACAGACTCATCTTGGTCAGGATCGATTTGAAATCTATCATGGTTTCAGAGAAATCATACTCCATGGTTCGTTGTTCTTGTAAAATGTTGAACGACTACCCCAACTAAAATCTATCCACTCAACAAAAATTATTTCAGAGAAATCATACTCCATGGTTCGTTGTTCTTGTAGAATGTTGAACGACTACCCCAACTAAAATCTATCCACTCAACAAAAATTATTTCGCACCACAGACTCATCTTGGTCAGGATCGATTTGAAATCTATCATGGTTTCAGAGAAATCATAGTCCATGGTAAGTTGTTCTTGTAGAATGTTGAACGACTACCCCAACTAAAATCTATCCACTCAACAAAAATTATTTCACACCACAGACTCATCTTGGTCAGGATCGATTTGAAATCTATCATGGTTTCAGAGAAATCATACTCCATGGTTCGTTGTTCTTGTAAAATGTTGAACGACTACCCCAACTAAAATCTATCCACTCAACAAAAATTATTTCAGAGAAATCATACTCCATGGTTCGTTGTTCTTGTAGAATGTTGAACGACTACCCCAACTAAAATCTATCCACTCAACAAAAATTATTTCACACCACAGACTCATCTTGGTCAGGATCGATTTGAAATCTATCATGGTTTCGGAGAAATCATACTCCATGGTTCGTTGTTCTTGTAGAATGTTGAACGACTATCCCAACTAAAATCTATCCACTCAACAAAAATTATTTCAGAGAAATCATACTCCATGGTTCGTTGTTCTTGTAGAATGTTGAACGACTACCCCAACTAAAATCTATCCACGCAACAAAAATTATTTCAGAGAAATCATACTCCATGGTTCGTTGTTCTTGTAGAATGTTGAACGACTACCCCAACTAAAATCTATCCACTCAACAAAAATTATTTCACACCACAGACTCATCTTGGTCAGGATCGATTTGAAATCTATCATGGTTGCAGAGAAATCATACTCCATGGTTCGTTGTTCTTGTAGAATGTTGAACGACTACCCCAACTAAAATCTATCCACTCAACAAAAATTATTTCACACCACAGACTCATCTTGGTCAGGATCGATTTGAAATCTATCATGGTTTCAGAGAAATCATACTCCATGGTAAGTTGTTCTTGTAGAATGTTGAACGACTAGCCCTAACTAAAATCTATCCACTCAACAAAAATTATTTCAGAGAAATCATACTCCATGGTTCGTTGTTCTTGTAGAATGTTGAACGACTACCCCAACTAAAATCTATCCACTCAACAAAAATTATTTCACACCACAGACTCATCTTGGTCAGGATCGATTTGAAATCTGTCATGGTTTCAGCGAAATCATACTCCATGGTTCGTTGTTCTTGTAGAATGTTGAACGACTACCCCAACTAAAATCTATCCACTCAACAAAAATTATTTCACACCACAGACTCATCTTGGTCAGGATCGATTTGAAATCTATCATGGTTTCAGAGAAATCATACTCCATGGTTCGTTGTTCTTGTAGAATGTTGAACGACTACCCCAACTAAAATCTATCCACTCAACAAAAATTATTTCAGAGAAATCATACTCCATGTTTCGTTGTTCTTGTAGAATGTTGAACGACTACCCCAACTAAAATCTATCCACTCAACAAAAATTATTTCGCACAACAGACTCATCTTTTTCAGGATCGATTTGAAATCTATCATGGTTTCAGAGAAATCATAGTCCATGGTAAGTTGTTCTTGTAGAATGTTGAACGACTACCCCAACTAAAATCTATCCACTCAACAAAAATTATTTCACACCACAGACTCATCTTGGTCAGGATCGATTTGAAATCTATCATGGTTTCAGAGAAATCATACTCCATGGTTCGTTGTTCTTGTAGAATGTTGAACGACTACCCCAACTAAAATCTATCCACTCAACAAAGATTATTTCACACCACAGACTCATCTTGGTCAGGATCGATTTGAAATCTATCATGGTTTCAGAGAAATCATACTCCATGGTTCGTTGTTCTTGTAGAATGGTGAACAACTATCCCAACTAAAATATATCCAATCAACAAAAATTATTTCAGAGAAATCATACTCCATGGTTCGTTGTTCTTGTAGAATGCTGAACGACTATCCCAACTAAAATCTATCCACTCAACAAAAATTATTTCACACCACAGATTCATCTTGGTCAGGATCGATTTGAAATCTATCATGGTTTCAGAGAAATCATACTCCATGGTAAGTTGTTCTTGTAAAATGTTGAACGACTATCCCAACTAAAATCTATCCACTCAAGAAAAATTATTTCAGAGAAATCATACTCCATGGTTCGTTGTTCTTGTAGAATGTTGAACGACTACCCCAACTAAAATCTATCCACTCAACAAAAATTATTTCAGAGAAATCATACTCCATGGTTCGTTGTTCTTGTAGAATGTTGAACGACTACCCCAACTAAAATCTATCCACTCAACAAAAATTATTTCACACCACAGACTCATCTTGGTCAGGATCGATTTGAAATCTATCATGGTTGCAGAGAAATCATACTCCATGGTTCGTTGTTCTTGTAGAATGTTGAACGACTACCCCAACTAAAATCTATCCACTCAACAAAAATTATTTCACACCACAGACTCATCTTGGTCAGGATCGATTTGAAATCTATCATGGTTTCAGAGAAATCATACTCCATGGTTCGTTGTTCTTGTAGAATGTTGAACGACTACCCCAACTAAAATCTATCCACTCAACAAAAATTATTTCACACCACAGACTCATCTTGGTCAGGATCGATTTGAAATCTGTCATGGTTTCAGCGAAATCATACTCCATGGTTCGTTGTTCTTGTGAAATGTTGAACGACTACCCCAACTAAAATCTATCCACTCAACAAAAATTATTTCACACCACAGACTCATCTTGGTCAGGCTCGATTTGAAATCTATCATGGTTTCAGAGAAATCATACTCCATGGTTCGTTGTTCTTGTAGAATGTTGAAAGACTACCCCAACTAAAATCTATCCACTCAACAAAAATTATTTCAGAGAAATCATACTACATGGTTCGTTGTTCTTGTAGAATGTTGAACGACTACCCCAACTAAAATCTATCCACTCAACAAAAATTATTTCACACCACAGACTCATCTTGGTCAGGATCGATTTGAAATCTGTAATGGTTGCAGAGAAATCATACTCCATGGTTCGTTGTTCTTGTAGAATGTTGAACGACTACCCCAACTAAAATCTATCCACTCAACAAAAATTATTTCACACCACAGACTCATCTTGGTCAGGATCGATTTGAAATCTATCATGGTTTCAGAGAAATCATACTCCATGGTTCGTTGTTCTTGTAGAATGTTGAACGACTACCCCAACTAAAATCTATCCACTCAACAAAAATTATTTCACACCACAGACTCATCTTGGTCAGGATCGATTTGAAATCTATCATGGTTTCAGAGAAATCATACTCCATGCTAAGTTGTTCTTGTAGAATGTTGAACGACTACCCCAACTAAAATCTATCCACTCAACAAAAATTATTTCAGAGAAATCATACTCCATGGTTCGTTGTTCTTGTAGAATGTTGAACGACTACCCCAACTAAAATCTATCCACTCAACAAAAATTATTTCGCACAACAGACTCATCTTTTCAGGATCGATTTGAAATCTATCATGGTTTCAGAGAAATCATAGTCCATGGTAAGTTGTTCTTGTAGAATGTTGAACGACTACCCCAACTAAAATCTATCCACTCAACAAAAATTATTTCACACCACAGACTCATCTTGGTCAGGATCGATTTGAAATCTATCATGGTTTCAGAGAAATCATACTCCATGGTTCGTTGTTCTTGTAGAATGTTGAACGACTACCCCAACTAAAATCTATCCACTCAACAAAGATTATTTCACAATACAGACTCATCTTGGTCAGGATCGATTTGAAATCTATCATGGTTTCAGAGAAATCATACTCCATGGTTCGTTGTTCTTGTAGAATGGTGAACAACTATCCCAACTAAAATATATCCAATCAACAAAAATTATTTCAGAGAAATCATACTCCATGGTTCGTTGTTCTTGTAGAATGTTGAACGACTATCCCAACTAAAATCTATCCACTCAACAAAAATTATTTCACACCACAGATTCATCTTGGTCAGGATCGATTTGAAATCTATCATGGTTTCAGAGAAATCATACTCGATGGTAAGTTGTTCTTGTAAAATGTTGAACGACTATCCCAACTAAAATCTATCCACTCAAGAAAAATTATTTCAGAGAAATCATACTCCATGGTTCGTTGTTCTTGTAGAATGTTGAACGACTACCCCAACTAAAATCTATCCACTCAACAAAAATTATTTCAGAGAAATCATACTCCATGGTTCGTTGTTCTTGTAGAATGTTGAACGACTACCCCAACTAAAATCTATCCACTCAACAAAAATTATTTCACACCACAGACTCATCTTGGTCAGGATCGATTTGAAATCTATCATGGTTGCAGAGAAATCATACTCCATGGTTCGTTGTTCTTGTAGAATGTTGAACGACTACCCCAACTAAAATCTATCCACTCAACAAAAATTATTTCACACCACAGACTCATCTTGGTCAGGATCGATTTGAAATCTGTCATGGTTTCAGCGAAATCATACTCCATGGTTCGTTGTTCTTGTGGAATGTTGAACGACTACCCCAACTAAAATCTATCCACTCAACAAAAATTATTTCACACCACAGACTCATCTTGGTCAGGCTCGATTTGAAATCTATCATGGTTTCAGAGAAATCATACTCCATGGTTCGTTGTTCTTGTAGAATGTTGAAAGACTACCCCAACTAAAATCTATCCACTCAACAAAAATTATTTCAGAGAAATCATACTCCATGGTTCGTTGTTCTTGTAGAATGTTGAACGACTACCCCAACTAAAATCTATCCACTCAACAAAAATTATTTCACACCACAGACTCATCTTGGTCAGGATCGATTTGAAATCTGTAATGGTTGCAGAGAAATCATACTCCATGGTTCGTTGTTCTTGTAGAATGTTGAACGACTACCCCAACTAAAATCTATCCACTCAACAAAAATTATTTCACACCACAGACTCATCTTGGTCAGGATCGATTTGAAATCTATCATGGTTTCAGAGAAATCATACTCCATGGTAAGTTGTTCTTGTAGAATGTTGAACGACTACCCCAACTAAAATCTATCCACTCAACAAAAATTATTTCACACCACAGACTCATCTTGGTCAGGATCGATTTGAAATCTGTCATGGTTTCAGCGAAATCATACTCCATGGTTCGTTGTTCTTGTAGAATGTTGAACGACTACCCCAACTAAAATCTATCCACTCAACAAAAATTATTTCAGAGAAATCATACTCCATGGTAAGTTGTTCTTGTAGAATGTTGAACGACTACCCCAACTAAAATCTATCCACTCAACAAAAATTATTTCGCACAACAGACTCATCTTTTTCAGGATCGATTTGAAATCTATCATGGTTTCAGAGAAATCATAGTCCATGGTAAGTTGTTCTTGTAGAATGTTGAACGACTACCCCAACTAAAATCTATCCACTCAACAAAAATTATTTCACACCACAGACTCATCTTGGTCAGGATCGATTTGAAATCTATCATGGTTTCAGAGAAATCATACTCCATGGTTCGTTGTTCTTGTAGAATGTTGAACGACTACCCCAACTAAAATCTATCCACTCAACAAAGATTATTTCACACCACAGACTCATCTTGGTCAGGATCGATTTGAAATCTATCATGGTTTCAGAGAAATCATACTCCATGGTTCGTTGTTCTTGTAGAATGGTGAACAACTATCCCAACTAAAATATATCCAATCAACAAAAATTATTTCAGAGAAATCATACTCCATGGTTCGTTGTTCTTGTAGAATGTTGAACGACTATCCCAACTAAAATCTATCCACTCAACAAAAATTATTTCACACCACAGATTCATCTTGGTCAGGATCGATTTGAAATCTATCATGGTTTCAGAGAAATCATACTCCATGGTAAGTTGTTCTTGTAAAATGTTGAACGACTATCCCAACTAAAATCTATCCACTCAAGAAAAATTATTTCAGAGAAATCATACTCCATGGTTCGTTGTTCTTGTAGAATGTTGAACGACTATCCCAACTAAAATCTATCCACTCAACAAAAATTATTTCATAGAAATCATACTCCATGGTTCGTTGTTCTTGTAGAATGTTGAACGACTACCCCAACTAAAATCTATCCACTCAACAAAAATTATTTCACACCACAGACTCATCTTGGTCAGGATCGATTTGAAATCTATCATGGTTTCAGAGAAATCATACTCCATGGTTCGTTGTTCTTGTAGAATGTTGAACGACTACCCCAACTAAAATCTATCCACTCAACAAAAATTATTTCACACCACAGACTCATCTTGGTCAGGATCGATTTGAAATCTGTCATGGTTTCAGCGAAATCATACTCCATGGTTCGTTGTTCTTGTAGAATGTTGAACGACTACCCCAACTAAAATCTATCCACTCAACAAAAATTATTTCACACCACAGACTCATCTTGGTCAGGCTCGATTTGAAATCTATCATGGTTTCAGAGAAATCATACTCCATGGTTCGTTGTTCTTGTAGAATGTTGAAAGACTACCCCAACTAAAATCTATCCACTCAACAAAAATTATTTCAGAGAAATCATACTCCATGGTTCGTTGTTCTTGTAGAATGTTGAACGACTACCCCAACTAAAATCTATCCACTCAACAAAAATTATTTCACACCACAGACTCATCTTGGTCAGGATCGATTTGAAATCTGTCATGGTTTCAGCGAAATCATACTCCATGGTTCGTTGTTCTTGTAGAATGTTGAACGACTACCCCAACTAAAATCTATCCACTCAACAAAAATTATTTCACACCACAGACTCATCTTGGTCAGGATCGATTTGAAATCTATCATGGTTTCAGAGAAATCATACTCCATGGTTCGTTGTTCTTGTAGAATGTTGAACGACTACCCCAACTAAAATCTATCCACTCAACAAAAATTATTTCGCACCACAGACTCATCTTGGTCAGGATCGATTTGAAATCTATCATGGTTTCAGAGAAATCATAGTCCATGGTAAGTTGTTCTTGTAGAATGTTGAACGACTACCCCAACTAAAATCTATCCACTCAACAAAAATTATTTCGCACCACAGACTCATCTTGGTCAGGATCGATTTGAAATCTATCATGGTTTCAGAGAAATCATAGTCCATGGTAAGTTGTTCTTGTAGAATGTTGAACGACTAGCCCTAACTAAAATCTATCCACTCAACAAAAATTATTTCAGAGAAATCATACTCCATGGTTCGTTGTTCTTGTAGAATGTTGAACGACTACCCCAACTAAAATCTATCCACTCAACAAAAATTATTTCACACCACAGACTCATCTTGGTCAGGATCGATTTGAAATCTGTCATGGTTTCAGCGAAATCATACTCCATGGTTCGTTGTTCTTGTAGAATGTTGAACGACTACCCCAACTAAAATCTATCCACTCAACAAAAATTATTTCACACCACAGACTCATCTTGGTCAGGATCGATTTGAAATCTATCATGGTTTCAGAGAAATCATACTCCATGGTTCGTTGTTCTTGTAGAATGTTGAAAGACTACCCCAACTAAAATCTATCCATCTACAAAAATTATTTCACAGAAATCATACTCCATGGTTCGTTGTTCTTGTAGAATGTTGAACGACTACCCCAACTAAAATCTATCCACTCAACAAAAATTATTTCAGAGAAATCATACTCCATGGTTCGTTGTTCTTGTAGAATGTTGAACGACTACCCCAACTAAAATCTATCCACTCAACAAAAATTATTTCGCACCACAGACTCATCTTGGTCAGGATCGATTTGAAATCTATCATGGTTTCAGAGAAATCATAGTCCATGGTAAGTTGTTCTTGTAGAATGTTGAACGACTACCCCAACTAAAATCTATCCACTCAACAAAAATTATTTCACACCACAGACTCATCTTGGTCAGGATCAATTTGAAATCTATCATGGTTTCAGAGAAATCATACTCCATGGTTCGTTGTTCTTGTAGAATGTTGAACGACTACCCCAACTAAAATCTATCCACTCAACAAAAATTATTTCACACCACAGACTCATCTTGGTCAGGATCGATTTGAAATCTATCATGGTTTCAGAGAAATCATACTCCATGGTTCGTTGTTCTTGTAGAATGTTGAACGACTACCCCAACTAAAATCTATCCACTCAACAAAAATTATTTCAGAGAAATCATACTCCATGGTTCGTTGTTCTTGTAGAATGTTGAACGACTATCCCAACTAAAATCTATCCACTCAACAAAAATTATTTCACACCACAGACTCATCTTGGTCAGGATCGATTTGAAATCTATCATGGTTCCAGAGAAATCATACTCCATTTTAAGTTGTTCTTGTAGAATGTTGAACGACTATCCCAACTAAAATCTATCCACTCAACAAAAATTATTTCAGAGAAATCATACTCCATGGTTCGTTGTTCTTGTAGAATGTTGAACGACTACCCCAACTAAAATCTATCCACTCAACAAAAATTATTTCAGAGAAATCATACTCCATGTTTCGTTGTTCTTGTAGAATGTTGAACGACTATCCCAACTAAAATCTATCCACACAACAAAAATTATTTCACACCACAGACTCATCTTGGTCAGGATCGATTTGAAATCTATCATGGTTTCAGAAAAATCATAGTCCATGGTAAGTTGTTCTTGTAGAATGTTGAACGACTACCCCAACTAAAATCTATCCACTCAACAAAAATTATTTCACACCACAGACTCATCTTGGTCAGGATCGATTTGAAATCTATCATGGTTTCAGAGAAATCATACTCCATGGTAAGTTGTTCTTGTAGAATGTTGAACGACTACCCCAACTACAATCTATCCACTCAACAAAAATTATTTCAGAGAAATCATACTCCATGGTAAGTTGTTCTTGTGGAATGTTGAACGACTGTCCCAACTAAAATCTATCCACTCAACAAAAATTATTTCAGAGAAATCATACTCCATGGTAAGTTGTTCTTGTAGAATGTTGAACGACTACCCCAACTAAAATCTATCCACTCAACAAAAATTATTTCAGAGAAATCATACTCCATGGTAAGTTGTTCTTGTAGAATGTTGAACGACTACACCAACTAAAATCTATCCACTCAACAAAAATTATTTCACACCACAGACTCATCTTGGTCAGGATCGATTTGAAATCTATCATGGTTTCAGAGAAATCATACTCCATGGTTCTTTGTTCTTGTAAAATGTTGAACGACTACCCCAACTAAAATCTATCCACTCAACAAAAATTATTTCACATAACAGACTCATCTTGGTCAGGATCGATTTGAAATCTATCATGGTTTTAGAGAAATCATACTCCATGGTTCGTTGTTCTTGTAGAATGTTGAACGACTATCCCAACTAAAATCTATCCACTCAGCAAAAATTATTTCACACCACAGACTCATCTTGGTCATAATCGATTTGAAATCTATCATGGTTTCAGAGAAATCATAGTCCACTTTAAGTTGTTCTTTTAGAATGTTGAAGGACTACCCCAACTAAAATCTATCCACTCAACAAAAATTATTTCACACCACAGACTCATCATGGTCAGGATCGATTTGAAATCTATCATGGTTTCAGAGAAATCGTACTCCATGGTTCGTTGTTCTTGTAGAATGTTGAACGACTACCCCAACTAAAATCTATCCACTCAACAAAAATTATTTCAGAGAAATCATACTCCATGGTTCGTTGTTCTTGTAGAATGTTGAACGACTACCCCAACTAAAATCTATCCACTCAACAAAAATTATTTCACACCACAGACTCATCTTGGTCAGGATCGATTTGAAATCTATCATGGTTTCAGAGAAATCATAGTCCATGGTAAGTTGTTCTTGTAGAATGTTGAACGACTATCCCAACTAAAATCTATCCACTCAACAAAAATTATTTCAGAGAAATCATACTCCATGGTAAGTTGTTCTTGTAGAATGTTGAAGGACTACCCCAACTAAAATCTATCCACTCAACAAAAATTATTTCACACCACAGACTCATCATGGTCAGGATCGATTTGAAATCTATCATGGTTTCAGAGAAATCGTACTCCATGGTTCGTTGTTCTTGTAGAATGTTGAACGACTACCCCAACTAAAATCTATCCACTCAACAAAAATTATTTCAGAGAAATCATACTCCATGGTTCGTTGTTCTTGTAGAATGTTGAACGACTACCCCAACTAAAATCTATCCACTCAACAAAAATTATTTCACACCACAGACTCATCTTGGTCAGGATCGATTTGAAATCTATCATGGTTTCAGAGAAATCATACTCCATGGTTCGTTGTTCTTGTAGAATGTTGAACGACTATCCCAACTAAAATCTATCCACTCAACAAAAATTATTTCACACCAGAGACTCATCTTGGTCAGGATCGATTTGAAATCTATCATGGTTTCAGAGAAATCATACTCCATGGTTCGTTGTTCTTGTAGAATGTTGAACGACTACCCCAACTAAAATCTATCCACTCAACAAAAATTATTTCAGAGAAATCATAGTCCATGGTAAGTTGTTCTTGTAGAATGTTGAACGACTACCCCGACTAAAATCTATCCACTCAACAAAAATTATTTCACACCACAGACTCATCTTGGTCAGGATCGATTGGAAATCTATCATGGTTGCACAGAAACCATACTCCATGGTTCGTTGTTCTTGTAGAATGTTGAACGACTACCCCAACTAAAATCTATCCACTCAACAAAAATTATTTCACACCACAGACTCATCTTGGTCAGGATCGATTTGAAATCTATCATGGTTTCAGAGAAATCATACTCCATGGTTCGTTGTTCTTGTATAATGTTGAACGACTATCCCAACTAAAATCTACCCACTCAACTAAAAATATTTCAGAGAAATCATACTCCATGGTTCGTTGTTCTTGTAGAATGTTGAACGACTACCCCAAATAAAATCTATCCACTCAACAAAAATTATTTCAGAGAAATCATACTCCATGATAAGTTGTTCTTGTAGAATGTGGAACGACTATCCCAACTAAAATCTATCCACTCAACAAAAATTATTTCACACCACAGACTCATCTTGGTCAGGATCGATTTGAAATCTATCATGGTTTCAGAGAAATCATACTCCATGGTTCGTTGTTCTTGTAGAATGTTGAACGACTACCCCAACTAAAATCTATCCACTCAACAAAAATTATTTCAGAGAAATCATACTCCATGGTTCGTTGTTCTTGTAGAATGTTGAACGACTACCCCAACTAAAATCTATCCACTCAACAAAAATTATTTCACACCACAGACTCATCATGGTCAGGATCGATTTAAAATCTATCATGGTTTCAGAGAAATCATACTCCATGGTAAGTTGTTCTTGTAGAATGTTGAGCGACTACCCCAACTAAAATCTATCCACTCAACAAAAATTATTTCAGAGAAATCATACTCCATTATTCGTTGTTCTTGTAGAATGTTGAACGACTACCCCAACTAAAATCTATCCACTCAACAAAAATTATTTCACACCACAGACTCATCTTAGTCAGGATCGATTTGAAATCTATCATGGTTTCAGAGAAATCATACTCCATGGTTCGTTGTTCTTGTAGAATCTTGAACGACTATCCCAACTAAAATCTATCCACTCAACAAAAATTATTTCAGAGAAATCATACTCCATGGTAAGTTGTTCTTGTAGAATGTTGAACGACTATCCCAACTAAAATCTATCCACTCAACAAAAATTATTTCACACCACAGACTCATCTTGGTCATAATCGATTTGAAATCTATCATGGTTTGAGAGAAATCATACTCCATGGTAAGTTGTTCTTGTAGAATGTTGAACGACTATCCCAACTAAAATCTATCCACTCAACAAAAATTATTTCAGAGAAATCATACTCCATGGTTCGTTGTTCTTGTAGAATGTTGAGCGACTACCCCAACTAAAATCTATCCACGCAACAAAAATTATTTCACAAAACAGACTCATCTTGGTCAGGATCGATTTGAAATCTATCATGGTTTCAGAGAAATCACACTCCATGGTAAGTTGTTCTTGTAGAATGTTGAACGACTACCCCAACTAAAATCTATCCACTCAACAAAAATTATTTCACACCACAGACTCATCTTGGTCAGGATCAATTTGAAATCTATCATGGTTTCAGAGAAATCATACTCCATGGTTCGTTGTTCTTGTAGAATGTTGAACGACTATCATAACTAAAATCTATCCACTCAACAAAAATTATTTCAGAGAAATCATACTCCATGGTTCGTTGTTCTTGTAGAATGTTGAACGACTACCCCAACTAAAATCTATCCACTCAACAAAAATTATTTCACACCACAGACTCATCTTGGTCAGGATCGATTTGAAATCTATCATGGTTTCAGAGAAATCATAGTCCATGGTAAGTTGTTCTTGTAGAATGTTGAACGACTACCCCAACTAAAATCTATCCACTCAAAAAAAATTATTTCACAACACAGACTCATCTTTTTCAGGATCGATTTGAAATCTATCATGGCTGCAGAGAAATCATACTCCATGATTCGTTGTTCTTGTAGAATGTTGAACGACTACCCCTAACTAAAATCTATCCACTCAACAAAAATTATTTCAGAGAAATCATACTCCATGGTTCGTTGTTCTTGTAGAATGTTGAACGACTACCCCAACTAAAATCTATCCACTCAACAAAAATTATTTCAGAGAAATCATACTCCATGGTTCGTTGTTCTTGTAGAGTGTTGAACGACTACCCCAACTAAAATCTATCCACTCAACAAAAATTATTTCAGAGAAATCATACTACATGGTTCTTTGTTCTTGAAGAATGTTGAACGACTACCCCAACTAAAATGTATCCACTCAACAAAAATTATTTCACACCACAGACTCATCTTGGTCAGGATCGATTTGAAATCTATCATGGTTTCAGAGAAATCATACTCCATGGTAAGTTGTTCTTGTAGAATGTTGAACGACTACCCCAACTAAAATCTATCCACTCAACAAAAATTATTTCAGAGAAATCATACTCCATGATTCGTTGTTCTTGTAGAGTGTTGAACGACTACCCCAACTAAAATCTATCCACTCAACAAAAATTATTTCAGAGAAATCATACTCCACGGTTCGTTGTTCTTGAAGAATGTTGAACGACTACCCCAACTAAAATCTATCCACTCAACAAAAATTATTTCACACCACAGACTCATCTTGGTCAGGATCGATTTGAAATCTATCATGGTTTCAGAGAAATCATAGTCCATGGTAAGTTGTTCTTGTAGAATGTTGAACGACTACCCCAACTAAAATCTATCCACTCAAAAAAAATTATTTCACAACACAGACTCATCTTTTTCAGGATCGATTTGAAATCTATCATGGCTGCAGAGAAATCATACTCCATGATTCGTTGTTCTTGTAGAATGTTGAACGACTACCCCTAACTAAAATCTATCCACTCAACAAAAATTATTTCAGAGAAATCATACTCCATGGTTCGTTGTTCTTGTAGAATGTTGAACGACTACCCCAACTAAAATCTATCCACTCAACAAAAATTATTTCAGAGAAATCATACTCCATGGTTCGTTGTTCTTGTAGAGTGTTGAACGACTACCCCAACTAAAATCTATCCACTCAACAAAAATTATTTCAGAGAAATCATACTACATGGTTCTTTGTTCTTGAAGAATGTTGAACGACTACCCCAACTAAAATGTATCCACTCAACAAAAATTATTTCACACCACAGACTCATCTTGGTCAGGATCGATTTGAAATCTATCATGGTTTCAGAGAAATCATACTCCATGGTAAGTTGTTCTTGTAGAATGTTGAACGACTACCCCAACTAAAATCTATCCACTCAACAAAAATTATTTCAGAGAAATCATACTCCATGATTCGTTGTTCTTGTAGAGTGTTGAACGACTACCCCAACTAAAATCTATCCACTCAACAAAAATTATTTCAGAGAAATCATACTCCACGGTTCGTTGTTCTTGAAGAATGTTGAACGACTACCCCAACTAAAATCTATCCACTCAACAAAAATTATTTCACACCACAGACTCATCTTGGTCAGGATCGATTTGAAATCTATCATGGTTTCAGAGAAATCATACTCCATGGTTCGTTGTTCTTGTAGAATGTTGAACGACTACCCCAACTAAAATCTATCCACTCAACAAAAATTATTTCACACCACAGACTCATCTTGGTCAGGATCGATTTGAAATCTATCATGGTTTCAGAGAAATCATACTCCATGGTAAGTTGTACTTGTAAAATGTTGAACGACTACCCCAACTAAAATCTATCCACTCAACAAAAATTATTTCAGAGAAATCATACTCCATGGTAAGTTGTTCTTGTAGAATGTTGAACGACTATCCCAACTAAAATCTATCCACTCAACAAAAATTATTTCAGAGAAATCATACTCCATGGTTCGTTGTTCTTGTAGAATGTTGAACGACTATCCCAATTAAAATCTATCCACTCAACAAATATTATTTCAGAGAAATCATACTCCATGGTAAGTTGTTCTTGTAGAATGTTGAACGACTATCCCAACTAAAATCTATCCACTCAACAAAAATTATTTCAGAGAAATCATACTCCATGGTTCGTTGTTCTTGTAGAATGTTGAACGACTACCCCAACTAAAATCTATCCACTCAACAAAAATTATTTCAGAGAAATCATACTCCATGGTTCGTTGTTCTTGTAAAATGTTGAACGACTACCCCAACTAAAATCTATCCACTCAACAAATATTATTTCAGAGAAATCATACTCCATGATAAGTTGTTCTTGTAGAATGTTGAACGACTACCCCAACTAAAATCTATCCACTCAACAAAAATTATTTCAGAGAAATCATACTCCATGGTTCGTTGTTCTTGTAGAATGTTGAACGACTATCCCAACTAAAATCTATACACTCAACAAAAATTATTTCAGAGAAATCATACTCCATGGTAAGTTTTTCTTGTAGAATGTTGAACGACTACCCCAACTAAAATCTATCCACTCAACAAAAATTATTTCACACCACAGACTCATCTTGGTCAGGATCGATTTGAAATCTGTCATGGTTTCAGAGAAATCATAGTCCATGGTAAGTTGTTCTTGTAGAATGTTGAACGACTACCCCAACTAAAATCTATCCACTCAACAAAAATTATTTCACACCACAGACTCATCTTGGTCAGGATCGATTTGAAATCTATCATGGTTTCAGAGAAATCATACTCCATGGTTCGTTGTGCTTGTAGAATGTTGAACGAATATCCCAACTAAAATCTATCCACTCAACAAAAATTATTTCAGAGAAATCATACTCCATGGTTCGTTGTTCTTGTAGAATGTTGAACGACTACCCCAACTAAAATCTATCCACTCAACAAAAATTATTTCACACCACAGACTCATCTTGGTCAGGATCGATTTGAAATCAATCATGGTTTCAGAGAAATCATAGTCCATGGTAAGTTGTTCTTGTAGAATGTTGAACGACTGCCCCAACTAAAATCTATCCACTCAACAAAAATTATTTCACACCACAGACTCATCTTGGTCAGGATCGATTTGAAATCTATCATGGTTTCAGAGAAATCATACTCCATGGTTCGTTGTTCTTGTAGAATGTTGAACGACTACCCCAACTAAAATCTATCCACTCAACATAAATTATTTCACACCACAGACTCATCTTGGTCAGGATCGATTTGAAATCTATCATGGTTTCAGAGAAATCATACTCCATGGTTCGTTGTTCTTGTAGAATGTTGAACGACTATCCCAACTAAAATCTATCCACTCAACAAAAATTATTTCACACCACAGACTCATCTTGGTCAGGATCGATTTGAAATCTATCATGGTTTCAGAAAAATCATACTCCATGGTTCGTTGTGCTTGTAGAATGTTGAACGAATATCCCAACTAAAATCTATCCACTCAACAAAAATTATTTCAGAGAAATCATACTCCATGGTTCGTTGTTCTTGTAGAATGTTGAACGACTACCCCAACTAAAATCTATCCACTCAACAAAAATTATTTCACACCACAGACTCATCTTGGTCAGGATCGATTTGAAATCTATCATGGTTTCAGAGAAATCATAGTCCATGGTAAGTTGTTCTTGTAGAATGTTGAACGACTACCCCAACTAAAATCTATCCACTCAGCAAAAATTATTTCACACCACAGACTCATCTTGGTCAGGATCGATTTGAAATCTATCATGGTTTCAGAAAAATCATAGTCCATGGTAAGTTGTTCTTGTAGAATGTTGAACGACTACCCCAACTAAAATCTATCCACTCAACAAAAATTATTTCACACCACAGACTCATCTTGGTCAGGATCGATTTGAAATCTATCATGGTTTCAGAGAAATCATCAAATCAAGTTGTTCTTGTAGAATGTTGAACGACTACCCCAACTAAAATCTATCACCTCAACCAAAATTATTTCAGAGAAATCATACTCCATGGTAAGTTGTTCTTGTGGAATGTTGAACGACTATCCCAACTAAAATCTATCCACTCAACAAAAATTATTTCAGAGAAATCATACTCCATTTTAAGTTGTTCTTGTAGAATGTTGAACGACTACCCCAACTAAAATCTATCCACTCAACAAAAATTATTTCAGAGAAATCATACTCCATGGTAAGTTGTTCTTGTAGAATGTTGAACGACTACCCCAACTAAAATCTATCCACTCAACAAAAATTATTTCACACCACAGACTCATCTTGGTCAGGATCGATTTGAAATCTATCATGGTTTCAGAGAAATCATACTCCATGGTTCGTTGTTCTTGTAAAATGTTGAACGACTACCCCAACTAAAATCTATCCACTCAACAAAAATTATTTCACATAACAGACTCATCTTGGTCAGGATCGATTTGAAATCTATCATGGTTTCAGAGAAATCATACTCCATGGTTCGTTGTTCTTGTAGAATGTTGAACGACTATCCCAACTAAAATTTATCCACTCAACAAAAATTATTTCACACCACAGACTCATCTTGGTCAGGATCGATTTGAAATCTATCATGGTTTCAGAGAAATCATAGTCCATGGTAAGTTGTTCTTGTAGAATGTTGAACGACTACCCCAACTAAAATCTATCCACTCAACAAAAATTATTTCACACCACAGACTCATCATGGTCAGGATCGATTTGAAATCTATCATGGTTTCAGAGAAATCATACTCCATGGTTCGTTGTTCTTGTAGAATGTTGAACGACTACCCCAACTAAAATCTATCCACTCAACAAAAATTATTTCACACCACAGACTCAGCTTGGTCAGGATCGATTTGAAATCTATCATGGTTTCAGAGAAATCATACTCCATGGTTCGTTGTTCTTGTAGAATGTTGAACGACTATCCCAACTAAAATCTATCCACTCAACAAAAATTATTTCACACCAGAGACTCATCTTGGTCAAAATCGATTTGAAATCTATCATGGTTTCAGAGAAATCATACTCCATGGTTCGTTGTTCTTGTAGAATATTGAGCGACTACCCCAACTAAAATCTATCCACTCAACAAAAATTATTTCAGAGAAATCATACTCCATGGTAAGTTGTTCTTGTAGAATGTTGAACGACTACCCCAACTAAAATCTATCCACTCAACAAAAATTATTTCACACCACAGACTCATCTTGGTCAGGGTCGATTTGAAATCTATCATGGTTGCAGAGAAACCATACTCCATGGTTCGTTGTTCTTGTAGAATGTTGAACGACTATCCCAACTAAAATCTATCCACTCCACAAAAATTATTTCACACCACAGACTCATCTTGGTCAGGATCGATTTGAAATCTATCATGGTTTCAGAGAAATCATACTCCATGGTTCGTTGTTCTTGTAGAATGTTGAACGACTATCCCAACTAAAATCTATCCACTCAACTAAAAATATTTCAGAGAAAACATACTCCATGGTTCGTTGTTCTTGTAGAATGTTGAACGACTACCCCAAATAAAATCTATCCACTCAACAAAAATTATTTCACACCACAGACTCATCTTGGTCAGGATCGATTTGAAATCTATCATGGTTTCAGAGAAATCATCCTCCATGGTAAGTTGTTCTTGTAGAATGTTGAACGATTACCCCAACTAAAATCTATCCACTCAACAAAAATTATTTCACAACACAGACTCACCTTGGTCAGGATCGATTTGAAATCTATCATGGTTTCAGAGAAATCATACTCCGTGATAAGTTGTTCTTGTAGAATGTTGAACGACTATCCCAACTAAAATCTATCCACTCAACAAAAATTATTTCAGAGAAATCATACTCCAGGGTTCGTTGTTCTTGTAGAATGTTGAACGACTATCCCAACTAAAATCTATCCACTCAACAAAAATTATTTCAGAGAAATCATACTCCATGGTTCGTTGTTCTTGTAGAATGTTGAACGTCTACCCCCACTAAAATCTATCCACTCAACAAAAATTATTTCACACCACAGACTCATCTTGGTCAGGATCGATTTGAAATCTATCATGGTTTCAGAGAAATCATACTCCATGGTAAGTTGTTCTTGTAGAATGTTGAACGACTACCCCAACTAAAATCTATCCACTCAACAAAAATTATTTCACACCACAGACTCATCATGGTCAGGATCGATTTAAAATCTATCATGGTTTCAGAGAAATCATACTCCATGGTAAGTTGTTCTTGTAGAATGTTGAACGACTACCCCAACTAAAATCTATCCACTCAACAAAAATTATTTCAGAGAAATCATACTCCATGGTTCGTTGTTCTTGTAGAATGTTGAACGACTATCCCAACTAAAACCTATCCACTCAGCAAAAATTATTTCAGAGAAATCATCCTCCATGGTAAGTTGTTCTTGTAGAATGTTGAACGACTATCCCAACTAAAATCTATCCACTCAACAAAAATTATTTCACACCACAAACTCTTCTTGGTCAGGATCGATTTGAAATCTATCATGGTTTCAGAGAAATCATACTCCATGGTAAGTTGTTCTTGTAGAATGTTGAACGACTATCCCAACTAAAATCTATCCACTCAACAAAAATTATTTCACACCACAGACTCATCTTGGTCAATATCAATTTGAAATCAATCATGGTTTCAGAGAAATCATACTCCATGGTTCGTTGTTCTTGTAGAATGTTGAACGACTACCCCAACTAAAATCTATCCACTCAGCAAAAATTATTTCAGAGAAATCATACTCCATGGTTCGTTGTTCTTGTAGAATGTTGAGCGACTACCCCAACTAAAATCTATCCACTCAACAAAAATTATTTCAGAGAAATCATACTCCATGGTTCGTTGTTCTTGTAGAATGTTGAACGACTATCCCAACTAAAATCCATCCACTCAACAAAAATTATTTCACACCACAGACTCATCTTGGTCAGGATCGATTTGAAATCTATCATGGTTGCAGAGAAATCATAATCCATGGTAAGTTGTTCTTGTAGAATGTTGAACGACTATCCCAACTAAAATCTATCCACTCAACAAAAATTATTTCAGAGAAATCATACTCCATGGTTCGTTGTTCTTGTAGAATGTTGAACGACTACCCCAACTAAAATCTATCCACTCAACAAAAATTATTTCAGAGAAATCATACTCCATGGTTCGTTGTTCTTGTAGAATGTTGAACGACTACCCCAACTAAAATCTATCCACTCAACAAAAATTATTTCACACCACAGACTCATCTTGGTCAGGATCGATTTGAAATCTATCATGGTTTCAGAGAAATCATACTCCATGGTTCGTTGTTCTTGTAGAATGTTGAACGACTATCCCAACTAAAATCTATCTACTCAACAAAAATTATTTCAGAGAAATCATACTCCATGGTTCGTTGTTCTTGTAGAATGTTGAACGACTATCCCAACTAAAATCTATCCACTCAACAAAAATTATTTCAGAGAAATCATACTCCATGGTTCGTTGTTCTTGTAGAATGTTGAACGACTACCCCAACTAAAATCTATCCGCTCAACCAAAAATTATTTCACACCACAGACTCATCTTGGTCAGGATCGATTTGAAATCTATCATGGTTTCAGAGAAATCATACTCCATGGTTCGTTGTTCTTGTAGAATGTTGAACGACTACCCCAACTAAAATCTATCCACTCAACAAAAATTATTTCAGAGAAATCATACTCCATGGTTCGTTGTTCTTGTAGAATGTTGAACGACTACCCCAACTAAAATCTATCCACTCAACAAAAATTATTTCACACCACAGACTCAGATTTGAAATCTATCATGGTTTCAGAGAAATCATACTCCATGGTTCGTTGTTCTTGTAGAATGTTGAACGACTACCCCAACTAAAATCTATCCACTCAACAAAAATTATTTCACACCACAGACTCATCTTGGTCAGGATCGATTTGAAATCTATCATGGTTTCAGAGAAATCATACTCCATGGTTCGTTGTTCTTGTAGAATGTTGAACGACTACCCCAACTAAAATCTATCCACTCAACAAAAATTATTTCACACCACAGACTCATCTTGGTCAGGATCGATTTGAAATCTATCATGGTTTCAGAGAAATCATACTCCATGGTAAGTTGTTCTTGTAGAATGTTGAACGACTATCCCAACTAAAATCTATCCACTCAACAAAAATTATTTCACACCACAGACTCAGCTTGGTCAAGATCGATTTGAAATCTATCATGGTTTCAGAGAAATCATACTCCATGGTTCGTTGTTCTTGTAGAATGTTGAACGACTACCCCAACTAAAATCTATCCACTCAACAAAAATTATTTCACACCACAGACTCATCTTGGTCAAGATCGATTTGAACTCTATCATGGTTTCAGAGAAATCATACTCCATGGTTCGTTGTTCTTGTAGAATGTTGAACGACTACCCCAACTAAAATCTATCCACTCAACAAAAATTATTTCACACCACAGACTCATCTTGGTCAAGATCGATTTGAAATCTATCATGGTTTCAGAGAAATCATACTCCATGGTTCGTTGTTCTTGTAGAATGTTGAACGACTACCCCAACTAAAATCTATCCACTCAACAAAAATTGTTTCACACCACAGACTCATCTTGGTCAGGATCGATTTGAAATCTATCATGGTTTCAGAGAAATCATACTCCATGGTAAATTGTTCTCGTAGAATGTTGAACGACTACCCCAACTAAAATCTATCCACTCAACAAAAATTATTTCACACCACAGACTCATCTTGGTCAGGATCGATTTGAAATCTATCATGGTTTCAGAGAAATCATACTCCATGGTAAGTTGTTCTTGTAGAATGTTGAACGACTATCCCAACTAAAATCTATCCACTCAACAAAAATTATTTCACACCACAGACTCATCTTGGTCAAGATCGATTTGAAATCTATCATGGTTTCAGAGAAATCATACTCCATGGTTCGTTGTTCTTGTAGAATGTTGAACGACTACCCCAACTAAAATCTATCCACTCAACAAAAATTATTTCACACCACAGACTCATCTTGGTCAAGATCGATTTGAAATCTATCATGGTTTCAGAGAAATCATACTTCATGGTTCGTTGTTCTTGTAGAATGTTGAACGACTACCCCAACTAAAATCTATCCACTCAACAAAAATTATTTCACACCACAGACTCATCTTGGTCAGGATCGATTTGAAATCTATCATGGTTTCAGAGAAATCATACTCCATGGTTCGTTGTTCTTGTAGAATGTTGAACGACTACCCCAACTAAAATCTATCCACTCAACAAAAATTATTTCACACCACAAACTCATCTTGGTCAGGATCGATTTGAAATCTATCATGGTTTCAGAGAAATCATACTCCATGGTTCGTTGTTCTTGTAGAATGTTGAACGACTATCCCAACTAAAATCTATCCACTCAACAAAAATTATTTCAGAGAAATCATACTCCATGGTTCGTTGTTCTTGTAGAATGTTGAACGACTATCCCAACTAAAATCTATCCACTCAACAAAAATTATTTCAGAGAAATCATACTCCATGGTTCGTTGTTCTTGTAGAATGTTGAACGACTACCCCAACTAAATTCTATCCACTCAACAAAAATTATTTCACACCACAGACTCATCTTGGTCAAGATCGATTTGAAATCTATCATGGTTTCAGAGAAATCATACTCCATGGTTCGTTGTTCTTGTAGAATGTTGAACGACTACCGCAACTAAAATCTATCCACTCAACAAAAAGTATTTCAGAGAAATCATACTCCATGGTTCGTTGTTCTTGTAGAATGTTGAACGACTACCCCAACTAAAATCTATCCACTCAACAAAAATTATTTCACACCACAGACTCATCTTGGTCAGGATCGATTTGAAATCTATCATGGTTTCAGAGAAATCATAATCCATGGTAAGTTGTTCTTGTAGAATGTTGAACGACTATCCCAACTAAAATCTGTCCACTCAACAAAAATTATTTCACACCACAGACTCATCTTGGTCAGGATCGATTTGAAATCTATCATGGTTTCAGAGAAATCATACTCCATGGTAAGTTGTTCTTGTAGAATGTTGAACGACTATCCCAACTAAAATCTATCCACTCAACAAAAATTATTTCACACCACAGACTCATCTTGGTCAAGATCGATTTGAAATCTATCATGGTTTCAGAGAAATCATACTCCATGGTTCGTTGTTCTTGTAGAATGTTGAACGACTACCCCAACTAAAATCTATCCACTCAACAAAAATTATTTCACACCACAGACTCATCTTGGTCAGGATCGATTTGAAATCTATCATGGTTTCAGAGAAATCATACTCCATGGTAAGTTGTTCTTGTAGAATGTTGAACGACTATCCCAACTAAATTCTATCCACTCATCAAAAATTATTTCACACCACAGACTCATCTTGGTCAGGATCGATTTGAAATCTATCATGGTTTCAGAGAAATCATACTCCATGGTAAGTTGTTCTTGTAGAATGTTGAACGACTACCCCAACTAAAATCTATCCACTCAACAAAAATTATTTCAGAGAAATCATACTCCATGGTTCGTTGTTCTTGTAGAATGTTGAGCGACTACCCCAACTAAAATCTATCCACTCAACAAAAATTATTTCACACCACAGACTCATCTTGGTCAGGATCGATTTGAAATCTATCATGGAATCAGAGAAATCATACTCCACGGTAAGTTGTTCTTGTAGAATGTTGAACGACTACCCCAACTAAAATCTATCCACTCAACAAAAATTATTTCAAACCACAGACTCATCTTGGTCAGGATCGATTTGAAATCTATCATGGTTTCAGAGAAATCATACTCCATGGTTCGTTGTTCTTGTAGAATGTTGAACGACTATCCCAACTAAAATCTATCCACTCAACAAAAATTATTTCAGAGAAATCATACTCCATGGTTCGTTGTTCTTGTAGAATGTCGAACGACTACCCCAACTAAAATCTATCCACTCAACAAAAATTATTTCACACCACAGACTCATCTCGGTCAGAATCGATTTGAAATCTATCATGGTTTCAGAGAAATCATACTCCATGGTAAGTTGTTCTTGTAGAATGTTGAACGACTACCCCAACTAAAATCTATCCACTCAACAAAAATTATTTCACACCACAGACTCATCTTGGTCAGGATCGATTTGTAATCTATCATGGTTTTAGAGAAATCATACTCCATGGTAAGTTGTTCTTGTAGAATGTTGAACGACTATCCCAACTAAAATCTATCCACTCAACAAAAATTATTTCAGAGAAATCATACTCCATTGTTCGTTGTTCTTGTAGAATGTTGAACGACTACCCCAACTAAAATCTATCCACTCAACAAAAATTATTTCAGAGAAATCATACTCCATGGTTCGTTGTTCTTGTAGAATGTTGAACGACTACCCCAACTAAAATCTATCCACTCAACAAAAATTATTTCACACCACAGACTCATCTTGGTCAGGATCGATTTGAAATCGATCATGGTTTCAGAGAAATCATACTCCATGGTTCGTTGTACTTGTAAAATGTTGAACGACTACCCCAACTCTCCTTTCTTGTGGATTGGACAAACGGTGCTGAGATTCCATTCATCAGGCATACACTCATCTGACCAAATTTTAGAAATGAGTTGGTGTATGCTCTCTACCAGGTCATTTCCAGCTGCTTTGAACAGTTCGGCTGGTAAGCCGTCAGGTCCAGCAGCCTTGTTGGACTTAAGTTTGGATATTGCTATCCTTACTTCGTTTTGGTCAGGTGGACGGAAGTTTTGGCTATCATCGTCTAGATTGAATGGTACATTCTGCCTGACAGCGGGATGTTGGTCTTCGTCGCCGTTATACAGTCTGCAGAAGAAGTTTTTCCATATTCTCAGCACCGACTGTGACTCTACTACGAGGTTTCCTTCTTCATCTCTACAGGCTTCTGTACGGGTCTTGTTGGCCTGACACGTTCTTTTTACCTGTTGGTAAAACTTCCGTACATTATTCCTGGAGTATAATCTCTCAATATTTTCGATCGAGCGCTTCTCGTGCTCTTTTTTCTTCTTTCGGTGTTCTTCCCGTCTCTTCTGCTCGTAGAGCTCACGAGCAGCTCTCGTCCTTTTTTGCAGCGCCGCTTTGTATGCTTGCTGTTTAGCTGCATGTGCTTGCCGGCACTCATCGTCAAACCAGGGGTTTCTAGGTGGTGGTCGGGTGAAACCCAGCACATCAGTTGCGGCACTACTGATGGCTTGTTGGCAGCGTTGCCAACTCCTGGCGGCATAGGAGTAGTTGAGAGGTTTCGGGATACGCGTTCGGCAAAGGTTCTGGCGATCTCTTGCGATTGCAGCTTTTCGACGTCAAATCTTCTCACAGTAGTTCTTCTTAATTGTGGCGTTTGGGATATCCGCATTCGTACCTTGACTGCAACAAGGTAGTGATCCGAATCCATGTTGGCTGCTCGGAAGGTTCGGACATCCAGAATACTGGAGGCATGCCTTGCGTCGATCGCAATGTGGTCAATTTGATTGACCGTTTGATGATCAGGAGATCGCCATGTCCCCTTGTGGATATTGAGATGTGGAAACCGTATGCTTGCTATGGTGACGTTTCGCCCCGCAGCGAAGTCAGTAAGCCTAAGTCCGTTTCCGGAACGATTTTAACGTCATATTTAGGACATTGCTCATATGTTTTGTCGAGGAGCTCGTAGAAACTTTCTTTGGTGGCGTCATCCTTGTCTTCGGTGGGAGCGTGAGCGCATATAAGGCTTATGTTGGCGAATTTAACCTTGATGCGGATTGTCATAAGACGCTCGCTGACGTGTCGAAAGCTCAAGACTTCTTGCCTAAGTCTGCCGCGTATAACGAACCCACATCTAAATGTTGAACGACTATCAAAACTAAAATCTATCCACTCAACAAAGATTATTTCAGAGAAATCATACTCCATGGTAAGTTGTTCTTGTAGAATGTTGAACGACTATCCCAACTAAAATCAATCCACTCAACAAAAATTATTTCAGAGAAATCATACTCCATGGTTCGTTGTTCTTGTAGAATGTTGAACGACTACCCCAACTAAAATCTATCCACTCAACAAAAATTATTTCAGAGAAATCATACTCCATGGTTCGTTGTTCTTGTAAAATGTTGACCGACTACCCCAACTAAAATCTATCCACTCAACAAATATTATTTCAGAGAAACCATACTCCATGGTAAGTTGTTCTTGTAGAATGTTGAACGACTACCCCAACTAAAATCTATCCACTCAACAAAAATTATTTCAGAGAAATGATACTCCATGGTTCGTTGTTCTTGTAGAATGTTGAACGACTATCCCAACTAAAATCTATCCACTCAACAAAAATTATTTCAGAGAAATCATACTCCATGGTAAGTTGTTCTTGTAGAATGTTGAACGACTACCCCAACTAAAATCTATCCACTCAACAAAAATTATTTCACACCACAGACTCATCTTGGTCAGGGTCGATTTGAAATCTATCATGGTTTCAGAGAAATCATACTCCATGGTTCGTTGTTCTTGTAGAATGTTGAACGACTACCCCAACTAAAATCTATCCACTCAACAAAAATTATTTCACACCACAGACTCATCTTGGTCCGGATCGATTTGAAATCTATCATGGTTTCAGAGAAATCATAGTCAATGGTTCGTTGTTCTTGTAGAATGTTGAACGACTATCCCAACTAAAATCTATCCACTCAACAAAAATTATTTCACACCACAGACTCATCTTGGTCAGGATCGGTTTGAAATCTATCATGGTTTCAGAGAAATCATACTCCATGGTTCGTTGTTCTTGTAGAATGTTGAACGACTATCCCAACTAAAATCTATCCACTCAACAAAAATTATTTCACACCACAGACTCATCTTGGTCAGGATCGATTTGAAATCTATCATGGTTTCAGAGAAATCATACTCCATGGTTCGTTGTTCTTGTAGAATGTTGAACGACTATCCCAACTAAAATCTATCCACTCAACAAAAATTATTTCAGAGAAATCATACTCCATGGTTCGTTGTTCTTGTAGAATGTCGAACGACTACCCCAACTAAAATCTATCCACTCAACAAAAATTATTTCACACCACAGACTCATCTTGGTCAGGATCGATTTGAAATCTATCATGGTTTCAGAGAAATCATACTCCATTGTTCGTTGTTCTTGTAGAATGTTCAACGACTACCCCAACTAAAATCTATCCACTCAACAAAAATTATTTCACACCACAGACTCATCTTGGTCAGGATCGATTTGAAATCTATCATGGTTTCAGAGAAATCATACTCCATGGTTCGTTGTTCTTGTAGAATGTTGAACGACTACCCCAACTAAAATCTATCCACTCAAGGAAAATTATTTCAGAGAAATCATACTCCATGGTTCGTTGCTCTTGTAGAATTTTGAACGACTAAACCAACTAAAATCTATCCACTCAACAAAAATTATTTCACACCACAGACTCATCTTGGTCAGGATCGATTTGAAATCTATCATGGTTGCAGAGAAATCATACTCCATGGTAAGTTGTTCTTGTAGAATGTTGAACGACTACCCCAACTAAAATCTATCCACTCAACAAAAATTATTTCAGAGAAATCATACTCCATGGTTCGTTGCTCTTGTAGAATGTTGAACGACTACCCCAACTAAAATCTATCCACTCAACAAAAATTATTTCACACCACAGACTCATCTTGGTCAGGATCGATTTGAAATCTATCATGGTTTCAGAGAAATCATACTCCATGGTAAGTTGTTCTTGTAGAATGTTGAACGACTATCCCAACTAAAATCTATCCACTCAACAAAAATTATTTCAGAGAAATCATACTCCATGGTTCGTTGTTCTTGTAGAATGTTGAACGACTACCCCAACTAAAATCTATCCACTCAACAAAAATTATTTCAGAGAAATCATACTCCATGGTTCGTTGTTCTTGTAGAATGTTGAACGACTACCCCAACTAAAATCTATCCACTCAACAAAAAATTATTTCACACCACAGACTCATCTTGGTCAGGATCGATTTGAAATCTATCATGGTTTCAGAGAAATCATACTCCATGGTTCGTTGTTCTTGTAGAATGTTGAACGACTACCCCAACTAAAATCTATCCACTCAACAAAAATTATTTCAGAGAAATCATACTCCATTGTTCGTTGTTCTTGTAGAATGTTCAACGACTACCCCAACTAAAATCTATCCACTCAACAAAAATTATTTCACACCACAGACTCATCTTGGTCAGGATCGATTTGAAATCTATCATGGTTGCAGATAAATCATACTCCATGGTTCGTTGTTCTTGTAGAATGTTGAACGACTATCCCAACTAAAATCTATCCACTCAACAAAAATTATTTCAGAGAAATCATACTCCATGGTTCGTTGTTCTTGTAGAATGTTGAACGACTACCCCAACTAAAATCTATCCACTCAACAAAAATTATTTCAGAGAAATCATACTCCATGGTAAGTTGTTCTTGTAGAATGTTGAACGACTACCCCAACTAAAATCTATTCACTCAACAAAAATTATTTCACACCACAGACTCATCTTGGTCAGGATCGATTTGAAATCTATCATGGTTTCAGAGAAATCATACTCGATGGTTCGTTGTTCTTGTAGAATGTTAAACGACTACCCCAACTAAAATCTATCCACTCAACAAAAATTATTTCAGAGAAATCATACTCCATGGTAAGTTGTTCTTGTAGAATGTTGAACGACTACCCCAACTAAAATCTATCCACTCAACAAAAATTATTTCACACCACAGACTCATCTCGGTCAGGATCGATTTGAAATCTATCATGGTTTCAGAGAAATCATACTCCATGGTTCGTTGTTCTTGTAGAATGTTGAACGACTATCCCAACTAAAATCTATCCACTCAACAAAAATTATTTCACACCACAGATTCATCTTGGTCAGGATCGATTTGAAATCTATCATGGTTTCAGAGAAATCATACTCCATGGTTCGTTGTTCTTGTAGAATGTTGAACGACTACCCCAACTAAAATCTATCCACTCAACAAAAATTATTTCAGAGAAATCATACTCCATGGTTCGTTGTTCTTGTAGAATGTTGAACGACTACCCCAACTAAAATCTATCCACTCAACAAAAATTATTTCAGAGAAATCATACTCCATGGTAAGTTGTTCTTGTAAAATGTTGAACGACTACCCCAACTGAAATCTATCCACTCAACAAAAATTATTTCAGAGAAATCATACTCCATGGTAAGTTGTTCTTGTAGAATGTTGAACGACTATCCCAACTAAAATCTATCCACTCAACAAAAATTATTTCAGAGAAATCATACTCCATGGTTCGTTGTTCTTGTAGAATGTTGAACGACTATCCCAACTAAAATCTATCCACTCAACAAAAATTATTTCAGAGAAATCATACTCCATGGTAAGTTGTTCTTGTAGAATGTTGAACGACTATCCCAACTAAAATCTATGCACTCAACAAAAATTATTTCAGAGAAATCATACTACATGGTTCGTTGTTCTTGTAGAATGTTGAACGACTACCCCAACTAAAATCTATCCACTCAACAAAAATTATTTCACACCACAAATTCATCTTGGTCAGGATCGATTTGAAATCTATCATGGTTTCTGAGAAATCATACTCCATGGTAAGTTGTTCTTGCAAAATGTTGAACGACTATCCCAACTAAAATCTATCCACTCAACAAAAATTATTTCAGAGAAATCATACTCCATGGTAAGCTGTTCTTGTAGAATGTTGAACGACTATCCCAACTAAAATCTATCCACTCAACAAAAATTATTTCAGAGAAATCATACTCCATGGTTCGTTGTTCTTGTAGAATGTTGAACGACTATCCCAACTAAAATCTATCCACTCAACAAAAATTATTTCAGAGAAATCATACTCCATGGTAAGTTGTTCTTGTAGAATGTTGAACGGTTATCCCAACTAAAATCTATCCACTCAACAAAAATTATTTCAGAGAAATCATACTCCATTGTTCGTTGTTCTTGTAGAATGTTCAACGACTACCCCAACTAAAATCTATCCACTCAACAAAAATTATTTCACACCACAGACTCATCTTGGTCATGATCGATTTGAAATCTATCATGGTTTCAGAGAAATCATACTCCATGGTTCGTTGTTCTTGTAAAATGTTGAACGACTACCCCAACTAAAATCTATCCACTCAAAAAAAATTATTTCAGAGAAATCATACTCCATGGTAAGTTGTTCTTGTAGAATGTTGAACGACTATCCCAACTGAAATCTATTAACTCAACAAAAATTATTTCACACCACGGACTCATCTTGGTCAGGATCGATTTGAAATCTATCATGGTTTCAGAGAAATCATAGTCCATGGTAAGTTGTTCATGTAGAATGTTGAACGACTACCCCAACTAAAATCTATCCACTCAACAAAAATTATTTCAGAGAAATCATACTCCATGGTAAGTCGTTCTTGTAGAATGTTGAACGACTATCCCAACTAAAATCTATCCACTCAACAAAAATTATTTCACACCACAGACTCATCTTGGTCAGGATCGATTTGAAATCAATCATGGTTTCAGAGAAATCATAGTCCATGGTAAGTTGTTCTTGTAGAATGTTGAACGACTACCCCAACTAAAATCTATCCACTCAACAAAAATTATTTCACACCACAGACTCATCTTTATTAGGATCGATTTGAAATCTATCATGGTTTCAGAGAAATCATAGTCCATGGTAAGTTGTTCTTGTAGAATGTTGAACGACTACCCCAACTAAAATCTATCCACTCAACAAAAATTATTTCAGAGAAATCATACTCTATGGTAAGTTGTTCTTGTAGAATGTTGAACGACTACCGAAAATCTATCCACTCAACAAAAATTATTTCACACCACAGACTCATCTTGGTCAGGATCGATTTGAAATCTATCATGGTTTCAGAGAAATCATACTCCATGGTTCGTTGTTCTTGTAGAATGTTGAACGACTATCCCAACTAAAATCTATCCACTCAACAAAAATTATTTCAGAGAAATCATACTCCATGGTTCGTTGTTCTTGTAGAATGTTGAACGACTACCCCGACTAAAATCTATCCACTCAACAAAAATTATTTCACACCACAGACTCATCTTGGTCAGGATCGATTTGAAATCTATCATGGTTTCAGAGAAATCATACTCCATGGTTCGTTGTTCTTGTAGAATGTTGAACGACTATCCCAACTAAAATCTATCCACTCAACAAAAATTATTTCAGAGAAATCATACTCCATGGTTCGTTGTTCTTGTAGAATGTTGAACGACTATCCCAACTAAAATCTATCCACTCAACAAAAATTATTTCAGAGAAATCACACTCCATGGTAAGTTGTTCTTGTAGAATGTTGAACGACTACCCCAACTAAAATCTATCCACTCAACAAAAATTATTTCAGAGAAATCATACTCCATGGTTCGTTGTTCTTGTAGAATGTTGAACGACTATCCCAACTAAAATCTATCCACTCAACAAAAATTATTTCAGAGAAATCATACTCCATGGTAAGTTGTTGTTGTAGAATGTTGAACGACTACCCCAACTAAAATCTATCCACTCAACAAAAATTATTTCAGAGAAATCATACTCCATGGTTCGTTGTTCTTGTAGAATGTTGAACGACTATCGAAACTAAAATCTATCCACTCAACAAAAATTATTTCAGAGAAATCATACTCCATGGTTCGTTGTTCTTGTAGAATGTTGAACGACTATCCCAACTAAAATCTATCCACTCAACAAAAATTATTTCAGAGAAATCATACTCCATGGTAAGTTGTTGTTGTAGAATGTTGAACGACTACCCCAACTAAAATCTATCCACTCAACAAAAATTATTTCAGAGAAATCATACTCCATGGTTCGTTGTTCTTGTAGAATGTTGAACGACTATCCCAACTAAAATCTATCCACTCAACAAAAATTATTTCAGAGAAATCATACTCCATGGTAAGTTGTTCTTGTAGAATGTTGAACGACTATCCCAACTAAAATGTATCCACTCAACAAAAATTATTTCACACCACAGACTCATCTTGGTCAGGATCGATTTGAAATCTATCATGGTTGCAGAGAAATCATACTCCATGGTTCGTTGTTCTTGTAGAATGTTGAACGACTAACCCTAACTAAAATCTATCTACTCAACAAAAATTATTTCACACCACAGACTCATCTTGGTCAGGATCGATTTGAAATCTATCATGGTTTCAGAGAAATCATACTGCATGGTAAGTTGTTCTTGTAGAATGTTGAACGACTATCCCAACTAAAATCTATCCACTCAACAAAACTTATTTCACACCACAGACTCATCTTGGTTAGGATCGATTTGAAATCTATCATGGTTTCAGAGAAATCATAGTCCATGGTAAGTTGTTCTTGTAGAATGTTGAACGACTACCCCAACTAAAATCTATCCACTCAACAAAAATTATTTCAGAGAAATCATACTCTATGGTAAGTTGTTCTTGTAGAATGTTGAACGACTACCGAAAATCTATCCACTCAACAAAAATTATTTCACACCACAGACTCATCTTGGTCAGGATCGATTTGAAATCTATCATGGTTTCAGAGAAATCATACTCCATGGTTCGTTGTTCTTGTAGAATGTTGAACGACTATCCCAACTAAAATCTATCCACTCAACAAAAATTATTTCAGAGAAATCATACTCCATGGTTCGTTGTTCTTGTAGAATGTTGAACGACTACCCCAACTAAAATCTATCCACTCAACAAAAATTATTTCACACCACAGACTCATCTTGGTCAGGATCGTTTTGAAATCTGTCATGGTTTCAGAGAAATCATACTCCATGGTTCGTTGTTCTTGTCAAATGTTGAACGCCTACCCCAACTAAAATCTATCCACTCAACAAACATTATTTCACACCACAGACTCATCTTGGTCAGGATCGATTTGAAATCTATCATGGTTTCAGAGAAATCATACTCCATGATTCGTTGTTCTTGTAGAATGTTGAACGACTACCCAACTAAAATCTATCCACTCAAAAAAAATTATTTCAGAGAAATCATACTCCATGGTAAGTTGTTCTTGTAGAATGTTGAACGACTATCCCAACTAAAATCTATCCACTCAACAAAAATTATTTCAGAGAAATCACACTCCATGGTAAGTTGTTCTTGTAGAATGTTGAACGACTACCCCAACTAAAATCTATCCACTCAACAAAAATTATTTCAGAGAAATCATACTCCATGGTTCGTTGTTCTTGTAGAATGTTGAACGACTATCCCAACTAAAATCTATCCACTCAACAAAAATTATTTCAGAGAAATCATACTCCATGGTTCGTTGTTCTTGTAGAATGTTGAACGACTATCCCAACTAAAATCTATCCACTCAACAAAAATTATTTCAGAGAAATCATACTCCATGGTAAGTTGTTCTTGTAGAATGTTGAACGACTACCCCAACTAAAATCTATCCACTCAACAAAAATTATTTCAGAGAAATCATACTCCATGGTTCGTTGTTCTTGTAGAATGTTGAACGACTATCCCAACTAAAATCTATCCACTCAACAAAAATTATTTCAGAGAAATCATACTCAATGGTAAGTTGTTCTTGTAGAATGTTGAACGACTATCCCAACTAAAATCTATCCACTCAACAAAAATTATTTCACACCACAGACTCATCTTGGTCAAAATCGATTTGAAATCTATCATGGTTGCAGAGAAATCATACTCCATGGTTCGTTGTTCTTGTAGAATGTTGAACGACTACCCCTAACTAAAATCTATCCACTCAACAAAAATTATTTCAGAGAAATCATACTCCATGGTAAGTTGTTCTTGTAGAATGTTGAACGACTACCCCAACTAAAATCTATCCACTCAACAAAAATTATTTCACACCACAGACTCATCTTGGTCAGGATCGATTTGAAATCTATCATGGTTTCAGAGAAATCATACTGCATGGTAAGCTGTTCTTGTAGAATGTTGAACGACTATCCCAACTAAAATCTATCCACTCAACAAAAATTATTTCAGAGAAATCATACTCCATGGTAAGTTGTTCTTGTAGAATGTTGAACGACTACCCCAACTAAAATCTATCCACTCAACAAAAATTATTTCACTCCACAGACTCATCTTGGTCAGGATCGATTTGAAATCTATCATGGTTTCAGCGAAATCATAGTCCATGGTAAGTTGTTCTTGTAGAATGTTGAACGACTACCCCAACTAAAACCTATCCACTCAACAAAAATTATTTCACACCACAGACTCATCTTGGTCAGGATCGATTTGAAATCTATCATGGTTGCAGAGAAATCATAGTCCATGGTAAGTTGTTCTTGTAGAATGTTGAACGACTACCAAAACTGAAATCTATCCACTCAACAAAAATTATTTCAGAGAAATCATACTCCATGGTAAGTTGTTTTTGTAGAATGTTGAACGACTACCCCAACGAAAATCTATCCACTCAACAAAAATTATTTCACACCACAGACTCATCTTGGTCAGGATCGATTTGAAATCTATCATGGTTTCAGAGAAATCATACTCCATGGTTCGTTGTTCTTGTAGAATGTTGAACGACTATCCCAACTAAAATCTATTGACTCAACAAAAATTATTTCCGAGAAATCATACTCCATGGTTCGTTGTTCTTGCAGAATGTTGGACGACTACCCCAACTAAAATCTATCCACTCGACAAAAATTATTTCAGAGAAATCACACTTCATGGTAAGTTGTTCTTGTAGAATGTTGGACGACTACCCCAACTAAAATCTATCCACTCGACAAAAATTATTTCAGAGAAATCATACTCCATGGTAAGTTGTTCTTGTAGAATGTTGAACGACTATCCCAACTAAAATCTATCCACTCAACAAAAATTATTTCAGAGAAATCATACTCCATGGTTCGTTGTTCTTGTAGAATGTTGGACGACTACCCCAACTAAAATCTATCCACTCAACAAAAATTATTTCATACCACAGACTCATCTTGGTCAGGATCGATTTGAAATCTATCATGGTTCAGAGAAATCATACTCCATGGTTCGTTGTTCTTGTAGAATGTTGAACGACTACCCCAACTAAAATCTATCCACTCAACAAAAATTATTTCACACCACAGACTCATCTTGGTCAGGATCGATTTGAAATCTATCATGGTTTCAGCGAAATCATAGTCCATGGTAAGTTGTTCTTGTAGAATGTTGAACGACTACCCCAACTAAAATCTATCCACTCAACAAAAATTATTTCACACCACAGACTCATCTTGGTCAGGATCGATTTGAAATCTATCATGGTTTCAGAGAAATCATACTCCATGGTTCGTTGTTCTTGTAGAATGTTGAACGACTACCCCAACTAAAATCTATCCACTCAACAAAAATTATTTCACACCACAGCGAAATCATAGTCCATGGTAAGTTCTTGTAGAATGTTGAACGACTACCAAAACTAAAATCTATCCACTCAACAAAAATTATTTCAGAGAAATCATACTCCATGGTAAGTTGTTTTTGTAGAATGTTGAACGACTACCCCAACGAAAATCTATCCACTCAACAAAAATTATTTCACACCACAAACTCATCTTGGTCAGGATCGATTTGAAATCTATCATGGTTTCAGAGAAATCATACACCATGGTTCGTTGTTCTTGTAGAATGTTGAACGACTATCCCAACTAAAATCTATCCACTCAACAAAAATTATTTCCGAGAAATCATACTCCATGGTTCGTTGTTCTTGTAGAATGTTGAACGACTACCCCAACTAAAATCTATCCACTCAACAAAAATTATTTCACACCACAGACTCATCTTAGTCAGGATCGATTTGAAATCTATCATGGTTTCAGAGAAATCATACTCCATGGTTCGTTGTTCTTGTAAAATGTTGAACGACTACCCCAACTAAAATCTATCCACTCAACAAAAATTATTTCACACCACAGACTCATCTTATTCAGGATCGATTTGAAATCTATCATGGTTTCAGAGAAATCATACTCCATGGTTCGTTGTTCTTGTAAAATGTTGAACGCCTACCCCAACTAAAATCTATCCACTCAACAAAAATTATTTCCGAGAAATCATACTCCATGGTTCGTTGTTCTTGTAGAATGTTGAACGACTACCCCAACTAAAATCTATCCACTCAACAAAAATTATTTCACACCACAGACTCATCTTAGTCAGGATCGATTTGAAATCTATCATGGTTTCAGAGAAATCATACTCCATGGTAAGTTGTTCTTGTAGAATGTTGAACGACTACCCTAACTAAAATCTATCCACTCAACAAAAATTATTTCAGAGAAATCATACTCCATGGTAAGTTGTTCTTGTAGAATGTTGAACGACTATCCCAACTAAAATCTATCCACTCAACAAAAATTATTTCAGAGAAATCATACTCCATGGTTCGTTGTTCTTGTAGAATGTTGAACGACTATCCCAACTAAAATCTATCCACTCAACAAAAATTATTTCAGAGAAATCATACTCCATGGTAAGTTGTTCTTGTAGAATGTTGAACGACTATCCCAACTAAAATCTATCCACTCAACAAAAATTATTTCACACCACAGACTCATCTTGGTCAGGATCGATTTGAAATCTATCATGGTTGCAGAGAAATCATACTCCATGGTTCGTTGTTCTTGTAGAATGTTGAACGACTACCCCTAACTAAAATCTATCCACTCAACAAAAATTATTTCAGAGAAATCATACTCCATGGTAAGTTGTTCTTGTAGAATGTTGAACGACTACCCCAACTAAAATCTATCCACTCAACAAAAATTATTTCACACCACAGACTCATCTTGGTCAGGATCGATTTGAAATCTATCATGGTTTCAGAGAAATCATACTGCATGGTAAGCTGTTCTTGTAGAATGTTGAACGACTATCCCAACTAAAATCTATCCACTCAACAAAAATTATTTCAGAGAAATCATACTCCATGGTAAGTTGTTCTTGTAGAATGTTGAACGACTACCCCAACTAAAATCTATCCATTCAACAAAAATTATTTCACTCCACAGGCTCATCTTGGTCAGGATCGATTTGAAATCTATCATGGTTTCAGCGAAATCATAGTCCATGGTAAGTTGTTCTTGTAGAATGTTGAACGACTACCCCAACTAAAATCTATCCACTCAACAAAAATTATTTCACACCACAGACTCATCTTGGTCAGGATCGATTTGAAATCTATCATGGTTGCAGAGAAATCATAGTCCATGGTAAGTTGTTCTTGTAGAATGTACCAAAACTGAAATCTATCCACTCAACAAAAATTATTTCAGAGAAATCATACTCCATGGTAAGTTGTTTTTGTAGAATGTTGAACGACTACCCCAACGAAAATCTATCCACTCAACAAAAATTATTTCACACCACAGACTCATCTTGGTCAGGATCGATTTGAAATCTATCATGGTTTCAGAGAAATCATACTCCATGGTTCGTTGTTCTTGTAGAATGTTGAACGACTATCCCAACTAAAATCTATCCACTCAACAAAAATTATTTCCGAGAAATCATACTCCATGGTTCGTTGTTCTTGTAGAATGTTGGACGACTACCCCAACTAAAATCTATCCACTCGACAAAAATTATTTCAGAGAAATCACACTTCATGGTAAGTTGTTCTTGTAGAATGTTGGACGACTACCCCAACTAAAATCTATCCACTCGACAAAAATTATTTCAGAGAAATCATACTCCATGGTAAGTTGTTCTTGTAGAATGTTGAACGACTACCCCAACTAAAATCTATCCACTCAACAAAAATTATTTCAGAGAAATCATACTCCATGGTTCGTTGTTCTTGTAGAATGTTGGACGACTACCCCAACTAAAATCTATGCACTCAACAAAAATTATTTGACACCACAGACTCATCTTGGTCAGGATCGATTTGAAATCTATCATGGTTTCAGAGAAATCATACTCCATGGTTCGTTGTTCTTGTAGAATGTTGAACGACTACCCCAACTAAAATCTATCCACTCAACAAAAATTATTTCACACCACAGACTCATCTTGGTCAGGATCGATTTGAAATCTATCATGGTTTCAGCGAAATCATAGTCCATGGTAAGTTGTTCTTGTAGAATGTTGAACGACTACCCCAACTAAAACCTATCCACTCAACAAAAATTATTTCACACCACAGACTCATCTTGATCAGGATCGATTTGAAATCTATCATGGTTGCAGAGAAATCATAGTCCATGGTTCGTTGTTCTTGTAGAATGTTGAACGACTACCAAAACTAAAATCTATCCACTCAACAAAAATTATTTCAGAGAAATCATACTCCATGGTAAGTTGTTTTTGTAGAATGTTGAACGACTACCCCAACGAAAATCTATCCACTCAACAAAAATTATTTCACACCACAAACTCATCTTGGTCAGGATCGATTTGAAATCTATCATGGTTTCAGAGAAATCATACTCCATGGTTCGTTGTTCTTGTAGAATGTTGAACGACTATCCCAACTAAAATCTATCCACTCAACAAAAATTATTTCCGAGAAATCATACTCCATGGTTCGTTGTTCTTGTAGAATGTTGAACGACTACCCCAACTAAAATCTATCCACTCAACAAAAATTATTTCACACCACAGACTCATCTTAGTCAGGATCGATTTGAAATCTATCATGGTTTCAGAGAAATCATACTCCATGGTTCGTTGTTCTTGTAAAATGTTGAACGACTACCCCAACTAAAATCTATCCACTCAACAAAAATTATTTCACACCACAGACTCATCTTATTCAGGATCGATTTGAAATCTATCATGGTTTCAGAGAAATCATACTCCATGGTTCGTTGTTCTTGTAAAATGTTGAACGCCTACCCCAACTAAAATCTATCCACTCAACAAAAATTATTTCCGAGAAATCATACTCCATGGTTCGTTGTTCTTGTAGAATGTTGAACGACTACCCCAACTAAAATCTATCCACTCAACAAAAATTATTTCACACCACAGACTCATCTTAGTCAGGATCGATTTGAAATCTATCATGGTTTCAGAGAAATCATACTCCATGGTAAGTTGTTCTTGTAGAATGTTGAACGACTACCCTAACTAAAATCTATCCACTCAACAAAAATTATTTCAGAGAAATCATAGTCCATGGTAAGTTGTTCTTGTAGAATGTTGAACGACTATCCCAACTAAAATCTATCCACTCAACAAAAATTATTTCAGAGAAATCATACTCCATGGTTCGTTGTTCTTGTAGAATGTTGAACGACTATCCCAACTAAAATCTATCCACTCAACAAAAATTATTTCAGAGAAATCATACTCCATGGTAAGTTGTTCTTGTAGAATGTTGAACGACTATCCCAACTAAAATCTATCCACTCAACAAAAATTATTTCACACCACAGACTCATCTTGGTCAGGATCGATTTGAAATCTATCATGGTTGCAGAGAAATTATACTCCATGGTTCGTTGTTCTTGTAGAATGTTGAACGACTACCCCTAACTAAAATCTATCCACTCAACAAAAATTATTTCAGAGAAATCATACTCCATGGTAAGTTGTTCTTGTAGAATGTTGAACGACTACCCCAACTAAAATCTATCCACTCAACAAAAATTATTTCACACCACAGACTCATCTTGGTCAGGATCGATTTGAAATCTATCATGGTTTCAGAGAAATCATACTGCATGGTAAGCTGTTCTTGTAGAATGTTGAACGACTATCCCAACTAAAATCTATCCACTCAACAAAAATTATTTCAGAGAAATCATACTCCATGGTAAGTTGTTCTTGTAGAATGTTGAACGACTACCCCAACTAAAATCTATCCACTCAACAAAAATTATTTCACTCCACAGACTCATCTTGGTCAGGATCGATTTGAAATCTATCATGGTTTCAGCGAAATCATAGTCCATGGTAAGTTGTTCTTGTAGAATGTTGAACGACTACCCCAACTAAAATCTATCCACTCAACAAAAATTATTTCACACCACAGACTCATCTTGGTCAGGATCGATTTGAAATCTATCATGGTTGCAGAGAAATCATAGTCCATGGTAAGTTGTTCTTGTAGAATGTACCAAAACTGAAATCTATCCACTCAACAAAAATTATTTCAGAGAAATCATACTCCATGGTAAGTTGTTTTTGTAGAATGTTGAACGACTACCCCAACGAAAATCTATCCACTCAACAAAAATTATTTCACACCACAGACTCATCTTGGTCAGGATCGATTTGAAATCTATCATGGTTTCAGAGAAATCATACTCCATGGTTCGTTGTTCTTGTAGAATGTTGAACGACTATCCCAACTAAAATCTATCCACTCAACAAAAATTATTTCCGAGAAATCATACTCCATGGTAAATTGTTCTTGTAGAATGTTGGACGACTACCCCAACTAAAATCTATCCACTCGACAAAAATTATTTCAGAGAAATCATACTCCATGGTAAGTTGTTCTTGTAGAATGTTGAACGACTACCCCAACTAAAATCTATCCACTCAACAAAAATTATTTCAGAGAAATCATACTCCATGGTTCGTTGTTCTTGTAGAATGTTGGACGACTACCCCAACTAAAATCTATGCACTCAACAAAAATTATTTCACACCATAGACTCATCTTGGTCAGGATCGATTTGAAATCTATCATGGTTTCAGAGAAATCATACTCCATGGTTCGTTGTTCTTGTAGAATGTTGAACGACTACCCCAACTAAAATCTATCCACTCAACAAAAATTATTTCACACCACAGACTCATCTTGGTCAGGATCGATTTGAAATCTATCATGGTTTCAGCGAAATCATAGTCCATGGTAAGTTGTTCTTGTAGAATGTTGAACGACTACCCCAACTAAAATCTATCCACTCAACAAAAATTATTTCACACCACAGACTCATCTTGGTCAGGATCGATTTGAAATCTATCATGGTTTCAGCGAAATCATAGTCCATGGTAAGTTGTTCTTGTAGAATGTTGAACGACTACCCCAACGAAAATCTATCCACTCAACAAAAATTATTTCACACCACAAACTCATCTTGGTCAGGATCGATTTGAAATCTATCATGGTTTCAGAGAAATCATACTCCATGGTTCGTTGTTCTTGTAGAATGTTGAACGACTATCCCAACTAAAATCTATCCACTCAACAAAAATTATTTCCGAGAAATCATACTCCATGGTTCGTTGTTCTTGTAGAATGTTGAACGACTACCCCAACTAAAATCTATCCACTCAACAAAAATTATTTCACACCACAGACTCATCTTAGTCAGGATCGATTTGAAATCTATCATGGTTTCAGAGAAATCATACTCCATGGTTCGTTGTTCTTGTAAAATGTTGAACGACTACCCCAACTAAAATCTATCCACTCAACAAAAATTATTTCACACCACAGACTCATCTTATTCAGGATCGATTTGAAATCTATCATGGTTTCAGAGAAATCATACTCCATGGTTCGTTGTTCTTGTAAAATGTTGAACGCCTACCCCAACTAAAATCTATTCACTCAACAAAAATTATTTCACACCACAGACTCATCTTGGTCAGGATCGATTTGAAATCTATCATGGTTTCAGAGAAATCATACTCCATGGTAAGTTGTTCTTGTAGAATGTTGAACGACTACCCTAACTAAAATCTATCCACTCAACAAAAATTATTTCAGAGAAATCATACTCCATGGTAAGTTGTTCTTGTAGAATGTTGAACGACTATCCCAACTAAAATCTATCCACTCAACAAAAATTATTTCAGAGAAATCATACTCCATGGTAAGTTGTTCTTGTAGAATGTTGAACGACTATCCCAACTAAAATCTATCCACTCAACAAAAACTATTTCAGAGAAATCATACTCCATGGTTCGTTGTTTTTGTAGAATGTTGAACGACTACCCCAACTAAAATCTATCCACTCAACAAAAATTATTTCACACCACAAACTCATCTTGGTCATAATCGATTTGAAATCTATCATGGTTTCAGAGAAATCATACTGCATGGTTCGTTGTTCTTGTAGAATGTTGAACGACTATCCCAACTAAAATCTATCCACTCAACAAAATTTATTTCAGAGAAATCATACTCCATGGTAAGTTGTTCTTGTAGAATGTTGAACGACTATCCCAACTAAAATCTATCCACTCAACAAAAACTATTTCAGAGAAATCATACTCCATGATAAGTTGTTCTTGTAGAATGTTGAACGACTACCCCAACTAAAATCTATCCACTCAACAAAAATTATTTCACACCACAGACTCATCTTGGTCAGGATCGATTTGAAAGCTATCATGGTTTCAGAGAAATCATACTCCATGGTAAGTTGTTCTTGTAGAATGTTGAACGACTACCCCAACTAAAATCTATCCACTCAACAAAAATTATTTCACACCACAGACTCATCTTATTCAGGATCGATTTGAAATCTATCATGGTTTCAGAGAAATCATACTCCATGGTTCGTTGTTCTTGTAGAATGTTGAACGACTACCCCAATTAAAATCTATCCACTCAACAAAAATTATTTCACACCACAGACTCATCTTAGTCAGGATCGATTTGAAATCTATCATGGTTTCAGAGAAATCATACTGCATTGTTCGTTGTTCTTGTAGAATGTTGAACGACTATCCCAACTAAAATCTATCCACTCAACAAAAATTATTTCAGAGAAATCATACTCCATGGTTCGTTGTTCTTGTAGAATGTTGAACGACTACCCCAACTAAAATCTAACCACTCAACAAAAATTATGTCAGAGAAATCATACGCCATGGTAAGTTGTTCTTGTAGAATGTTGAACGACTACCCCAACTAAAATCTATCCACTCAACAAAAATTATTTCAGAGAAATCATACTCCATGGTAAGTTGTTCTTGTAGAATGTTGAACGACTATCCCAACTAAAATCTATCCACTCAACAAAAATTATTTCAGAGAAATCATACACCATGGTTCGTTGTTCTTGTAGAATGTTGAACGACTATCCCAACTAAAATCTATCCACTCAACAAAAATTATTTCAGAGAAATCATACTCCATGGTTCGTTGTTCTTCTAGAATGTTGAACGACTATCCCAACTAAAATCTATCAACTCAACAAAAATTATTTCACACCACAGACTCATCTTGGTCAGGATCGATTTGAAATGTATCATGGTTTCAGAGAAATCATAGTCCATGGTTCGTTGTTCTTGTAGAATGTTGAACGACTATCCCAAATAAAATCTATCCACTCAACAAAAATTATTTCAGAGAAATCATACTCCATGGTTCGTTGTTCTTGTAGAATGTTGAACGACTATCCCAACTAAAATCTATCCACTCAACAAAAATTATTTCACACCACAGACTCATCTTGGTCAGGATCGATTTGAAATCTATCATGGTTTCAGAGAAATCATAGTCCATGGTAAGTTGTTCTTGTAGAATGTTGAACGACTATCCCAACTAAAATCTATCCACTCAACAAAAATTATTTCAGAGAAATCATACTCCATGGTTCGTTGTTCTTGTAGAATGTTGAACGACTACCCCAACTAAAATCTATCCACTCAACAAATATTATTTCAGAGAAATCATACTCCATGGTAAGTTGTTCTTGTAGAATGTTGAACGACTACCAAAACTAAAATCTATCCACTCAACAAAAATTATTTCACAACACAGACTCATCTTGGTCAGGATCGATTTGAAATCTATCATGGTTTCAGATAAATCATAGTCCATATTAAGTTGTTCTTGTAGAATGTTGAACGACTACCCCAACTAAAATCTATCCACTCAACAAAAATTATTTCACACCACAGACTCATCTTGGTCAGGATCGATTTGAAATCTATCATGGTTTCAGAGAAATCACAGTCAATGGTTCGTTGTTCTTGTAGAATGTTGAACGACTACCCCTAACTAAAATCTATCCACTCAAAAAAAATTATTTCAGAGAAATCATACTCCATGGTTCGTTGTTCTTGTAGAATGTTGAACGACTACCCCAACTAAAATCTATCCACTCAACAAAAATTATTTCACACCACAGACTCATCTTGGTCGGGATCGATTTGAAATCTATCATGGTTTCAGAGAAATCATACTCCATGGTTCGTTGTTCTTGTAGAATGTTGAACGACTAGCACTAACTAAAATCTATCCACTCAACAAAAATTATTTCAGAGAAATCATACTCCATGGTTCGTTGTTCTTGTAGAATGTTGAACGACTACCATAACTAAAATCTATCCACTCAACAAAAATTATTTCACACCACAGACTCATCTTGGTCAGGATCGATTTGAAATCTATCATGGTTTCAGAGAAATCATAGTCAATGGTTCGTTGTTCTTGTAGAATGGTGAACGACTACCCCTAACTAAAATCTATCCACTCAAAAAAAATTATTTCAGAGAAATCATACTCCATGGTTCGTTGTTCTTGTAGAATGTTGAACGACTACCCCAACTAAAATCTATCCACTCAACAAAAATTATTTCACACCACAGACTCATCTTGGTCAGGATCGATTTGAAATCTATCATGGTTTCAGAGAAATCATAGTCCATGGTAAGTTGTTCTTGTAGAATGTTGAACGACTATCCCAACTAAAATCTATCCACTCAACAAAAATTATTTCAGAGAAATCATACTCCATGGTAAGTTGTTCTTGTAGAATGTTGAACGACTACCCCAACTAAAATCTATCCACTCAACAAAAATTATTTCAGAGAAATCATACTCCATGGTAAGTTGTTCTTGTAGAATGTTGAACGACTACCCCAACTAAAATCTATCCACTCAACAAAAATTATTTCACACCACAGACTCATCTTGGTCAGGATCGATTTGAAATCTATCATGGTTTCAGATAAATCATAGTCCATATTAAGTTGTTCTTGTAGAATGTTGAACGACTACCCCAACTAAAATCTATCCACTCAACAAAAATTATTTCACACCACAGACTCATCTTGGTCATAATCGATTTGAAATCTATCATGGTTTCGGAGAAATCATACTCCATAGTTCGTTGTTCTTGTAGAATGTTGAACGACTACCCCAACTAAAATCTATCCACTTAACAAAAATTATTTCAGAGAAATCATACTCCATCGTAAGTTGTTCTTGTAGAATGTTGAACGACTACCCCAACTAAAACCTATTAACTCAACAAAAATTATTTCACACCACAGACTCATCTTGGTCAGGATCGATTTGAAATCTATCATGGTTTCAGAGAAATCATACTCCATGGTTCGTTGTTCTTGTAGAATGTTGAACGACTAGCCCTAATTAAAATCTATCCACTCAACACAAATTATTTCAGAGAAATCATACTCCATGGTTCGTTGCTCTTGTAGAATATTGAACGACTACCCCAACTAAAATCTATCCACTCAACAAAAATTATTTCAGAGAAATCATACTCCATGGTTCGTTGTTCTTGTAGAATGTTGAACGACTACCCCAACTAAAATCTATCCACTCAACAAAAATTATTTCAGAGAAATCATACTCCATGGTAAGTTGTTCTGGTAGAATGTTGAACGACTACCCCAACTAAAATCTATCCACTCAACAAAAATTATTTCACACCACAGACTCATCTTGGTCAGGATCGATTTGAAATCTATAATGGTTTCAGAGAAATCATACTCCATGGTTCGTTGTTCTTGTAGAATGTTGAACGACTATCCCAACTAAAATCTATCCACTCAACAAAAATTATTTCAGAGAAATCATACTCCATGGTTCGTTGTTCTTGTAGAATGTTGAACGACTATCAGAACTAAAATCTATCCACTCAACAAAAATTATTTCAGAGAAATCATACTCCATGGTAAGTTGTTCTTGTAGAATGTTGAACGACTACCCCAACTAAAATCTATCCACTCAACAAAAATTATTTCAGAGAAATCATACTCCATGGTTCGTTGTTCTTGTAGAATGTTGAACGACTACCCCATCTAAAATCTATCCACTCAACAAAAATTATTTCACACCACAGACTCATCTTGGTCAGGATCGATTTGAAATCTATCATGGTTTCAGAGAAATCATACTCCATGGTAAGTTGTTCTTGTAGAATGTTGAACGACTATCCCAACTAAAATCTATCCACTCAACAAAAATTATTTCAGAGAAATCATACTCCATGGTTCGTTGTTCTTGTAGAATGTTGAACGACTATCAGAACTAAAATCTATCCACTCAACAAAAATTATTTCAGAGAAATCATACTCCATGGTAAGTTGTTCTTGTAGAATGTTGAACGACTACCCCAACTAAAATCTATCCACTCAACAAAAATTATTTCAGAGAAATCATACTCCATGGTTCGTTGTTCTTGTAGAATGTTGAACGACTACCCCATCTAAAATCTATCCACTCAACAAAAATTATTTCACACCACAGACTCATCTTGGTCAGGATCGATTTGAAATCTATCATGGTTTCAGAGAAATCATACTCCATGGTAAGTTGTTCTTGTAGAATGTTGAACGACTATCCCAACTAAAATCTATCCACTCAACAAAAATTATTTCACACCACAGACTCATCTTGGTCAGGATCGATTTGAAATCTGTCATGGTTTCAGAGAAATCATACTCCATGGTTCGTTGTTCTTGTAGAATGTTGAACGACTACCCCAACTAAAATCTATCCAGTCAACAAAAATTATTTCACACCACAGACTCATCTTGGTCAGGATCGATTTGAAATCTATCATGGTTGCAGAGAAATCATACTCCATGGTTCGCTGTTCTTGTAGAATGTTGAACGAAACCAACTAAAATCTATCCACTCAACAAAAATTATTTCAGAGAAATCATACTCCATGGTAAATTGTTCTTGTAGAATGTTGAACGACTACCCCAACTAAAATCTATCCACTCAACAAAAATTATTTCACACCACAGACTCATCTTGGTCAGGATCGATTTGAAATCTATCCTGGTTGCAGAGAAATCATATTCCATGGTTCGTTGTTATTGTAGAATGTTGAACGACTATCCCAACTAAAATCTATCCACTCAACAAAAACTATTTCAGAGAAATCATACTCATGGTAAGTTGTTCTTGTAGAATGTTGAACGACTATCCCAACTAAAATCTATCCACTCAGCAAAAATTATTTCAGAGAAATCATACTCCATGGTAAGTTGTTCTTGTAGAATGTTGAACGACTATCCCAACTAAAATCTATCCACTCAACAAAAATTATTTCAGAGAAATCTTACTCCATGGTTCGTTGTTCTTGTAGAATGTTGAACGACTACCCCAACTAAAATCTATCCACTTAACAAAAATTATTTCAGAGAAATCATACTCCATGGTTCGTTGTTCTTGTAGAATGTTGAACGACTACCCCAACTAAAATCTATCCACTCAACAAAAATTATTTCAGAGAAATCATACTCCATGGTTCGTTGTTCTTGTAGAATGTTGAACGACTACCCCAACTGAAATCTATCCACTCAACAAAAATTATGTCAGAGAAATCATACGCCATGGTAAGTTGTTCTTGTAGAATGTTGAACGACTACCCCAACTAAAATCTATCCACTCAACAAAAATTATTTCAGAGAAATCATACTCCATGGTAAGTTGTTCTTGTAGAATGTTGAACGACTATCCCAACTAAAACCTATCCACTCAACAAAAATTATTTCAGAGAAATCATACTCCATGGTTCGTTGTTCTTGTAGAATGTTGAACGACTATCCCAACTAAAATCTATCCACTCAACAAAAATTATTTCAGAGAAATCATACTCCATGGTTCGTTGTTCTTGTAGAATGTTGAACGACTATCCCAACTAAAATCTATCCACTCAACAAAAATTATTTCACACCACAGACTCATCTTGGTCAGGATCGATTTGAAATGTATCATGGTTTCAGAGAAATCATAGTCCATGGTTCGTTGTTCTTGTAGAATGTTGAACGACTATCCCAAATAAAATCTATCCACTCAACAAAAATTATTTCAGAGAAATCATACTCCATGGTTCGTTGTTCTTGTAGAATGTTGAACGACTATCCCAACTAAAATCTATCCACTCAACAAAAATTATTTCACACCACAGACTCATCTTGGTCAGGATCGATTTGAAATCTATCATGGTTTCAGAGAAATCATAGTCCATGGTAAGTTGTTCTTGTAGAATGTTGAACGACTATCCCAACTAAAATCTATCCACTCAACAAAAATTATTTCAGAGAAATCATACTCCATGGTTCGTTGTTCTTGTAGAATGTTGAGCGACTACCCCAACTAAAATCTATCCACTCAACAAAAATTATTTCAGAGAAATCATACTCCATGGTAAGTTGTTCTTGTAGAATGTTGAACGACTACCAAAACTAAAATCTATCCACTCAACAAAAATTATTTCACAACACAGACTCATCTTGGTCAGGATCGATTTGAAATCTATCATGGTTTCAGATAAATCATAGTCCATATTAAGTTCTTCTTGTAGAATATTGAACGACTACCCCAACTAAAATCTATCCACTCAACAAAAATTATTTCACACCACAGACTCATCTTGGTCAGGATCGATTTGAAATCTATCATGGTTTCAGCGAAATCATACTCCATGGTTCTTTGTTCTTGTAGAATGTTGAACGACTACCCCTAACTAAAATCTATCCACTCAAAAAAAATTATTTCAGAGAAATCATACTCCATGGTTCGTTGTTCTTGTAGAATGTTGAACGACTACCCCAACTAAAATCTATCCACTCAACAAAAATTATTTCACACCACAGACTCATCTTGGTCGGGATCGATTTGAAATCTATCATGGTTTCAGAGAAATCATACTCCATGGTTCGTTGTTCTTGTAGAATGTTGAACGACTAGCACTAACTAAAATCTATCCACTCAACAAAAATTATTTCAGAGAAATCATACTCCATGGTTCGTTGTTCTTGTAGAATGTTGAACGACTACCATAACTAAAATCTATCCACTCAACAAAAATTATTTCACACCACAGACTCATCTTGGTCAGGATCGATTTGAAATCTATCATGGTTTCAGAGAAATCATAGTCAATGGTTCGTTGTTGTTGTAGAATGGTGAACGACTACCCCTAACTAAAATCTATCCACTCAAAAAAAATTATTTCAGAGAAATCATACTCCATGGTTCGTTGTTCTTGTAGAATGTTGAACGACTACCCCAACTAAAATCTATCCACTCAACAAAAATTATTTCACACCACAGACTCATCTTGGTCTGGATCGATTTGAAATCTATCATGGTTTCAGAGAAATCATAGTCCATGGTAAGTTGTTCTTGTAGAATGTTGAACGACTATCCCAACTAAAATCTATCCACTCAACAAAAATTATTTCAGAGAAATCATACTCCATGGTAAGTTGTTCTTGTATAATGTTGAACGACTACCCCAACTAAAATCTATCCACTCAACAAAAATTATTTCAGAGAAATCATACTCCATGGTAAGTTGTTCTTGTAGAATGTTGAACGACTACCCCAACTAAAATCTATCCACTCAACAAAAATTATTTCACACCACAGACTCATCTTGGTCAGGATCGATTTGAAATCTATCATGGTTTCAGATAAATCATAGTCCATATTAAGTTGTTCTTGTAGAATGTTGAACGACTACCCCAACTAAGATCAATCCACTCAACAAAAATTATTTCACACCACAGACTCATCTTGGTCAGGATCGATTTGAAATCTATCATGGTTTCGGAGAAATCATACTCCATAGTTCGTTGTTCTTGTAGAATGTTGAACGACTACCCCAACTAAAATCTATCCACTTAACAAAAATTATTTCAGAGAAATCATACTCCATGGTAAGTTGTTCTTGTAGAATGTTGAACGACTACCCCAACTAAAATCTATTAACTCAACAAAAATTATTTCACACCACAGACTCATCTTGGTCAGGATCGATTTGAAATCTATCATGGTTTCAGAGAAATCATACTCCATGGTTCGTTGTTCTTGTAGAATGTTGAACGACTAGCCCTAACTAAAATCTATCCACTCAACACAAATTATTTCAGAGAAATCATACTCCATGGTTCGTTGCTCTTGTAGAATGTTGAACGACTACCCCAACTAAAATCTATCCACTCAACAAAAATTATTTCAGAGAAATCATACTCCATGGTTCGTTGTTCTTGTAGAATGTTGAACGACTACCCCAACTAAAATCTATCCACTCAACAAAAATTATTTCAGAGAAATCATACTCCATGGTAAGTTGTTCTGGTAGAATGTTGAACGACTACCCCAACTAAAATCTATCCACTCAACAAAAATTATTTCACACCACAGACTCATCTTGGTCAGGATCGATTTGAAATCTATCATGGTTTCAGAGAAATCATACTCCATGGTTCGTTGTTCTTGTAGAATGTTGAACGACTATCCCAACTAAAATCTATCCACTCAACAAAAATTATTTCAGAGAAATCATACTCCATGGTTCGTTGTTCTTGTAGAATGTTGAACGACTATCAGAACTAAAATCTATCCACTCAACAAAAATTATTACAGAGAAATCATACTCCATGGTAAGTTGTTCTTGTAGAATGTTGAACGACTACCCCAACTAAAATCTATCCACTCAACAAAAATTATTTCAGAGAAATCTTACTCCATGGTTCGTTGTTCTTGTAGAATGTTGAACGACTACCCCATCTAAAATCTATCCACTCAACAAAAATTATTTCACACCACAGACTCATCTTGGTCAGGATCGATTTGAAATCTATCATGGTTTCAGAGAAATCATACTCCATGGTAAGTTGTTCTTGTAGAATGTTGAACGACTATCCCAACTAAAATCTATCCACTCAACAAAAATTATTTCAGAGAAATCATACTCCATGGTTCGTTGTTCTTGTAGAATGTTGAACGACTATCAGAACTAAAATCTATCCACTCAACAAAAATTATTTCAGAGAAATCATACTCCATGGTAAGTTGTTCTTGTAGAATGTTGAACGACTACCCCAACTAAAATCTATCCACTCAACAAAAATTACTTCAGAGAAATCATACTCCATGGTTCGTTGTTCTTGTAGAATGTTGAACGACTACCCCATCTAAAATCTATCCACTCAACAAAAATTATTTCACACCACAGACTCATCTTGGTCAGGATCGATTTGAAATCTATCATGGTTTCAGAGAAATCATACTCCATGGTAAGTTGTTCTTGTAGAATGTTGAACGACTATCCCAACTAAAATCTATCCACTCAACAAAAATTATTTCACACCACAGACTCATCTTGGTCAGGATCGATTTGAAATCTATCATGGTTTCAGAGAAATCATACTCCATGGTTCGTTGTTCTTGTAGAATGTTGAACGACTACCCCAACTAAAATCTATCCAGTCAACAAAAATTATTTCACACCACAGACTCATCTTGGTCAGGATCGATTTGAAATCTATCATGGTTGCAGAGAAATCATACTCCATGGTTCGCTGTTCTTGTAGAATGTTGAACGAAACCAACTAAAATCTATCCACTCAACAAAAATTATTTCAGAGAAATCATACTCGATGGTAAATTGTTCTTGTAGAATGTTGAACGACTACCCCAACTAAAATCTATCCACTCAACAAAAATTATTTCACACCACAGACTCATCTTGGTCAGGATCGATTTGAAATCTATCCTGGTTGCAGAGAAATCATATTCCATGGTTCGTTGTTATTGTAGAATGTTGAACGACTATCCCAACTAAAATCTATCCACTCAACAAAAACTATTTCAGAGAAATCATACTCATGGTAAGTTGTTCTTGTAGAATGTTGAACCACTATCCCAACTAAAATCTATCCACTCAACAAAAATTATTTCAGAGAAATCATACTCCATGGTAAGTTGTTCTTGTAGAATGTTGAACGACTATCCCAACTAAAATCTATCCACTCAACAAAAATTATTTCAGAGAAATCATACTCCATGGTTCGTTGTTCTTGTAGAATGTTGAACGACTACCCCAACTAAAATCTATCCACTTAACAAAAATTATTTCAGAGAAATCATACTCCATGGTAAGTTGTTCTTGTAGAATGTTGAACGACTACCCCAACTAAAATCTATCCACTCAACAAAAATTATTTCACACCACAGACTCATCTTGGTCAGGATCGATTTGAAATCTATCATGGTTTCAGAGAAATCATACTCCATGGTTCGTTGTTCTTGTAGAATGTTGAACGACTATCCCTAACTAAAATCTATCCACTCAACAAAAATTATTTCAGAGAAATCATACTCCATGGTTCGTTGTTCTTGTAGAATGTTGAACGACTACCCCAACTAAAATCTATCCACTTAACAAAAATTATTTCAGAGAAATCATACTCCATGGTAAGTTGTTCTTGTAGAATGTTGAACGACTACCCCAACTAAAATCTATCCACTCAACAAAAATTATTTCACACCACAGACTCATCTTGGTCAGGATCGATTTGAAATCTATCATGGTTTCAGAGAAATCATACTCCATGGTTCGTTGTTCTTGTAGAATGTTGAACGACTAGCCCTAACTAAAATCTATCCACTCAACAAAAATTATTTCAGAGAAATCATACTCCATGGTTCGTTGCTCTTGTAGAATGTTGAACGACTACCCCAACTAAAATCTATCCACTCAACAAAAATTATTTCAGAGAAATCATACTCCATGGTTCGTTGTTCTTGTAGAATGTTGAACGACTACCCCAACTAAAATCTATCCACTCAACAAAAATTATTTCAGAGAAATCATACTCCATGGTAAGTTGTTCTGGTAGAATGTTGAACGACTACCCCAACTAAAATCTATCCACTCAACAAAAATTATTTCACACCACAGACTCATCTTGGTCAGGATCGATTTGAAATCTATCATGGTTTCAGAGAAATCATACTCCATGGTTCGTTGTTCTTGAAGAATATTGAACGACTATCCCAACTAAAATCTATCCACTCAACAAAAATTATTTCAGAGAAATCATACTCCATGGTTCGTTGTTCTTGTACAATGTTGAACGACTATCCCAACTAAAATCTATCCACTCAACAAAAATTATTTCAGAGAAATCATACTCCATGGTAAGTTGTTCTTGTAGAATGTTGAACGACTACCCCAACTAAAATCTATCCACTCAACAAAAATTATTTCAGAGAAATCATACTCCATGGTTCGTTGCTCTTGTAGAATGTTGAACGACTACCCCATCTAAAATCTATCCACTCAACAAAAATTATTTCACACCACAGACTCATCTTGGTCAGGATCGATTTGAAATCTATCATGGTTTCAGAGAAATCATACTCCATGGTTCGCTGTTCTTGTAAAATGTTGAACGACTATCCCAACTAAAATCTATCCACTCAACAAAAATTATTTCAGAGAAATCATACTCCATGGTTTGTTGTTCTTGTAGAATGTTGAACGACTATCCCAACTAAAATCTATCCACTCAACAAAAATTATTTCAGAGAAATCATACTCCATGGTAAGTTGTTCTTGTAGAATGTTGAACGACTACCCCAACTAAAATCTATCCACTCAACAAAAATTATTTCAGAGAAATCATAGTCCATGGTTCGTTGTTCTTGTAGAATGTTGAACGACTACCCCAACTAAAATCTATCCACTCAACAAAAACTATTTCAGAGAAATCATACTCCATGGTTCGTTGTTCTTGTAGAATGTTGAACGACTACCCCAACTAAAATCTATCCACTCAACAAAAATTATTTCAGAGAGATCATACTCCATGGTAAGTTGTTCTTGTAGAATGTTGAACGACTATCCCAACTAAAATCTATCCACTCAACAAAAATTTTTTCAGAGAAATCATACTCCATGGTTCGTTGTTCTTGTAGAATGTTGAACGACTATCCCAAATAAAATCTATCCCCTCAACAAAAATTATTTCATAGAAATCATACTCCATGGTTCGTTGTTCTTGTAGAATGTTGAACGACTACCCCAACTAAAATCTATCCACTCAACAAAAATTATTTCACACCACAGACTCATCTTGGTCAGGATCGATTTGAAATCTATTACGGTTTCAGAGAAATCATAGTCCATGGTAAGTTGTTCTTGTAGAATGTTGAACGACTACCCCAACTAAAATCTATCCACTCAACAAAAATTATTTCACACCACAGACTCATCTTGGTCAGGATCGATTTAAAATCTATCATGGTTTCAGAGAAATCATACTCCATGGTAAGTTGTTCTTGTAGAATGTTGAACGACTATCCCAACTAAAATCTATCCACTCAACAAAAATTATTTCAGAGAAATCATACTCCATGGTAAGTTGTTCTTGTAGAACGTTGAACGACTATCCCAACTAAAATCTATTTACTCAACAAAAACTATTTCAGAGAAATCATACTCCATGGTAAGTTGTTCTTGTAGAATGTTGAACGACTATCCCAACTAAAATCTATCCACTCAACAAAAATTATTTCAGAGAAATCATACTCCATGTTAAGTTGTTCTTGTAGAATGTTGAACGACTATCCCAACTAAAATCTATCCCCTCAACAAAAATTATTTCATAGAAATCATACTCCATGGTTCGTTGTTCTTGTAGAATGTTGAACGACTACCCCAACTAAAATCTATCCACTCAACAAAAATTATTTCACACCACAGACTCATCTTGGTCAGGATCGATTTGAAATCTATCACGGTTTCAGAGAAATCATAGTCCATGGTAAGTTGTTCTTGTAGAATGTTGAACGACTACCCCAACTAAAATCTATCCACTCAACAAAAATTATTTCAGAGAAATCATACTCCATGGTAAGTTGTTCTTGCAGAATATTGAACGACTACCCCAACTAAAATCTATCCACACAACAAAAATTATTTCACACCACAGACTCATCTTGGTCAGGATCGATTTAAAATCTATCATGGTTTCAGAGAAATCATACTCCATGGTAAGTTGTTCTTGTAGAATGTTGAACGACTATCCCAACTAAAATCTATTAACTCAACAAAAATTATTTCAGAGAAATCATACTCCATGGTAAGTTGTTCTTGTAGAACGTTGAACGACTATCCCAACTAAAATCTACTTACTCAACAAAAACTATTTCAGAGAAATCATACTCCATGGTAAGTTGTTCTTGTAGAATGTTGAACGACTACCCCAACTAAAATCTATCCACTCAACAAAAATTATTTCAGAGAAATCATACTCCATGGTTCGTTGTTCTTGTAGAATGTTGAACGACTATCCCAACTAAAATCTATCCACTCAACAAAAATTATTTCAGAGAGATCATACTCCATGGTAAGTTCTTCTTGTAGAATGTTGAACGACTACCCCAACTAAAATCTATCCACTGAACAAAAATTATTTCAGAGAAATCATACTCCATGGTTCGTTGTTCTTGTAGAATGTTGAGCGACTACCCCAACTAAAATCTATCCACTCAACAAAAATTATTTCACACCACAGACTCATCTTGGTCAGGATCGATTTGAAATCTGTCATGGTTTCAGAGAAATCATAGTCCATGGTAAGTTGTTCTTGTAGAATGTTGAACGACTACCCCAACTAAAATCTATGCACTCAACAAAAATTATTTCAGAGAAATCATACTCCATGGTAAGTTGTTCTTGCAGAATGTTGAACGACTACCCCAACTAAAATCTATCCACACAACAAAAATTATTTCACACCACAGACTCATCTTGGTCAGGATCGATTTGAAATCTATCATGGTTTCAGAGAAATCATACTCCATGGTAAGTTGTTCTTGTAGAATGTTGAACGACTATCCCAACTAAAATCTATCCACTCAACAAAAATTATTTCAGACAAATCATACTCCATGGTTCGTTGTTCTTGTAGAATGTTGAACGACTACCCCAACTAAAATCTATCCACTCAACAAAAATTATTTCACACCACAGACTCATCTTGGTCAGGATCGATTTGAAATCTATCATGGTTTCAGAGAAATCATACTCCATGGTTCGTTGCTCTTGTAGAATGTTGAACGACTACCCCAACTAAAATCTATCCACTCAACAAAAATTATTTCAGAGAAATCATACTCCATGGTTCGTTGTTCTTGTAGAATGTTGAACGAATATCCCAACTAAAATCTATCCACTCAACAAAAATTATTTCAGAGAAATCATACTCCATGGTAAGTTGTTCTTGTAGAATGTTGAACGACTACCCCAACTAAAATCTATCCACTCAACAAAAATTATTTCACACGACAGACTCATCTTGGTCAGTATCGATTTGAAATCTATCATGGTTTCAGAGAAATCATACTCCATGGTTCGTTGTTCTTGTAGAGTGTTGAACGACTACCCCAACTAAAATCTATCCACTCAACAAAAATTATTTCACACCACAGACTCATCTTGGTCAGGATCGATTTGAAATCTATCATGGTTTCAGAGAAATCATACTCCATGGTAAGTTGTTCTTGTAGAATGTTGAACGACTACCCCAACTAAAATCTATCCACTCAACAAAAATTATTTCAGAGAAATCATACTCCATGGTAAGTTGTTCTTGTAGAATGTTGAACGACTATCCCAACTAAAATCTATCCACTCAACAAAAATTATTTCAGAGAAATCATACTCCATGGTAAGTTGTTCTTGTAGAATGTTGAACGACTACCCCAACTAAAATCTATCCACTCAACAAAAATTATTTCACACCACAGACTCATCTTGGTCAGTATCGATTTGAAATCTATCATGGTTTCAGAGAAATCATACTCCATGGTTCGTTGTTCTTGTAGAGTGTTGAACGACTACCCCAACTAAAATCTATCCACTCAACAAAAATTATTTCACACCACAGACTCATCTTGGTCAGGATCGATTTGAAATCTATCATGGTTCCAGAGAAATCATACTCCATGGTAAGTTGTTCTTGTAGAATGTTGAACGACTACCCCAACTAAAATCTATCCACTCAACAAAAATTATTTCACACCACAGACTCATCTTGGTCAGGATCGATTTGAAATCTATCATGGTTTCAGAGAAATAATAGTCCATTTTAAGTTGTTCTTGTAGAATGTTGAACGACTACTCCAACTAAAATCTATCCACTCAACAAAAATTATTTCACACAACAGACTCATCTTGGTCAGGATCGATTTGAAATCTATCATGGTTTCAGAGAAATCATACTCCATGGTAAGTTGTTCTTGTAGAATGTTGAACGACTACCCCAACTAAAATCTATCCACTCAACAAAAATTATTTCAGAGAAATCATACTCCATGGTAAGTTGTTCTTGTAGAATGTTGAACGACTATCCCAACTAAAATCTATCCACTCAACAAAAATTATTTCAGAGAAATCATGCTCCATGGTAAGTTGTTCTTGTAGAATGTTGAACGACTACCCCAACTAAAATCTATCCACTCAACAAAAATTATTTCAGAGAAATCATACTCCATGGTTCGTTGTTCTTGTAGAATGTTGAACGACTACCCCAACTAAAATCTATCCACTCAACAAAAATTATTTCACACCACAGACTCATCTTGGTCAGGATCGATTTGAAATCTATCATGGTTTCAGAGAAATCATACTCCATGGTTCGTTGTTCTTGTAGAATGTTGAACGACTATCCCAACTAAAATCTATCCACTCAACAAAAGTTATTTCACACCACAGACTCATCTTGGTCAGGATCGATTTGAAATCCATCATGGTTTCAGAGAAATCATACTCCATGGTTCGTTGTTCTTGTAGAATGTTGAACGACTACCACAACTAAAATCTATCCACTCAACAAAAATTATTTCAGAGAAATCATACTCCATGGTAAGTTGTTCTTGTAGAATGTTGAACGACTACCCCAACTAAAATCTATCCACTCAACAAAAATTATTTCGCACCACAGACTCATCTTGGTCAGGATCGATTTGAAATCTATCATGGTTTCAGAGAAATCATACTCCATGGTTCGTTGTTCTTGTAGAATGTTGAACGACTACCCCAACTAAAATCTATCCACTCAACAAAAATTATTTCAGAGAAATCATACTCCATGGTAAGTTGTTCTTGTAGAATGTTGAACGACTATCCCAACTAAAATCTATCCACTCAACAAAAATTATTTCAGAGAAATCATACTCCATGGTAAGTTGTTCTTGTAGAATGTTGAACGATTACCCCAACTAAAATCTATCCACTCAACAAAAATTATTTCACACCACAGATTCATCTTGGTCAGTATCGATTTGAAATCTATCATGGTTTCAGAGAAATCATACTCCATGGTTCGTTGTTCTTGTAGAGTGTTGAACGACTACCCCAACTAAAATCTATCCACTCAACAAAAATTATTTCACACCACAGACTCATCTTGGTCAGGATCGATTTGGAATCTATCATGGTTTCAGAGAAATCATACTCCATGGTAAGTTGTTCTTGTAGAATGTTGAACGACTATCCCAACTAAAATCTATCCACTCAACAAAAATTATTTCAGCGAAATCATACTCCATGGTTCGTTGTTCTTGTAGAATGTTGAACGACTACCCCAACTAAAATCTATCCACTCAACAAAAATTATTTCAAAGAAATCATACTCCATGGTAAGTTGTTCTTGTAGAATGTTGAACGACTACCCCTAACTAAAATCTATCCACTCAACAAAAATTGTTTCACACCACAGACTCATCTTGGTCAGGATCGATTTGAAATCTATCATGGTTTCAGAGAAATCATACTCCATGGTAAGTTGTTCTTGTAGAATGTTGAACGACTACCCCAACTAAAATCTATCCACTCAACAAAAATTATTTCACACCACAGACTCATGTTGGTCAGGATCGATTTGAAATCTATCATGGTTTCAGTGAAATCATACTCCATGGTTCGTTGTTCTTGTAGAATGTTGAACGACTACCCCAACTAAAATCTATACACTCAACAAAAATTACTTCACACCACAGACTCATCTTGGTCAGGATCAATTTGAAAACTATCATGGTTTCAGAGAAATCATACTCCATGGTTCGTTGTTCTTGTAGAATGTTGAGCGACTACCCCAACTAAAATATATCCACTCAACAAAAATTATTTCAAAGAAATCATACTCCATGGTAAGTTGTTCTTGTAGAATGTTGAACGACTACCCCAACTAAAATCTATCCACTCAACAAAAATTATTTCACACCCCAGACTCATCTTGGTCAGGATCAGATTTCAAATAGAAATCATACTCCATGGTTCGTTGTTCTTGTAGAATGTTGAACGACTACCCCAACTAAAATCTATCCACTCAACAAAAATTATTTCAGAGAAATCATACTCCATGGTTCGTTGTTCTTGTAGAATGTTGAACGAGTATCCCTAACTAAAATCTATCCACTCAACAAAAATTATTTCACACCACAGACTCATCTTGGTCAGGATCGATTTGAAATCTATCATGGTTTCAGAGAAATCATACTCCATGGTTTGTTGTTCTTGTAAAATTTTGAACGACTACCCCAACTAAAATCTATCCACTCAACAAAAATTATTTCACACCACAGACTCATCTTGGTCAGCATCGATTTGAAATCTATCATGGTTTCAGAGAAATCATACTAAATGGTTCGTTGTTCTTGTATAATGTTGAACGACTACCCCAACTAAAATCTATCCACTCAACAAAAATTATTTCACACCACAGACTCATCTTGGTCAGGATCGATTTGAAATCTATCATGGTTTCAGAGAAATCATACTCCATGGTTCGTTGTTCTTGTAGAATGTTGAACGACTACCCCAACTAAAATCTATCCACTCAACAAAAATTATTTCAGAGAAATCATACTCCATGGTTCGTTGTTCTTGTAGAATGTTGAACGACTATCCCAACTAAAATCTATCCACTCAACAAAAATTATTTCAGAGAAATCATACTCCATGATAAGTTGTTCTTGTAGAATGTGGAACGACTATCCCAACTAAAATCTATCCACTCAACAAAAATTATTTCAGAGAAATCATACTCCATGGTTCGTTGTTCTTGTAGAATGTTGAACGACTATCCCAACTAAAATCTATCCACTCAACAAAAATTATTTCAGAGAAATCATACTCCATGGTTCGTTGTTCTTGTAGAATGTTGAACGACTATCCCAACTAAAATCTATCCACTCAAAAAAATTTTTTCAGAGAAATCATACTCCATGGTAAGTTGTTCTTGTAGAATGTGGAACGAATATCCCAACTCAAATCTATCCACTCAACAAAAATTATTTCAGAGAAATCATACTCCATGGTTCGTTGTTCTTGTAGAATGTTGAACGACTACCCCAACTAAAATCTATCCACTCAACAAAAATTATTTCAGAGAAATCATACTCCATGGTTCGTTGTTCTTGTAGAATGTTGAACGACTACCCCTAACTAAAATCTATCCACTCAACAAAAATTATTTCACACCACAGACTCATCTTGGTCAGGATCGATTTGAAATCTATCATGGTTTCAGAGAAATCATACCCCATGGTTCGTTGTTCTTGTAAAATGTTGAACGACTACCCCAACTAAAATCTATCCACTCAATAAAAATTATTTCAGAGAAATCATACTCCATGGTAAGTTGTTCTTGTAGAATGTTGAACGACTACCCCAACTAAAATCTATCCACTCAACAAAAATTATTTCGCACCACAGACTCATCTTGGTCAGGATCGATTTGAAATCTATCATGGTTTCAGAGAAATCATACCCCATGGTTCGTTGTTCTTCTAAAATGTTGAACGACTACCCCAACTAAAATCTATCCACTCAACAAAAATTATTTCACACCACAGACTCATCTTGGTCAGCATCGATTTCAAATCTATCATGGTTGCAGAGAAATCATACTCCATGGTTCGTTGTTCTTGTAGAATGTTGAACGACTACCCCAACTAAAATCTATCCACTCAACAAAAATTATTTCAGAGAAATCATACTCCATGGTTCGTTGTTCTTGTAGAATGTTGAACGACTATCCCAACTAAAATCTATCCACTCAACAAAAATTATTTCAGAGAAATCATACTCCATGGTAAGTTGTTCTTGTAGAATGTGGAACGACTATCCCAACTAAAATCTATCCACTCAACAAAAATTATTTCAGAGAAATCATACTCCATGGTTCGTTGTTCTTGTAGAATGTTGAGCGACTATCCCAACTAAAATCTATCCACTCAACAAAAATTATTTCAGAGAAATCATACTCCATGGTTCGTTGTTCTTGTAGAATGTTGAACGACTACCCCAACTAAAATCTATCCACTCAACAAAAATTATTTCACACCACAGACTCATATTGGTCAGGATCGATTTGAAATCTATCATGGTTTCAGAGAAATCATACTCCATGGTTCGTTGTTCTTGTAAAATGTTGAACGACTACCCCAACTAAAATCTATCCACTCAACAAAAATTATTTAAGAGAAATCATACTCCATGGTTCGTTGTTCTTGCAGAATGTTGAACGACTACCCCAACTAAAATCTATCCACTCAACAAAAATTATTTCAGAGAAATCATACTCCATGGTAAGTTGTTCTTGTAGAATGGTGAACGACTATCCCAACTAAAATCTATCCACTCAACAAAAATTATTTCAGAGAAATCATACTCCATGGTTCGTTGTTCTTGTAGAATGTTGAACGACTACCCCAACTAAAATCTATCCACTCAACAAAAATTATTTCACACCACAGACTCATCTTGGTCAGGATCGATTTGAAATCTATCATGGTTTCAGAGAAATCATACTCCATGGTTCGTTGTTCTTGTAAAATGTTGAACGACTACCCCTAACTAAAATCTATCCACTCAACAAAAATTATTTCAGAGAAATCATACTCCATGGTAAGTTGTTCTTGTAGAATGTTGAACGACTATCCCAACTAAAATCTATCCACTCAACAAAAATTATTTCACACCACAGACTCATCTTGGTCAGTGTCGATTTGAAATCTATCATGGTTTCAGAGAAATCATACTCCATGGTTCGTTGTTCTTGTAGAATGTTGAACGACTACCCCAACTAAAATCTATCCACTCAACAAAAATTATTTAAGAGAAATCATACTCCATGGTTCGTTGTTCTTGCAGAATGTTGAACGACTACCCCAACTAAAATCTATCCACACAACAAAAATTATTTCACACCACAGACTCATCTTTGTCAGGATCGATTTGAAATCTATCATGGTTTCAGAGAAATCATACTCCATGGTAAGTTGTTCTTGTAGAATGTTGAACGACTATCCCAACTAAAATCTATCCACTCAACAAAAATTATTTCAGAGAAATCATACTATATGGTAAGTTGTTCTTGTAGAATGTTGAACGACTACCCCAACTAAAATCTATCCACTCAACAAAAATTATTTCGCACCACAGACTCATCTTGGTCAGGATCGATTTGAAATCTATCATGGTTTCAGAGAAATCATACTCCATGGTTCGTTGTTCTTGTAGAATGTTGAACGACTACCCCAACTAAAATCTATCCACTCAACAAAAATTATTTCAGAGAAATCATACTCCATGGTAAGTTGTTCTTGCAGAATGTTGAACGACTACCCCAACTAAAATCTATCCACTCAACAAAAATTATTTCACACCACAGACTCATCTTGGTCAGTATCGATTTGAAATCTATCATGGTTGCAGAGAAATCATACTCCATATTTCGTTGTTCTTGTAGAATGTTGAACGACTACCCCAACTAAAATCTATCCACTCAACAAAAATTATTTCAGAGAAATCATACTCCATGGTTCGTTGTTCTTGTAGAATGTTGAACGACTACCCCAAATAAAATCTATCCACTCAACAAAAATTATTTCAGAGAAATCATACTCCATGGTAAGTTTTTCTTGTAGAATGTTGAACGACTACCCCAACTAAAATCTATCCACTCAACAGAAATTATTTCACACCACAGACTCATCTTGGTCAGGATCGATTTGAAATCTATCATGGTTTCAGAGAAATCATACTCCATGGTTCGTTGTTCTTGTACAATGTTGAACGACTATCCCAACTAAAATCTATCCACTCAACAAAAATTATTTCGCACCACAGGCTCATCTTGGTCAGGATCGATTTGAAATCTATCATGGTTTCAGAGAAATCATAGTCCATGGTAAGTTGTTCTTGTAGAATGTTGAACGACTACCCCAACTAAAATCTATCCACTCAACAAAAATTATTTCACACCACAGACTCATCTTGGTCAGGATCAGATTTCAAATAGAAATCATACTCCATGGTTCGTTGTTCTTGTAGAATGTTGAGCGACTACCCCAACTAAAATCTATCCACTCAACAAAAATTATTTCAGAGAAATCATACTCCATGGTAAGTTGTTCTTGTAGAATGTTGAACGACTACCCCAACTAAAATCTATCCACTCAACAAAAATTATTTCAGAGAAATCATACTCCATGGTTCGTTGTTCTTGTAGAATGTTGAACGACTACCCCAAATAAAATCTATCCACTCAACAAAAATTATTTCAGAGAAATCATACTCCATGGTAAGTTTTTCTTGTAGAATGTTGAACGACTACCCCAACTAAAATCTATCCACTCAACAGAAATTATTTCACACCACAGACTCATCTTGGTCAGGATCGATTTGAAATCTATCATGGTTTCAGAGAAATCATACTCCATGGTTCGTTGTTCTTGTACAATGTTGAACGACTATCCCAACTAAAATCTATCCACTCAACAAAAATTATTTCGCACCACAGGCTCATCTTGGTCAGGATCGATTTGAAATCTATCATGGTTTCAGAGAAATCATACTCCATGGTAAGTTGTTCTTGTAAAATGTTGAACGACTACCCCAACTAAAATCTATCCACTCAACAAAAATTATTTCAGAGAAATCATTATCCATGGTTAGTTGTTCTTGTAGAATGTTGAACGACTACCCCAACTAAAATCTATCCACTCAACAAAAATTATTTCACACCACAGACTCATCTTGGTCAGGATCAATTTGAAAACTATCATGGTTTCAGAGAAATCATACTCCATGGTTCGTTGTTCTTGTAGAATGTTGAGCGACTACCCCAACTAAAATCTATCCACTCAACAAAAATTATTTCAGAGAAATCATACTCCATGGTAAGTTGTTCTTGTAGAATGTTGAACGACTACCCCAACTAAAATCTATCCACTCAACAAAAATTATTTCACACCCCAGACTCATCTTGGTCAGGATCAGATTTCAAATAGAAATCATACTCCATGGTTCGTTGTTCTTGTAGAATGTTGAACGACTACCCCAACTAAAATCTATCCACTCAACAAAAATTATTTCAGAGAAATCATACTCCATGGTTCGTTGTTCTTGTAGAATGTTGAACGACTACCCCAACTAAAATCTATCCACTCAACAAAAATTATTTCAGAGAAATCATACTCCATGGTAAGTTGTTCTTGTAGAATGTTGAACGACTATCCCAACTAAAATCTATCCATTCAACAAAAATTATTTCAGAGAAATCATACTCTATGGTAAGTTGTTCTTGTAGAATGTTCAACGACTACCCCAACTAAAATCTATCCACTCAACAAAAATTATTTCACACCACAGACTCTTCTTGGTCAGGATCGATTTGAAATCTATCATGGTTTCAGAGAAATCATACTCCATGGTTCGTTGTTCTTGTAAAATGTTGAACGACTACCCCAACTAAAATCTATCCACTCAACAAAAATTATTTCACCCCACAGACTCATCTTGGTCAGCATCGATTTGAAATCTATCATGGTTTCAGAGAAATCATACTCCATGGTTCGTTGTTCTTGTAGAATGTTGAACGACTACCCCAACTAAAATCTATCCACTCAACAAAAATTATTTCAGAGAAATCATACTCCATGGTTCGTTGTTCTTGTAGAATGTTGAACGACTACCCCAACTAAAATCTATCCACTCAACAAAAATTATTTCACACCACAGACTCATCTTGGTCAGTATCGATTTGAAATCTATCATGGTTTCAGAGAAATCATACTCCATGGTTCGTTGTTCTTGTAGAGTGTTGAACGACTACCCCAACTAAAATCTATCCACTCAACAAAAATTATTTCACACCACAGACTCATCTTGGTCAGGATCGATTTGAAATCTATCATGGTTTCAGAGAAATCATACTCCATGGCAAGTTGTTCTTGTAGAATGTTGAACGACTACCCCAACTAAAATCTATCCACTCAACAAAAATTATTTCAGAGAAATCATACTCCATGGTTCGTTGTTCTTGTAGAATGTTGAACGACTACCCCAACTAAAATCTATCCACTCAACAAAAATTATTTCAGAGAAATCATACTCCATGGTAAGTTGTTCTTGTAGAATGTTGAACGACTACCCCAACTAAAACCTATCCACTCAACAAAAATTATTTCACACCACAGACTCATCTTGGTCAGGATCGATTTGAAATCTATCATGGTTTCAGAGAAATCATACTCCATGGTTCGTTGTTCTTGTAGAATGTTGAACGACTATCCCAACTAAAATCTATCCACTCAACAAAAATTATTTCACACCACAGACTCATCTTGGTCAGGATCGATTTGAAATCTATCATGGTTTCAGAGAAATCATAGTCCATGGTAAGTTGTTCTTGTAGAATGTTGAACGACTACCCCAACTAAAATCTATCCACTCAACAAAAATTATTTCACACCACAGACTCATCTTGGTCAGGATCGATTTGAAATCTATCATGGTTTCAGAGAAATCATACTCCATGGTAAGTTGTTCTTGTAGAATGTTGAACGACTACCCCAACTAAAATCTATCCACTCAACAAAAATTATTTCAGAGAAATCATACTCCATGGTAAGTTGTTCTTGTAGAACGTTGAACGACTACCCCAACTAAAATCTATCCACTCAACAAAAATTATTTCAGAGAAATCATGCTCCATGATAAGTTGTTCTTGTAGAATGTTGAACGACTACCCCAACTAAAATCTATCCACTCAACAAAAATTATTTCAGAGAAATCATACTCCATGGTTCGTTGTTCTTGTAGAATGTTGAACGACTACCCCAACTAAAATCTATCCACTCAACAAAAATTATTTCACACCACAGACTCATCTTGGTCAGGATCGATTTGAAATCTATCATGGTTTCAGAGAAATCATACTCCATGGTTCGTTGTTCTTGTAGAATGTTGAACGACTACCCCAACTAAAATCTATCCACTCAACAAAAATTATTTCAGAGAAATCATACTCCATGGCAAGTTGTTCTTGCAGAATGTTGAACGACTACCCCAACTAAAATCTATCCACACAACAAAAATTATTTCACACCACAGACTCATCTTGGTCAGGATCGATTTGAAATCTATCATGGTTTCAGAGAAATCATACTCCATCGTAAGTTGTTCTTGTAGAATGTTGAACGACTACCCCAACTAAAATCTATCCACTCAACAAAAATTATTTCAGAGAAATCATACTCCATGGTAAGTTGTTCTTGTAGAATGTTGAACGACTATCCCAACTAAAATCTATCCACTCAACAAAAATTATTTCAGAGAAATCATACTCCATGATAAGTTGTTCTTGTAGAATGTTCTACGACTACCCCAACTAAAATCTATCCACTCAACAAAAATTATTTCACACCACAGACTCATCTTGGTCAGTATCGATTTGAAATCTATCATGGTTTCAGAGAAATCATACTCCATGGTTCGTTGTTCTTGTAGAGTGTTGAACGACTACCCCAACTAAAATCTATCCACTCAACAAAAATTATTTCGCACCACAGACTCATCTTGGTCAGGATCGATTTGAAATCTATCATGGTTTCAGAGAAATCATACTCCATGGTTCGTTGTTCTTGTAGAATGTTGAACGACTACCCCAACTAAAATCTATCCACTCAACAAAAATTATTTCAGAGAAATCATACTCCATGGTAAGTTGTTCTTGTAGAATGTTGAACGACTATCCCAACTAAAATCTATCCACTCAACAAAAATTATTTCAGAGAAATCATACTCCATGATAAGTTGTTCTTGTAGAATGTTCTACGACTACCCCAACTAAAATCTATCCACTCAACAAAAATTATTTCACACCACAGACTCATCTTGGTCAGTATCGATTTGAAATCTATCATGGTTTCAGAGAAATCATACTCCATGGTTCGTTGTTCTTGTAGAGTGTTGAACGACTACCCCAACTAAAATCTATCCACTCAACAAAAATTATTTCACACCACAGACTCATCGTGGTCAGGATCGATTTGAAATCTATCATGGTTTCAGAGAAATCATACTCCATGGTAAGTTGTTCTTGTAGAATGTTGAACGACTACCCCAACTAAAATCTATCCACTCAACAAAAATTATTTCAGAGAAATCATACTCCATGGTTCGTTGTTCTTGTAGAATGTTGAACGACTACCCCAACTAAAATCTATCCACTCAACAAAAATTATTCCAGAGAAATCATACTCCATGGTAAGTTTTTCTTGTAGAATGTTGAACGACTACCCCAACTAAAATCTATCCACTCAACAAAAATTATTTCACACCACAGACTCATCTTGGTCAGGATCGATTTGAAATCTATCATGGTTGCAGAGAAATCATACTCCATAGTTCGTTGTTCTTGTACACTGTTGAACGACTATCCCAACTAAAATCTATCCACTCAACAAAAATTATTTCACACCACAGACTCATCTTGGTCAGTATCGATTTGAAATCTATCATGGTTTCAGAGAAATCATACTCCATGTTTCGTTGTTCTTGTAGAGTGTTGAACGACTACCCCAACTAAAATCTATCCACTCAACAAAAATTATTTCACACCACAGACTCATCGTGGTCAGGATCGATTTGAAATCTATCATGGTTTCAGAGAAATCATACTCCATGGTTCGTTGTTCTTGTAGAATGTTGAGAGACTACCAAAACTAAAATCTATCCACTCAACAAAAATTATTTCAGAGAAATCATACTCCATGGTAAGTTGTTCTTGTAGAATGTTGAACGACTACCCCAACTAAAATCTATCCACTCAACAAAAATTATTTCACACCACAGACTCATCTTGGTCAGCATCGATTTGAAATCTATCATGGTTTCAGAGAAATCATACTCCATGGTTCGTTGTTCTTGTAGAATGTTGAACGACTACCCCAACTAAAATCTATCCACTCAACAAAAATTATTTCAGAGAAATCATACTCCATGGTAAGTTGTTCTTGTAGAATGTTGAACGACTACCCCTAACTAAAATCTATCCACTCAACAAAAATTATTTCACACCATAGACTCATCTTGATCAGGATCGATTTGAAATCTATCATGGTTTCAGAGAAATCATACTCCATGGTTCGTTGTTCTTGTAGAATGTTGAACGACTACCCCTAACTAAAATCTATCCACTCAACAAAAATTATTTCAGAGAAATCATACTCCATGGTAAGTTGTTCTTGTAGAATGTTGAACGACTACCCCAACTAAAATCTATCCACTCAACAAAAATTATTTCGCACCACAGACTCATCTTGGTCAGGATCGATTTGAAATCTATCATGGTTTCAGAGAAATCATACTCCATGGTTCGTTGTTCTTGTAGAATGTTGAACGACTACCCCAACTAAAATCTATCCACTCAACAAAAATTATTTCAGAGAAATCATACTCCATGGTAAGTTGTTCTTGTAGAATGTTGAACGACTATCCCAACTAAAATCTATCCACTCAACAAAAATTATTTCAGAGAAATCATACTCCATGATAAGTTGTTCTTGTAGAATGTTCTACGACTACCCCAACTAAAATCTATCCACTCAACAAAAATTATTTCACACCACAGACTCATCTTGGTCAGTATCGATTTGAAATCTATCATGGTTTCAGAGAAATCATACTCCATGGTTCGTTGTTCTTGTAGAGTGTTGAACGACTACCCCAACTAAAATCTATCCACTCAACAAAAATTATTTCACACCACAGACTCATCTTGGTCAGGATCGATTTGAAATCTATCATGGTTTCAGAGAAATCATAGTCCATGGTAAGTTGTTCTTGTAGAATGTTGAACGACTACCCCAACTAAAATCTATCCACTCAACAAAAATTATTTCAGAGAAATCATACTCCATGGCAAGTTGTTCTTGCAGAATGTTGAACGACTACCCCAACTAAAATCTATCCACACAACAAAAATTATTTCACACCACAGACTCATCTTGGTCAGGATCGATTTGAAATCTATCATGGTTTCAGAGAAATCATACTCCATCGTAAGTTGTTCTTGTAGAATGTTGAACGACTATCCCAACTAAAATCTATCCACTCAACAAAAATTATTTCAGAGAAATCATACTCCATGGTAAGTTGTTCTTGTAGAATGTTGAACGACTACCCCAACTAAAATCTATCCACTCAACAAAAATTATTTCGCACCACAGACTCATCTTGGTCAGGATCGATTTGAAATCTATCATGGTTTCAGAGAAATCATACTCCATGGTTCGTTGTTCTTGTAGAATGTTGAACGACTACCCCAACTAAAATCTATCCACTCAACAAAAATTATTTCAGAGAAATCATACTCCATGGTAAGTTGTTCTTGTAGAATGTTGAACGACTATCCCAACTAAAATCTATCCACTCAACAAAAATTATTTCAGAGAAATCATACTCCATGATAAGTTGTTCTTGTAGAATGTTCTACGACTACCCCAACTAAAATCTATCCACTCAACAAAAATTATTTCACACCACAGACTCATCTTGGTCAGTATCGATTTGAAATCTATCACGGTTTCAGAGAAATCATACTCCATGGTTCGTTGTTCTTGTAGAGTGTTGAACGACTACCCCAACTAAAATCTATCCACTCAACAAAAATTATTTCACACCACAGACTCATCGTGGTCAGGATCGATTTGAAATCTATCATGGTTTCAGAGAAATCATACTCCATGGTAAGTTGTTCTTGTAGAATGTTGAACGACTACCCCAACTAAAATCTATCCACTCAACAAAAATTATTTCAGAGAAATCATACTCCATGGTTCGTTGTTCTTGTAGAATGTTGAACGACTACCCCAACTAAAATCTATCCACTCAACAAAAATTATTCCAGAGAAATCATACTCCATGGTAAGTTTTTCTTGTAGAATGTTGAACGACTACCCCAACTAAAATCTATCCACTCAACAAAAATTATTTCACACCACAGACTCATCTTGGTCAGGATCGATTTGAAATCTATCATGGTTGCAGAGAAATCATACTCCATAGTTCGTTGTTCTTGTACACTGTTGAACGACTATCCCAACTAAAATCTATCCACTCAACAAAAATTATTTCACACCACAGACTCATCTTGGTCAGTATCGATTTGAAATCTATCATGGTTTCAGAGAAATCATACTCCATGTTTCGTTGTTCTTGTAGAGTGTTGAACGACTACCCCAACTAAAATCTATCCACTCAACAAAAATTATTTCACACCACAGACTCATCGTGGTCAGGATCGATTTGAAATCTATCATGGTTTCAGAGAAATCATACTCCATGGTTCGTTGTTCTTGTAGAATGTTGAGAGACTACCAAAACTAAAATCTATCCACTCAACAAAAATTATTTCAGAGAAATCATACTCCATGGTAAGTTGTTCTTGTAGAATGTTGAACGACTACCCCAACTAAAATCTATCCACTCAACAAAAATTATTTCACACCACAGACTCATCTTGGTCAGCATCGATTTGAAATCTATCATGGTTTCAGAGAAATCATACTCCATGGTTCGTTGTTCTTGTAGAATGTTGAACGACTACCCCAACTAAAATCTATCCACTCAACAAAAATTATTTCAGAGAAATCATACTCCATGGTTCGTTGTTCTTGTAGAATGTTGAACGACTACCCCAACTAAAATCTATCCACTCAACAAAAATTATTTCACACCACAGACTCATCTTGGTCAGGATCGATTTGAAATCTATCATGGTTTCGGAGAAATCATACTCCATGGTTCGTTGTTCTTGTAGAATGTTGAACGACTACCCCAACTAAAATCTATCCACTCAACAAAAATTATTTCACACCACAGACTCATCTTGGTCAGCATCGATTTGAAAACTATCATGGTTTCAGAGAAATCATACTCCATGGTAAGTTGTTCTTGTAGAATGTTGAACGACTACCCCAACTAAAATCTATCCACTCAACAAAAATTATTTCAGAGAAATCATACTCCATGGTTCGTTGTTCTTGTAGAATGTTGAACGACTACCCCAACTAAAATCTATCCACTCAACAAAAATTATTTCAGAGAAATCATACTCCATGGTTCGTTGTTCTTGTAGAATGTTGAACGACTATCCCAACTAAAATCTATCCAAATTTTACAAATTTTTTGGCACAACAGGTCCATGGGACCCAGGGCCTAGCTTCTCACAACCATTCGAGTTGTGCGTGTTATATTCTTTACACGAATGGAAGGGGCCTACTGTTTAATGCCGGATCCGAACGGCAATTTTGAGAAGCTTTTTCATGACAGTTTTACTCTCGGATGTTTGTCAGACGCTCGCGAGAGGTGGGGCCGTGAAAGAAATTTTAGGTGTTGTCTGGGGATTGAACCTGGAACCCCTCGCTCCGTAGTCCAACGCACTAACCACTTGAGCCACGGCGCCCACTATCTATCCACTCAACAAAAATTATTTCAGAGAAATCATACTCCATGGTAAGTTGTTCTTGTAGAATGTGGAACGACTATCCCAACTAAAATCGATCCGCTCAACAAAAATTATTTCAGAGAAATCATATCCATGGTTCGTTGTTCTTGTAAAGTGTTGAACGACTACCCCAACTAAAATCTATCCACTCAACAAAAATTATTTCACACCACAGACTCATCTTGGTCAGGATCGATTTGAAATCTATCATGGTTTCAGAGAAATCATACTCCATGGTTCGTTGTTCTTGTAGAATGTTGAACGACTACCGGAACTTAAATCTATCCACTCAACAAAAATTATTTCACACCACAGACTCATCTTGATCAGGATCGATTTGAAATCTATCATGGTTTCAGAGAAATCATACTCCATGGTTCGTTGTTCTTGTAGAATGTTGAACGACTACCCCTAACTAAAATCTATCCACTCAACAAAAATTATTTCAGAGAAATCATACTCCATGGTTCGTTGTTCTTGTAGAATGTTGAACGACTACCCCAACTAAAATTTATCCACTCAACAAAAATTATTTCACACCATAGACTCATCTTGGTCAGGATCGATTTGAAATCTATCATGGTTTCAGAGAAATCATACTCCATGGTTCGTTGTTCTTGTAGAATGTTGAACGACTATCCCAACTAAAATCTATCCACTCAACAAAAATTATTTCACACCACAGACTCATCTTGGTCAGGATCGATTTGAAATCTATCATGGTTTCAGAGAAATCATACTCCATGGTTCGTTGTTCTTGTAAAATGTTGAACGGCTACCCCAACTAAAATCTATCCACTCAACAAAAATTATTTCAGAGAAATCATACTCCATGGTAAGTTGTTCTTGTAGAATGTTGAACGACTACCCCTAACTAAAATCTATCCACTCAACAAAAATTATTTCACACCATAGACTCATCTTGGTCAGGATCGATTTGAAATCTATCATGGTTTCAGAGAAATCATTCTCCATGGTTCGTTGTTCTTGTAGAATGTTGAACGACTATCCCAACTAAAATCTATCCACTCAACAAAAATTATTTCACACCACAGACTCATCTTGGTCAGGATCGAATTGAAATCTATCATGGTTTCAGAGAAATCATACTCCATGGTTCGTTGTTCTCGTAGAATGTTGAACGACTACCCCTAACTAAAATCTATCCACTCAACGAAAATTATTTCAGAGAAATCATACTCCATGGTTCGTTGTTCTTGTAGAATGTTGAACGACTACCCCAACTAAAATCTATCCACTCAACAAAAATTATTTCACACCACAGACTCATCTTGGTCAGGATCGATTTGAAATCTATCATGGTTGCAGAGAAATCATACTCCATGGTTCGTTGTTCTTGTAGAATGTTGAACGACTACCCCAACTAAAATCTATCCACTCAACAAAAATTATTTCACACCACAGACTCATCTTGGTCAGGATCGATTTGAAATCTATCATGGTTTCAGAGAAATCATACTCCATGGTTCGTTGTTCTTGTAAAATGTTGAACGACTACCCCAACTAAAATCTATCCACTCACCAAAAATTAGTTCACACCACAGACTCATCTTGGTCAGGATCGATTTGAAATCTATCATGGTTTCAGAGAAATCATACTCCATGGTTCGTTGTTCTTGTAGAATGTTGAACGACTACCCCAACTAAAATCTATCCACTCAACAAAAATTATTTCAGAGAAATCATACTCCATGGTAAGTTGTTCTTGTAGAATGTTGAACGACTACCCCAACTAAAATCTATCCACTCAACAAAAATTATTTCACACCACAGACTCATCTTGGTCAGGATCGATTTGAAATCTATCGTGGTTTCAGAGAAATCATACTCCATGGTTCGTTGTTCTTGTAAAATGTTGAACGACTACCCCAACTAAAATCTATCCACTCAACAAAAATTATTTCACACCACAGACTCATCTTGGTCAGGATCGATTTGAAATCTATCATGGTTTCAGAGAAATCATACTCCATGGTAAGTTGTTCTTGTAGAATGTGGAACGACTATCCCAACTAAAATCTATCCACTCAACAAAAATTATTTCAGAGAAATCATACTCCATTTCAGAGAAATCATACTCCATGGTTCGTTGTTCTTGTAGAATGTTGAACGACTACCCCAACTAAAATCTATCCACTCAACAAAAATTATTTCACACCACAGACTCATCTTGGTCAGGATCGATTTGAAATATATCATGGTTTCAGAGAAATCATACTCCATGGTTCGTTGTTCTTGTAGAATGTTGAACGACTATCCCAACTAAAATCTATCCACTCAACAAAAATTATTTCAGAGAAATCATACTCCATGGTTCGTTGTTCTTGTAGAATGTTGCACGACTACCCCAACTAAAATCTATCCACTCAACAAAAATTATTTCACACCACAGACTCATCAGGATCGATTTGAGATCTATCATGGTTTCAGAGAAATCATAGTCCATGGTAAGTTGTTCTTGTAGAATGTTGAACGACTACCCCAACTAAAATCTATCCACTCAACAAAAATTATTTCACACCACAGACTCATCTTGGTCAGGATCGATTTGAAATCTATCATGGTTTCAGAGAAATCATAGTCCATGGTAAGTTGCTCTTGTAGAATGTTGAACGACTACCCCAACTAAAATCTATCCACTCAACAAAAATTATTTCAGAGAAATCATACTCCATGGTAAGTTGTTCTTGTAGAATGTTGAACGACTACCCCAACTAAAATCTATCCACTCAACAAAAATTATTTCAGAGAAATCATACTCCATGGTAAGTTGTTCTTGTAGAATGTTGAACGACTACCCCAACTAAAATCTATCCACTCAACAAAAATTATTTCACACCACAGACTCATCTTGGTCAGGATCGATTTGAAATCTATCGTGGTTTCAGAGAAATCATACTCCATGGTTCGTTGTTCTTGTAAAATGTTGAACGACTACCCCAACTAAAATCTATCCACTCAACAAAAATTATTTCACACCACAGACTCATCTTGGTCAGGATCGATTTGAAATCTATCATGGTTTCAGAGAAATCATACTCCATGGTAAGTTGTTCTTGTAGAATGTGGAACGACTATCCCAACTAAAATCTATCCACTCAACAAAAATTATTTCAGAGAAATCATACTCCATGGTTCGTTGTTCTTGTAGAATGTTGAACGACTATCCCAACTAAAATCTATCCACTCAACAAAAATTATTTCAGAGAAATCATACTCCATGGTTCGTTGTTCTTGTAGAATGTTGAACGACTACCCCAACCAAAATCTATCCACTCAACAAAAATTATTTCACACCACAGACTCATCTTGGTCAGGATCGATTTGAAATCTATCATGGTTTCAGAGAAATCATACTCCATGGTTCGTTGTTCTTGTAAAATGTTGAACGACTACCCCAACTAAAATCTATCCACTCAACAAAAATTATTTCACACCACAGACTCATCTTGGTCAGGATCGATTTGAAATCTATCATGGTTTCAGAGAAATCATAGTCCATGGTAAGTTGTTCTTGTAGAATGTTGAACGACTATCCCAACTAAAATCCATCCACTCAACAAAAATTATTTCAGAGAAATCATACTCCATGGCAAGTTGTTCTTGTAGAATGTTGAACGATTACCCCAACTAAAATCTATCCACTCAACAAAAATTATTTCACACCACAGACTCATCTTGGTCAGGATCGATTTGAAATCTATCATGGTTTCAGACAAATCATACTCCATGGTTCGTTGTTCTTGTAGAATGTTGAACGACTATCCCAACTAAAATCTATCCACTCAACAAAAATTATTTCAGAGAAATCATACTCCATGGTTCGTTGTTCTTGTAGAATGTTGAACGACTACCCCAACTAAAATCTATCCACTCAACAAAAATTATTTCAGAGAAATCATACTCCATATTACGTTGTTCTTGTAGAATGTTGAACGATTACCCCAACTAAAATCTATCCACTCAACAAAAATTATTTCACACCACAGACTAATCTTGGTCAGGATCGATTTGAAATCTATCATGGTTTCAGAGAAATCATACTCCATGGTTCGTTGTTCTTGTAGAATGTTGAACGACTACCCCAACTAAAATCTATCCACTCAACAACAATTATTTCAGAGAAATCATACTCCATGGTTCGTTGTTCTTGTAGAATTTTGAACGACTATCCCAACTAAAATCTATCCACTCAACAAAAATTATTTCAGAGAAATCATACTCCATGGTTCGTTGTTCTTGTAGAATGTTGAACGACTACCCCAACCAAAATCTATCCACTCAACAAAAATTATTTCACACCACAGACTCATCTTGGTCAGGATCGATTTGAAATCTATCATGGTTTCAGAGAAATCATACTCCATGGTTCGTTGTTCTTGTAAAATGTTGAACGACTACCCCAACTAAAATCTATCCACTCAACAAAAATTATTTCACACCACAGACTCATCTTGGTCAGGATCGATTTGAAATCTATCATGGTTTCAGAGAAATCATAGTCCATGGTAAGTTGTTCTTGTAGAATGTTGAACGACTATCCCAACTAAAATCCATCCACTCAACAAAAATTATTTCAGAGAAATCATACTCCATGGTTCGTTGTTCTTGTAGAATGTTGAACGACTACCCCAACCAAAATCTATCCACTCAACAAAAATTATTTCACACCACAGACTCATCTTGGTCAGGATCGATTTGAAATCTATCATGGTTTCAGAGAAATCATACTCCATGGTTCGTTGTTCTTGTAAAATGTTGAACGACTACCCCAACTAAAATCTATCCACTCAACAAAAATTATTTCAGAGAAATCATACTCCATGGTAAGTTGTTCTTGTAGAATGTTGAACGACTACCCCAACTAAAATCTATCCACTCAACAAAAATTATTTCACACCACAGACTCATCTTGGTCAGGATCGATTTGAAATCTATCGTGGTTTCAGAGAAATCATACTCCATGGTTCGTTGTTCTTGTAAAATGTTGAACGACTACCCCAACTAAAATCTATCCACTCAACAAAAATTATTTCACACCACAGACTCATCTTGGTCAGGATCGATTTGAAATCTATCATGGTTTCAGAGAAATCATACTCCATGGTAAGTTGTTCTTGTAGAATGTGGAACGACTATCCCAACTAAAATCTATCCACTCAACAAAAATTATTTCAGAGAAATCATACTCCATGGTTCGTTGTTCTTGTAGAATGTTGAACGACTATCCCAACTAAAATCTATCCACTCAACAAAAATTATTTCAGAGAAATCATACTCCATGGTTCGTTGTTCTTGTAGAATGTTGAACGACTACCCCAACCAAAATCTATCCACTCAACAAAAATTATTTCACACCACAGACTCATCTTGGTCAGGATCGATTTGAAATCTATCATGGTTTCAGAGAAATCATACTCCATGGTTCGTTGTTCTTGTAAAATGTTGAACGACTACCCCAACTAAAATCTATCCACTCAACAAAAATTATTTCACACCACAGACTCATCTTGGTCAGGATCGATTTGAAATCTATCATGGTTTCAGAGAAATCATAGTCCATGGTAAGTTGTTCTTGTAGAATGTTGAACGACTATCCCAACTAAAATCCATCCACTCAACAAAAATTATTTCAGAGAAATCATACTCCATGGCAAGTTGTTCTTGTAGAATGTTGAACGACTACCCCAACTAAAATCTATCCACTCAACAAAAATTATTTCACACCACAGACTCATCTTGGTCAGGATCGATTTGAAATCTATCATGGTTTCAGACAAATCATACTCCATGGTTCGTTGTTCTTGTAGAATGTTGAACGACTATCCCAACTAAAATCTATCCACTCAACAAAAATTATTTCAGAGAAATCATACTCCATGGTTCGTTGTTCTTGTAGAATGTTGAACGACTACCCCAACTAAAATCTATCCACTCAACAAAAATTATTTCAGAGAAATCATACTCCATGGTACGTTGTTCTTGTAGAATGTTGAACGATTACCCCAACTAAAATCTATCCACTCAACAAAAATTATTTCACACCACAGACTAATCTTGGTCAGGATCGATTTGAAATCTATCATCGTTTCAGAGAAATCATACTCCATGGTAAGTTGTTCTTGTAGAATGTTGAACGACTACCCCAACGAAAATCTATCCACTCAACAACAATTATTTCAGAGAAATCATACTCCATGGTTCGTTGTTCTAGTAGAATGTTGAACGACTACCCCAACTAAAATCTATCCACTCAACAAAAATTATTTCACACCACAGACTCATCTTGGTCAGGATTGATTTGAAATCTATCATGGTTTCAGAGAAATCATACTCCATGGTTCGTTGTTCTTGTAGAATGTTGAACGACTACCCCAACTAAAATCTATCCACTCAACAAAAATTATTTCAGAGAAATCATAGTCCATGGTAAGTTGTTCTTGTAGAATGTTGAACGACTACCCCAACTAAAATCTATCCACTCAACAAAAAATATTTCAGAGGAATCATAGTCCATGGTAAGTTGTTCTTGTAGAATGTTGAACGACTATCCCAACTAAAATCTATCCACTCAACAAAAATTATTTCAGAGAAATCATACTCCATGTTAAGTTGTTCTTGTAGAATGTTGAACGACTACCCCAACTAAAATCTATCCACTCAACAAAAATTATTTCAGAGAAATCATACTCCATGGTAAGTTGTTCTTGTAGAATGTTGAACGACTATCCCAACTAAAATCTATCCACTCAACAAAAATTATTTCAGAGAAATCATACTCCATGGTTCGTTGTTCTTGTAGAATGTTGAACGACTACCCCAACTAAAATCTATCCACTCAACAAAAATTATTTCAGAGAAATCATAGTCCATGGTAAGTTGTTCTTGTAGAATGTTGAACGACTACCCCAACTAAAATCTATCCACTCAACAAAAATTATTTCAGAGAAATCATACTCCATGTTCAGTTGTTCTTGTAGAATGTTGAACGACTACCCCAACTAAAATCTATCCACTCAACAAAAATTATTTCAGAGAAATCATACTCCATGGTTCGTTGTTCTTGTAGAATGTTGAACGACTACCCCAACTAAAATCTATCCACTCAACAAAAATTATTTCAGAGAAATCATACTCCATGGTAAGTTGTTCTTGTAGAATGTTGAACGACTATCCCAACTAAAATCTATCCACGCAACAAAAATTATTTCAGAGAAATCATACTCCATGGTTCGTTGTTCTTGTAGAATGTTGAACGACTATCCCAACTAAAATCTATCCACTCAACAAAAATTATTTCAGAGAAATCATACTCCATGTTAAGTTGTTCTTGTAGAATGTTGAACGACTACCCCAACTAAAATCTATCCACTCAACAAAAATTATTTCAGAGAAATCATACTCCATGGTAAGTTGTTCTTGTAGAATGTTGAACGACTATCCCAACTAAAATCTATCCACTCAACAAAAATTATTTCAGAGAAATCATACTCCATGGTAAGTTGTTCTTGTAGAATGTTGAACGACTACCCCAACTAAAATCTATCCACTCAACAAAAATTATTTCAGAGAAATCATACTCCATGTTCAGTTGTTCTTGTAGAATGTTGAACGACTACCCCAACTAAAATCTATCCACTCAACAAAAATTATTTCAGAGAAATCATAGTCCATGGTAAGTTATTCTTGTAGAATGTTGAACGACTACCCCAACTAAAATCTATCCACTCAACAAAAATTATTTCAGAGAAATCATACTCCATGGTAAGTTGTTCTTGTAGAATGTTGAACGACTAGGATAGATTTTAGTTGGGGTAGTCGTTCAACATTCTGCAAGAACAACGAACCATGGAGTATGATTTCTCTGAAATAATTTTTGTTGAGTGGATAGATTTTAGTTAGGGGTAGTCGTTCAACATTCTACAAGAACACCTTACCATGGAGTATGACTTCTCTGAAACCATGATAGATTTCAAATCGATCCTGGCCAAGATGAGTCTGTGGTGTGAAATAATATTTGTTGAGTGGATAGATTTTAGTTGGGGTAGTCGTTCAACATTCTACAAGAGCAACTTACCATGGAGTATGATTTCTCTGAAACCATGATAGATTTCAAATCGATCCTGACCAAGATGAGTCTGTGGTGTGAAATAAATTTTGTTGAGTGGATAGATTTTAGTTGGGGTAGTCGTTCAACATTCTACAAGAACAACTTACCATGGACTATGATTTCTCTGAAACCATGATAGATTTCAAATCGATCCTGACCAAGATGAGTCTGTGGTGTGAAATAATTTTTGTTGAGTGGATAGATTTTAGTTGGGATAGTCGTTTAACATTTTACAAGAACATCGAACCATGGAGTATGATTTCTCTGAAACCATGATAGATTTCAAATCGATCCTGACCAAGATGAGTCTGTGGTGTGAAATAATTTTTGTTGAGTGGATAGATTTTAGTTGGGGTAGTCGTTCAACATTCTACAAGAACAACGAACCATGGAGTATGATTTCTCTGAAACCATGAGAGATTTCAAATCGATCCTGACCAAGATGAGTCTGTGGTGTGAAATAATTTTTGTTGAGTGGATAGATTTTAGTTGGGGTAGTCGTTCAACATTCTACAAGAACAACTTACCATGGAGTATGATTTCTCTGAAACCATGATAGATTTCAAATCGATCCTGACCAAGATGATTCTGTGGTGTGAAATAATTTTTGTTGAGTGGATAGTTTTCAGTTGGGATAGTCGTTCAACATTCTACAAGAACAACTTTCCATGGAGTATGATTTCTCTGAAACTATGATAGATTTCAAATCGATCCTGACCAAGATGAGTCTGTGGTGTGAAATAATTTTTGTTGAGTGGATAGATTTTAGTTGGGATAGTCGTTCAACATACTACAAGAACAACGAACCATGGAGTATGATTTCTCTGAAATAATTTTTGTTGAGTGGATAGATTTTAGTTGGGATAGTCGTTCAACATTCTACAAGAACAACTTACCATGGAGTATGATTTCTCTGAAACCATGATAGATTTCAAATCGATCCTGACCAAGATGAGTCTGTGGTGTGAAATAATTTTTGTTGAGTGGATAGATTTTAGTTGGGGTAGTCGTTCAACATTCTACAAGAACAACTTACCATGGAGTATGATTTCTCTGAAACCATGATAGATTTCAAATCGATCCTGACCAAGATGAGTCTGTGGTGTGAAATAATTTTTGTTGAGTGGATAGATTTTAGTTGGGATAGTCGTTCAACATACTACAAGAACAACGAACCATGGAGTATGATTTCTCTGAAATAATTTTTGTTGAGTGGATAGATTTTAGTTGGGATAGTCGTTCAACATTCTACAAGAACAACTTACCATGGAGTATGATTTCTCTGAAACCATGATAGATTTCAAATCGATCCTGACCAAGATGAGTCTGTGGTGTGAAATAATTTTTGTTGAGTGGATAGATTTTAGTTGGGGTAGTCGTTCAACATTCTACAAGAACAACGAACCATGGAGTATGATTTCTCTGAAACCATGAGAGATTTCAAATCGATCCTGACCAAGATGAGTCTGTGGTGTGAAATAATTTTTGTTGAGTGGATAGATTTTAGTTGGGATAGTCGTTCAACATACTACAAGAACAACGAACCATGGAGTATGATTTCTCTGAAATAATTTTTGTTGAGTGGATAGATTTTAGTTGGGGTAGTCGTTCAACATTCTACAAGAACAACTTACCATGGAGTATGATTTCTCTGAAATAATTTTTGTTGAGTGGATAGATTTTAGTTGGGGTAGTCGTTCAACATTCTACAAGAACAACTTACCATGGAGTATGATTTCTCTGAAATAATTTTTGTTGAGTGGATAGATTTTAGTTGGGGTAGTCGTTCAACATTCTTCAAGAACACCTTACCATGGAGTATGACTTCTCTGAAACCATGATAGATTTCAAATCGATCCTGGCCAAGATGAGTCTGTGGTGTGAAATAATTTTTGTTGAGTGGATAGATTTTAGTTGGGGTAGTCGTTCAACATTCTACAAGAGCAACTTACCATGGAGTATGATTTCTCTGAAACCATGATAGATTTCAAATCGATCCTGACCAAGATGAGTCTGTGGTGTGAAATAATTTTTGTTGAGTGGATAGATTTTAGTTGGGGTAGTCGTTCAACATTCTACAAGAACAACTTACCATGGAGTATGATTTCTCTGAAACCATGATAGATTTCAAATCGATCCTGACCAAGATGAGTCTGTGGTGTGAAATAATTTTTGTTGAGTGGATAGATTTTAGTTGGGGTAGTCGTTCAACATTCTACAAGAACAACTTAAAATGGAGTATGATTTCTCTGAAATAATTTTTGTTGAGTGGATAGATTTTAGTCGGGATAGTCGTCCAACATTCTACAAGAACAACTTACCATGGACTATGATTTCTCTGAAATAATTTTTGTTGAGTGGATAGATTTTAGTTGGGATAGTCGTTCAACATTCTACAAGAACAACGAACCATGGAGTATGATTTCTCTGAAACCATGATAGATTTCAAATCGATCCTGACCAAGATGAGTCTGTGGTGTGAAATAATTTTTGTTGAGTGGATAGATTTTAGTTGGGGTAGTCGTTCAACATTCTACAAGAACAACTTACCATGGACTATGATTTCTCTGAAACCATGATAGATTTCAAATCGATCCTGACCAAGATGAGTCTGTGGTGTGAAATAATTTTTGTTGAGTGGATAGATTTTAGTTGGGGTAGTCGTTCAACATTCTACAAGAACAACTTAAAATGGAGTATGATTTCTCTGAAATAATTTTTGTTGAGTGGATAGATTTTAGTCGGGATAGTCGTCCAACATTCTACAAGAACAACTTACCATGGACTATGATTTCTCTGAAATAATTTTTGTTGAGTGGATAGATTTTAGTTGGGATAGTCGTTCAACATTTTACAAGAACATCGAACCATGGAGTATGATTTCTCTGAAACCATGATAGATTTCAAATCGATCCTGACCAAGATGTGTCTGTGGTGTGAAATAATTTTTGTTGAGTGGATAGATTTTAGTTGGGGTAGTCGTTCAACATTCTACAAGAACAACTTAAAATGGAGTATGATTTCTCTGAAATAATTTTTGTTGAGTGGATAGATTTTAGTCGGGATAGTCGTCCAACATTCTACAAGAACAACTTACCATGGACTATGATTTCTCTGAAATAATTTTTGTTGAGTGGATAGATTTTAGTTGGGATAGTCGTTCAACATTCTACAAGAACAACGAACCATGGACTATGATTTCTCTGAAACCATGATAGATTTCAAATCGATCCTGACCAAGATGAGTCTGTGGTGTGAAATAATTTTTGTTGAGTTGATAGATTTTAGTTGGGGTAGTCGTTCAACATTCTACAAGAACAACTTACCATGGACTATGATTTCTCTGAAACCATGATAGATTTCAAATCGTACCTGACCAAGATGAGTCTGTGGTGTGAAATAATTTTTGTTGAGTGGATAGATTTTAGTTGGGGTAGTCGTTCAACATTCTACAAGAACAACTTACCATGGACTATGATTTCTCTGAAACCATGATAGATTTCAAATCGATCCTGACCAAGATGAGTCTGTGGTGTGAAATAATTTTTGTTGAGTGGATAGATTTTAGTTGTGGTAGTCGTTCAACATTCTACAAGAACAACTTACCATGGAGTATGATTTCTCTGAAACCATGATAGATTTCAAATCGATCCTGACCAAGATGAGTCTGTGGTATGAAATAATTTTTGTTGAGTGGATAGATTTTAGTTGGGATAGTCGTTCAACATTGTACAAGAACAACGAACCATGGAGTATGATTTCTCTGAAACCATGATAGATTTCAAATCGATCCTGACCAAGATGAGTCTGTGGTGTGAAATAATTTTTGTTGAGTGGATAGATTTTAGCTGGGGTAGTCGTTCAACATTCTACAAGAACAACTTACCATGGAGTATGATTTCTCTGAAATAATTTTTGTTGAGTGGATAGATTTTAGTTGGGATAGTCGTTCAACATTCTACAAGAACAACGAACCATGAAGTATGATTTCTCTGCAACCATGATAGATTTCAAATCGATCCTGACCAAGATGAGTCTGTGGTGTGAAATAATTTTTGTTGAATGGATAGATTTTAGTTAGGGGTAGTCGTTCAACATTCTACAAGAACAACCCAACAAATTTTTGTTGGGATAGTCGTTCAACATTCTACAAGAACAACGAACCATGGAGTATGATTTCTCTGAAACCATGATAGATTTCAAATCGATCCTGACCAAGATGAGTCTGTGGTGTGAATTAATTTTTGTTGCGTGGATAGATTTTAGTTAGGGGTAGTCGTTCAACATTCTACAAGAACAACTTACCATGGAGTATGATTTCTCTGAAATAATTTTTGGTGAGTGGATAGATTTTAGTTGGGGTAGTCGTTCAACATTCTACAAGAACAACTTACCATGGAGTATGATTTCTCTGAAATAATTTTTGTTGAGTGGATAGATTTTAGTTAGGGGTAGTCGTTCAACATTCCACAAGAACAACTTACCATGGACTATGATTTCTCTGAAACCATGATAGATTTCAAATCGATCCTGACCAAGATGAGTCTGTGGTGTGAAATAATTTTTGTTGAGTGGATAGATTTTAGTTGGGGTAGTCGTTCAACATTCTACAAGAACAACTTACCATGGAGTATGATGTCTCTGAAATAATTTTTGTTGAGTGGATAGATTTTAGTTAGGGGTAGTCGTTCAACATTCCACAAGAACAACTTACCATGGACTATGATTTCTCTGAAACCATGATAGATTTCAAATCGATCCTGACCAAGATGAGTCTGTGGTGTGAAATAATTTTTGTTGAGTGGATAGATTTTAGTTGGGGTAGTCGTTCAACATTCTACAAGAACAACTTACCATGGAGTATGATTTCTCTGAAATAATTTTTGTTGAGTGGATAGATTTTAGTTGGGATATTCGTTCAACATTCTACAAGAACAACGAACCATGGAGTATGATTTCTCTGAAACCATGATAGATTTCAAATCAATCCTGACCAAGATGAGTCTGTGGTGTGAAATAATTTTTGTTGAGTGGATAGATTTTAGTTGGGGTAGTCGTTCAACATTCTACAAGAACAGCTTACCATGGAGTATGATTTCTCTGAAATAATTTTTGTTGAGTGGATAGATTTTAGATGGGATATTCGTTCAACATTCTACAAGAACAACGAACCATGGAGTATGATTTCTCTGAAACCATGATAGATTTCAAATCGATCCTGACCAAGATGAGTCTGTGGTGTGAAATAATTTTTGTTGAGTGGATAGATTTTAGTTAGGGGTAGTCGTTCAACATTCTACAAGAACAACTTACCATGGACTATGATTTCTCTGAAACCATGATAGATTTCAAATCGATCCTGACCAAGATGAGTCTGTGGTGTGAAATAATTTTTATTGAGTGGATAGATTTTAGTTGGGGTAGTCGTTCAACATTCTACAAGAACAACTTACCATGGAGTATGATTTCTCTGAAATAATTTTTGTTGAGTGGATAGATTTTAGTTGGGGTAGTCGTTCAACATTCTACAAGAACAACTTACCATGGAATATGATTTCTCTGAAACCATGATAGATTTCAAATCGATCCTGACCAAGATGAGTCTGTGGTGTGAAATAATTTTTGTTGAGTGGATAGATTTTAGTCGGGGTAGTCGTTCAACATTCTACAAGAACAACTTACCATGGACTATGATTTCTCTGAAACCATGATAGATTTCAAATCGATCCTGACCAAGATGAGTCTGTGGTGTGAAATAATTTTTGTTGAGTGGATAGATTTTAGTTAGGGGTAGTCGTTCAACATTCTACAAGACCAACTTACCATGGAGTATGATTTCTCTGAAACCATGATAGATTTCAAATCGATCCTGACCAAGATGAGTCTGTGGTGTGAAATAATTTTTGTTGAGTAGTCGTTCAACATTCTACAAGAACAACTTACCATGGACTATGATTTCTCTGAAACCATGATAGATTTCAAATCGATTATGACCAAGATGAGTCTGTGGTGTGAAATAATTTTTGTTGAGTAAATAGATTTTAGTTGGGATAATCGTTCAACATTCTACAAGAACAACTTACCATGGAGTATGATTTCTCTGAAACCATGATAGATTTCAAATCGATCCTGACCAAGATGAGTCTGTGGTGTGAAATAATGTTTGTTGAGTGGATAGATTTTAGTTGGGGTAGTCGTTCAACATTCTACAAGAACAACTTAACATGGACTATGATTTCTCTGAAACCATGATAGATTTCAAATCGATCCTGACCAAGATGAGTCTGTGGTGTGAAATAATTTTTTTTGAGTGGATAGATTTTAGTTGGGGTAGTCGTTCAACATTTTACAAGAACAACGAACCATGGAGTATGATTTCTCTGAAACCATGATAGATTTCAAATCGATACTGACCAAGATGAGTCTGTGGTGTGAAATAATTTTTGTTGAGTGGATAGATTTTAGTTGGCCAAGATGAGTCTGTGGTGTGAAATAATTTTTGTTGAGTAGTCGTTCAACATTCTACAAGAACAACTTACCATGGACTATGATTTCTCTGAAACCATGATAGATTTCAAATCGATTATGACCAAGATGAGTCTGTGGTGTGAAATAATTTTTGTTGAGTAAATAGATTTTAGTTGGGATAGTCGTTCAACATTCTACAAGAACAAATTACCATGGAGTATGATTTCTCTGAAACCATGATAGATTTCAAATCGATCCTGACCAAGATGAGTCTGTGGTGTGAAATAATGTTTGTTGAGTGGATAGATTTTAGTTGGGGTAGTCGTTCAACATTCTACAAGAACAACTTACCATGGACTATGATTTCTCTGAAACCATGATAGATTTCAAATCGATCCTGACCAAGATGAGTCTGTGGTGTGAAATAATTTTTTTTGAGTGGATAGATTTTAGTTGGGGTAGTCGTTCAACATTTTACAAGAACAATGAACCATGGAGTATGATTTCTTTGAAACCATGATAGATTTCAAATCGATACTGACCAAGATGAGTCTGTGGTGTGAAATAATGTTTGTTGAGTGGATAGATTTTAGTTGGGGTAGTTGTTCAACATTCTACAAGAACAACGAACCATGGAGTATGATTTCTCTGAAACCATGATAGATTTCAAATCGATCCTGACCAAGATGAGTCTGTGGTGTGAAATAATTTTTGTTGAGTGGATAGATTTTAGTTGGGGTAGTCGTTCAACATTCTAGAAGAACAACTTACCATGGACTATGATTTCTCTGAAACCATGATAGATTTCAAATCGATCCTGACCAAGATGAGTCTGTGGTGTGAAATAATTTTTGTTGAGTGGATAGATTTTAGTTGGGGTAGTCGTTCAACATTTTGCAAGAACAGCGAACCATGGAGTATGATTTCTCTGAAACCATGATAGATTTCAAATCGATCCTGACCAAGATGAGTCTGTGGTGTGAAATAATTTTTGTTGAGTGGATAGATTTTAGTTGGGATAGTCGTTCAACATTCTACAAGAACAACTTACCATGGAGTATGATTTCTCTGAAACCATGATAGATTTCAAATCGATCCTGACCAAGGTGAGTCTGTGGTGTGAAATAATTTTTGTTGAGTGGATAGATTTTAGTTGGGGTAGTCGTTCAACATTCTACAAGAACAACTTACCATGGAGTATGATTTCTCTGAAATAATTTTTGTTGAGTGGATAGATTTTAGTTGGGGTAGTCGTTCAACATTCTACAAGAACAACTTACCATGGAGTATGATTTCTCTGAAATAATTTTTGTTGAGTGGATAGATTTTAGTTGGGGTAGTCGTTCAACATTCTACAAGAACAACGAACCATGGAGTATGATTTCTCTGAAACCATGATAGATTTCAAATCGATCCTGACCAAGATGAGTCTGTGGTGTGAAATAATTTTTGTTGAGTGGATAGATTTTAGTTGGGGTAGTCGTTCAACATTCTACAAGAACAACGAACCATGGAGTATGATTTCTCTGAAAAAATGTTTGTTGTGTGGATAGATTTTAGTTGGGATAGTCGTTCAACATTTTACAAGAACAACGAACCATGGAGTATGATTTCTCTGAAACCATGATAGATTTCAAATCGATCCTGACCAAGATGAGTCTGTGGTGTGAAATAATTTTTGTTGAGTGGATAGATTTTAGTTGGGGTAGTCGTTCAACATTCTACAAGAACAACGAACCATGGAGTATGATTTCTCTGAAACCATGATAGATTTCAAATCGATCCTGACCAAGAGGAGTCTGTGGTGTGAAATAATTTTTGTTGAGTGGATAGATTTTAGTTGGGATAGTCGTTCAAGATTCTACAAGAACAACTTAGCATGGAGTATGATTTCTCTGAAATAATTTTTGTTGAGTGGATAGATTTTAGTTGGGGTAGTCGTTCAACATTCTATAAGAACAACTTACCATGGAGTATGATTTCACTGAAACCATGATAGATTTCAAATCGATCCTGACCAAGATGAGTCTGTGGTGTGAAATAATTTTTGTTGAGTGGATAGATTTTAGTTGTTGTAGTCGTTCAACATTCTACATGAACAACTTACCATGGACTATGATTTCTCTGAAACCATGATAGATTTCAAATCGATCCTGACCAAGATGAGTCTGTGGTGTGAAATAATTTTTGTTGAGTGGATAGATTTTAGTTAGGGGTAGTCGTTCAACATTCTACAAGAACAACTTACCATGGACTATGATTTCTCTGAAAATATGATAGATTTCAAATCGATCCTGACCAAGATGAGTCTGTGGTGTGAAATAATTTTTGTTGAGTGGATAGATTTTAGTTGGGGTAGTCGTTCAACATTCTACAAGAACAACGAACCATGGAGTATGATTTCTCTGAAATAATTTTTGTTGAGTGGATAGATTTTAGTTGGGGTAGTCGTTCAACATTCTACAAGAACAACTTACCATGGAGTATGATTTCTCTGAAACCATGATAGATTTCAAATCGATCCTGACCAAGAGGAGTCTGTGGTGTGAAATAATTTTTGTTGAGTGGATAGATTTTAGTTGGGATAGTCGTTCAAGATTCTACAAGAACAACTTACCATGGAGTATGATTTCTCTGAAATAATTTTTGTTGAGTGGATAGATTTTAGTTGGGGTAGTCGTTCAACATTCTATAAGAACAACTTACCATGGAGTATGATTTCTCTGAAACCATGGTAGATTTCAAATCGATCCTGACCAAGATGAGTCTGTGGTGTGAAATAATTTTTGTTGAGTGGATAGATTTTAGTTGGGGTAGTCGTTCAACATTCTACAAGAACAACTTACCATGGACTATGATTTCTCTGAAACCATGATAGATTTCAAATCGATCCTGACCAAGATGAGTCTGTGGTGTGAAATAATTTTTGTTGAGTGAATAGATTTTATTTGGGGTAGTCGTTCAACATTCTACAAGAACAACTTACCATGGACTATGATTTCTCTGAAAATATGATAGATTTCAAATCGATCCTGACCAAGATGAGTCTGTGGTGTGAAATAATTTTTGTTGAGTGGATAGATTTTAGTTGGGATAGTCGTTCAAGATTCTACAAGAACAACTTACCATCGAGTATGATTTCTCTGAAATAATTTTTGTTGAGTGGATAGATTTTAGTTGGGGTAGTCGTTCAACATTCTATAAGAACAACTTACCATGGAGTATGATTTCTCTGAAACCATGATAGATTTCAAATCGATACTGACCAAGATGAGTCTGTGGTGTGAAATAATTTTTGTTGAGTGGATAAATTTTAGTTGGGATAGTCGTTCAACATTTTACAAGAACAACGAACCATGGAGTATGATTTCTCTGAAATAATTTTTGTTGAGTGGATAGATTTTAGTTGGGGTAGTCGTTCAACATTTTACAAGAACAACGAACCATGGACTATGATTTCTCTGAAATAATTTTTTTTGAATGGATAGATTTTAGTTGGGGTAGTCGTTCAACATTCTATAAGAACAACTTACCATGGAGTATGATTTCTCTGAAACCATGATAGATTTCAAATCGATCCTGACCAAGATGAGTCTGTGGTATGAAATAATTTTTGTGGTGTGGATAGATTTTAGTTAGGGGTAGTCGTTCAACATTCTACAAGAACATCGAACCATGGAGTATGATTTCTCTGAAATAATTTTTGTTGTGTGGATAGATTTTAGTTGGGATAGTCGTTCAACATTCTACAAGCACAACGAACCATGGAGTATGATTTCTCTGAAACCATGATAGATTTCAAATCGATCCTGACCAAGATGAGTCTGTGGTGTGAAATAATTTTTGTTGAGTGGATAGATTTTAGTTGGGGTAGTCGTTCAACATTCTACAAGAACAACTTACCATGGAGTATGATTTCTCTGAAACCATGATAGATTTCAAATCGATCCTGACCAAGAGGAGTCTGTGGTGTGAAATAATTTTTTTTGAGTGGATAGATTTTAGTTGGGATAGTCGTTCAAGATTCTACAAGAACAACTTACCATGGAGTATGATTTCTCTGAAACCATGATAGATTTCAAATCGATCCTGACCAAGATGAGTCTGTGGTGTGAAATAATTTTTGTTGAGTGGATAGATTTTAGTTGGGGTAGTCGTTCAACATTTTACAAGAACAACTTACCATGGACTATGATTTCTCTGAAACCATGATAGATTTCAAATCGATCCTGACCAAGATGAGTCTGTGGTGTGAAATAATTTTTGTTGAGTGGATAGATTTTAGTTGGGGTAGTCGTTCAACATTCTACAAGAACAACTTACCATGGACTATGATTTCTCTGAAACCATGATAGATTTCAAATCGATCCTGACCAAGATGAGTCTGTGGTGTGAAATAATTTTTGTTGAGTGGATAGATTTTAGTTGGGGTAGTCGTTCAACATTCTACAAGAACAACGAATCATGGAGTATGATATCTCTGAAACCATGATAGATTTCAAATCGATCCTGACCAAGATGAGTCTGTGGTGTGAAATAATTTTTGTTGAGTGGATAGATTTTAGTTGGGGTAGTCGTTCAACATTCTACAAGAACAACTTACCATGGACTATGATTTCTCTGAAACCATGATAGATTTCAAATCGATCCTGACCAAGATGAGTCTGTGGTGTGAAATAATTTTTGTTGAGTGGATAGATTTTAGTTGGGGTAGTCGTTCAACATTCTACAAGAACAACGAATCATGGAGTATGATATCTCTGAAACCATGATAGATTTCAAATCGATCCTGACCAAGATGAGTCTGTGGTGTGAAATAATTTTTGTTGAGTGGATAGATTTTATTTGGGGTAGTCGTTCAACATTCTACAAGAACAACGAACCATGGAATATGATTTCTCTGAAACCATGATAGATTTCAAATCAATCCTGACCAAGATGAGTCTGTGGTGTGAAATAATTTTTGTTGAGTGGATAGATTTTAGTTGGGGTAGTTGTTCAACATTGTACAAGAACAACTTACCATGGAGTATGATTTCTCTGAAATAATTTTTGTTGAGTGGATAGATTTTAGTTGGTATAGTCGTTCAACATTCTACAAGAACAACGAACCATGGAGTATGATTTCTCTGAAACCATGATAGATTTCAAATCGATCCTGACCAAGATGAGTCTGTGGTGTGAAATAATTTTTGTTGAGTGGATAGATTTTAGTTGGGGTAGTCGTTCAACATTCTACAAGAACAACTTACCATGGAGTATGATTTCTCTGAAATAATTTTTGTTGAGTGGATAGATTTTAGTTGGGATAGTCGATCAACATTCTACAAGAACAACGAACCATGGAGTATGATTTCTCTGAAACCATGATAGATTTCAAATCGATCCTGACCAAGATGAGTCTGTGGTGTGAAATAATTTTTGTTGAGTGGATAGATTCTAGTTGGGGTAGTCGTTCAACATTCTACAAGAACAACGAACCATGGAGTATGATTTCCCTGAAATAATTTTTGTTGAGTGGATAGATTTTAGTTGGGGTAGTCGTTCAACATTCTACAAGAACAACTTACCATGGAGTATGATTTCTCTGAAATAATTTTTGTTGAGTGGATAGATTTTAGTTGGGGTAGTCGTTCAACATTCTACAAGAACAACGAACCATGGAGTATGATTTCTCTGAAACCATGATAGATTTCAAATCGATCCTGACCAAGATGAGTCTGTGGTGTGAAATAATTTTTGTTGAGTGGATAGATTTTAGTTGGGATAGTCGTTCAACATTCTACAAGAGAAACGAACCATGGACTATGATTTCTCTGAAACCATGAGAGATTTCAAATCGATCCTGACCAAGATGAGTCTGTGGTGTGAAATAATTTTTGTTGAGTGGATAGATTTTAGTTGGGGTAGTCGTTCAACATTATACAAGAACAACTTACCATGGAGTATGATTTCTCTGAAATAATTTTTGTTGAGTGGATAGATTTTAGTTGGGGTAGTCGTTCAACATTCTACAAGAACAACGAACCATGGAGTATGATTTCTCTGAAATAATTTTTGTTGAGTGGATAGATTTTAGTTGGGGTAGTCGTTCAACATTCTACAAGAACAACTTACCATGGAGTATGATTTCTCTGAAATAACTTTTGTTGAGTTAATAGATTTTAGTTGGGGTAGTCGTTCAACATTCTACAAGAACAACTTACCATGGAGTCTGATTTCTCTGAAATAATTTTTGTTGAGTGGATAGATTTTAGTTGGGGTAGTCGTTCAACATTCTACAAGAACAACTTACCATGGAGTATGATTTCTCTGAAATAATTGTTGTTGAGTGGATAGATTTTAGTTGGGGTAGTCGTTCAACATTCTACAAGAACAACGAACCATGGAGTATGATTTCTCTGAAATACTTTTTGTTGAGTGGATAGATTTTAGTTGGGATAATCGTTCAAAATTCTACAAGAACAACTTACCATGGAGTATGATTTCTCTGAAATAATTTTTGTTGAGTGGATAGATATTAGTTGGGGTAGTCGTTCAACATTCTACAAGAACAACTTACCATGGAGTATGATTTCTCTGAAATAATTTTTGTTGAGTGGATAGATTTTAGTTGGGGTAGTCGTTCAACATTCTACAAGAACAACTTACCATTGAGTATGATTTCTCTGAAATAATTTTTGTTGAGTGGATAGATTTTAGTTGGGGTAGTCGTTCAACATTCTACAAGAACAACGAACCATGGAGTATGATTTCTCTGAAACCATGATAGATTTCAAATCGATCCTGACCAAGATGAGTCTGTGGTGTGAAATAATTTTTGTTGAGTGTATAGATTTTAGCTAGGGGTAGTCGTTCAACATTCTACAAGAAAAACTTACCATGGAGTATGATTTCTCTGAAATAATTTTTGTTGAGTGGATAGATTTTAGTTGGGGTAGTCGTTCAACATTCTACAAGAACAACTTACCATGGAGTATGATTTCTCTGAAATAATTTTTTTTTAGTGGATAGATTTTAGTTGCAATAGTCGTTCAACATTCTACAAGAACAACTTACCATGGAGTATGATTTCTCTGAAATAATTTTTGTTGAGTGGATAGATTTTAGTTGGGGTAGTCGTTCAACATTCTACAAGAACAACGAACCATGGAGTATGATTTCTCTGAAATAATTTTTTTGAGTGGATAGATTTTAGCTGGGGTAGTCGTTCAACATTCTACAAGAACAACGAACCATGGAGTATGATTTCTCTGAAACCATGATAGATTTCAAATCGATCCTGACCAAGATGAGTCTGTGGTGTGAAATAATTTTTGTTGAGTGGATAGATTTTAGCTAGGGGTAGTCGTTCAACATTCTACAAGAAAAATTTACCATGGGGTATGATTTCTCTGAAATAATTTTTGTTGAGTGGATAGATTTTAGTTGGGGTAGTCGTTCAACATGCTACAAGAACAACTTACCATGGAGTATGATTTCTCTGAAATAATTTTTTTTGAGTGGATAGATTTTAGTTGCAATAGTCGTTCAACATCCTACAAGAACAACTTACCATGGAGTATGATTTCTCTGAAATAATTTTTGTTGAGTGGATAGATTTTAGTTGGGATAATCGTTCAAAATTCTACAAGAACAACTTACCATGGAGTATGATTTCTCTGAAATAATTTTTGTTGAGTGGATAGATTTTAGTTGGGGTAGTCGTTCAACATTCTACAAGAACAACGAACCATGGAGTATGATTTCTCTGAAATAATTTTTGTTGAGTGGATAGATTTTAGCTAGGGGTAGTCGTTCAACATTCTACAAGAAAAATTTACCATGGAGTATGATTTCTCTGAAATAATTTTTGTTGAGTGGATAGATTTTAGTTGGGGTAGTCGTTCAACATTCTACAAGAACAACTTACCATGGAGTATGATTTCTCTGAAATAATTTTTGTTGAGTGGATAGATATTAGTTGGGGTAGTCGTTCAACATTCTACAAGAACAACTTACCATGGAGTATGATTTCTCTGAAATAATTTTTGTTGAGTGGATAGATTTTAGTTGGGGTAGTCGTTCAACATTCTACAAGAACAACTTACCATGGAGTATGATTTCTCTGAAATAATTTTTGTTGAGTGGATAGATTTTAGTTGGGGTAGTCGTTCAACATTCTACAAGAACAACGAACCATGGAGTATGATTTCTCTGAAACCATGATAGATTTCAAATCGATCCTGACCAAGATGAGTCTGTGGTGTGAAATAATTTTTGTTGAGTGGATAGATTTTAGCTAGGGGTAGTCGTTCAACATTCTACAAGAAAAACTTACCATGGAGTATGATTTCTCTGAAATAATTTTTGTTGAGTGGATAGATTTTAGTTGGGGTAGTCGTTCAACATTCTACAAGAACAACTTACCATGGAGTATGATTTCTCTGAAATAATTTTTGTTGAGTGGATAGATTTTAGTTGCAATAGTCGTTCAACATTCTACAAGAACAACTTACCATGGAGTATGATTTCTCTGAAATAATTTTTGTTGAGTGGATAGATTTTAGTTGGGGTAGTCGTTCAACATTCTACAAGAACAACGAACCATGGAGTATGATTTCCCTGAAATAATTTTTGTTGAGTGGATAGATTTTAGTTGGGATAGTCGTTCAACATTCTACAAGAACAACTTACCATGGAGTATGATTTCTCTGAAATAATTTTTGTTGAGTGGATAGATTTTAGTTAGGGGTAGTCGTTCAACATTCTACAAGAACAACTTACCATGGAGTATGATTTCTCTGAAACCATGATAGATTTCAAATCGATCCTGACCAAGAGGAGTCTGTGGTGTGAAATAATTTTTTTTGAGTGGATAGATTTTAGTTGGGATAGTCGTTCAAGATTCTACAAGAACAACTTACCATGGAGTATGATTTCTCTGAAACCATGATAGATTTCAAATCGATCCTGACCAAGATGAGTCTGTGGTGTGAAATAATTTTTGTTGAGTGGATAGATTTTAGTTGGGGTAGTCGTTCAACATTTTACAAGAACAACTTACCATGGACTATGATTTCTCTGAAACCATGATAGATTTCAAATCGATCCTGACCAAGATGAGTCTGTGGTGTGAAATAATTTTTGTTGAGTGGATAGATTTTAGTTGGGGTAGTCATTCAACATTCTACAAGAACAACTTACCATGGACTATGATTTCTCTGAAAATATGATAGATTTCAAATCGATCCTGACCAAGATGAGTCTGTGGTGTGAAATAATTTTTGTTGAGTGGATAGATTTTAGTTGGGGTAGTCGTTCAACATTCTACAAGAACAACTTACCATGGACTATGATTTCTCTGAAACCATGATAGATTTCAAATCGATCCTGACCAAGATGAGTCTGTGGTGTGAAATAATTTTTGTTGAGTGGATAGATTTTAGTTGGGGTAGTCGTTCAACATTCTACAAGAACAACGAATCATGGAGTATGATATCTCTGAAACCATGATAGATTTCAAATCGATCCTGACCAAGATGAGTCTGTGGTGTGAAATAATTTTTGTTGAGTGGATAGATTTTATTTGGGGTAGTCGTTCAACATTCTACAAGAACAACGAACCATGGAATATGATTTCTCTGAAACCATGATAGATTTCAAATCAATCCTGACCAAGATGAGTCTGTGGTGTGAAATAATTTTTGTTGAGTGGATAGATTTTAGTTGGGGTAGTTGTTCAACATTGTACAAGAACAACTTACCATGGAGTATGATTTCTCTGAAATAATTTTTGTTGAGTGGATAGATTTTAGTTGGTATAGTCGTTCAACATTCTACAAGAACAACGAACCATGGAGTATGATTTCTCTGAAACCATGATAGATTTCAAATCGATCCTGACCAAGATGAGTCTGTGGTGTGAAATAATTTTTGTTGAGTGGATAAATTTTAGTTGGGATAGTCGTTCAACATTTTACAAGAACAACGAACCATGGAGTATGATTTCTCTGAAATAATTTTTGTTGAGTGGATAGATTTTAGTTGGGATAGTCGATCAACATTCTACAAGAACAACGAACCATGGAGTATGATTTCTCTGAAACCATGATAGATTTCAAATCGATCCTGACCAAGATGAGTCTGTGGTGTGAAATAATTTTTCTTGAGTGGATAGATTCTAGTTGGGGTAGTCGTTCAACATTCTACAAGAACAACGAACCATGGAGTATGATTTCCCTGAAATAATTTTTGTTGAGTGGATAGATTTTAGTTGGGGTAGTTGTTCAACATTGTACAAGAACAACTTACCATGGAGTATGATTTCTCTGAAATAATTTTTGTTGAGTGGATAGATTTTAGTTGGTATAGTCGTTCAACATTCTACAAGAACAACGAACCATGGAGTATGATTTCTCTGAAACCATGATAGATTTCAAATCGATCCTGACCAAGATGAGTCTGTGGTATGAAATAATTTTTGTGGTGTGGATAGATTTTAGTTAGGGGTAGTCGTTCAACATTCTACAAGAACATCGAACCATGGAGTATGATTTCTCTGAAATAATTTTTGTTGTGTGGATAGATTTTAGTTGGGATAGTCGTTCAACATTCTACAAGCACAACGAACCATGGAGTATGATTTCTCTGAAACCATGATAGATTTCAAATCGATCCTGACCAAGATGAGTCTGTGGTGTGAAATAATTTTTGTTGAGTGGATAGATTTTAGTTGGGGTAGTCGTTCAACATTCTACAAGAACAACTTACCATGGAGTATGATTTCTCTGAAACCATGATAGATTTCAAATCGATCCTGACCAAGAGGAGTCTGTGGTGTGAAATAATTTTTTTTGAGTGGATAGATTTTAGTTGGGATAGTCGTTCAAGATTCTACAAGAACAACTTACCATGGAGTATGATTTCTCTGAAACCATGATAGATTTCAAATCGATCCTGACCAAGATGAGTCTGTGGTGTGAAATAATTTTTGTTGAGTGGATAGATTTTAGTTTTGGTAGTCGTTCAACATTTTACAAGAACAACTTACCATGGACTATGATTTCTCTGAAACCATGATAGATTTCAAATCGATCCTGACCAAGATGAGTCTGTGGTGTGAAATAATTTTTGTTGAGTGGATAGATTTTAGTTGGGGTAGTCATTCAACATTCTACAAGAACAACTTACCATGGACTATGATTTCTCTGAAAATATGATAGATTTCAAATCGATCCTGACCAAGATGAGTCTGTGGTGTGAAATAATTTTTGTTGAGTGGATAGATTTTAGTTGGGGTAGTCGTTCAACATTCTACAAGAACAACTTACCATGGACTATGATTTCTCTGAAACCATGATAGATTTCAAATCGATCCTGACCAAGATGAGTCTGTGGTGTGAAATAATTTTTGTTGAGTGGATAGATTTTAGTTGGGGTAGTCGTTCAACATTCTACAAGAACAACGAATCATGGAGTATGATATCTCTGAAACCATGATAGATTTCAAATCGATCCTGACCAAGATGAGTCTGTGGTGTGAAATAATTTTTGTTGAGTGGATAGATTTTATTTGGGGTAGTCGTTCAACATTCTACAAGAACAACGAACCATGGAATATGATTTCTCTGAAACCATGATAGATTTCAAATCAATCCTGACCAAGATGAGTCTGTGGTGTGAAATAATTTTTGTTGAGTGGATAGATTTTAGTTGGGGTAGTTGTTCAACATTGTACAAGAACAACTTACCATGGAGTATGATTTCTCTGAAATAATTTTTGTTGAGTGGATAGATTTTAGTTGGTATAGTCGTTCAACATTCTACAAGAACAACGAACCATGGAGTATGATTTCTCTGAAACCATGATAGATTTCAAATCGATCCTGACCAAGATGAGTCTGTGGTGTGAAATAATTTTTGTTGAGTGGATAGATTTTAGTTGGGGTAGTCGTTCAACATTCTACAAGAACAACTTACCATGGAGTATGATTTCTCTGAAATAATTTTTGTTGAGTGGATAGATTTTAGTTGGGATAGTCGATCAACATTCTACAAGAACAACGAACCATGGAGTATGATTTCTCTGAAACCATGATAGATTTCAAATCGATCCTGACCAAGATGAGTCTGTGGTGTGAAATAATTTTTGTTGAGTGGATAGATTCTAGTTGGGGTAGTCGTTCAACATTCTACAAGAACAACGAACCATGGAGTATGATTTCCCTGAAATAATTTTTGTTGAGTGGATAGATTTTAGTTGGGGTAGTCGTTCAACATTCTACAAGAACAACTTACCATGGAGTATGATTTCTCTGAAACAATTTTTGTTGAGTGGATAGATTTTAGTTGGGGTAGTCGTTCAACATTCTACAAGAACAACGAACCATGGAGTATGATTTCTCTGAAACCATGATAGATTTCAAATCGATCCTGACCAAGATGAGTCTGTGGTGTGAAATAATTTTTGTTGAGTGGATAGATTTTAGTTGGGATAGTCGTTCAACATTCTACAAGAGAAACGAACCATGGACTATGATTTCTCTGAAACCATGAGAGATTTCAAATCGATCCTGACCAAGATGAGTCTGTGGTGTGAAATAATTTTTGTTGAGTGGATAGATTTTAGTTGGGGTAGTCGTTCAACATTCTACAAGAACAACGAATCATGGAGTATGATATCTCTGAAACCATGATAGATTTCAAATCGATCCTGACCAAGATGAGTCTGTGGTGTGAAATAATTTTTGTTGAGTGGATAGATTTTAGTTGGGGTAGTTGTTCAACATTGTACAAGAACAACTTACCATGGAGTATGATTTCTCTGAAATAATTTTTGTTGAGTGGATAGATTTTAGTTGGTATAGTCGTTCAACATTCTACAAGAACAACGAACCATGGAGTATGATTTCTCTGAAACCATGATAGATTTCAAATCGATCCTGACCAAGATGAGTCTGTGGTATGAAATAATTTTTGTGGTGTGGATAGATTTTAGTTAGGGGTAGTCGTTCAACATTCTACAAGAACATCGAACCATGGAGTATGATTTCTCTGAAATAATTTTTGTTGTGTGGATAGATTTTAGTTGGGATAGTCGTTCAACATTCTACAAGCACAACGAACCATGGAGTATGATTTCTCTGAAACCATGATAGATTTCAAATCGATCCTGACCAAGATGAGTCTGTGGTGTGAAATAATTTTTGTTGAGTGGATAGATTTTAGTTGGGGTAGTCGTTCAACATTCTACAAGAACAACTTACCATGGAGTATGATTTCTCTGAAACCATGATAGATTTCAAATCGATCCTGACCAAGAGGAGTCTGTGGTGTGAAATAATTTTTTTTGAGTGGATAGATTTTAGTTGGGATAGTCGTTCAAGATTCTACAAGAACAACTTACCATGGAGTATGATTTCTCTGAAACCATGATAGATTTCAAATCGATCCTGACCAAGATGAGTCTGTGGTGTGAAATAATTTTTGTTGAGTGGATAGATTTTAGTTGGGGTAGTCGTTCAACATTTTACAAGAACAACTTACCATGGACTATGATTTCTCTGAAACCATGATAGATTTCAAATCGATCCTGACCAAGATGAGTCTGTGGTGTGAAATAATTTTTGTTGAGTGGATAGATTTTAGTTGGGGTAGTCATTCAACATTCTACAAGAACAACTTACCATGGACTATGATTTCTCTGAAAATATGATAGATTTCAAATCGATCCTGACCAAGATGAGTCTGTGGTGTGAAATAATTTTTGTTGAGTGGATAGATTTTAGTTGGGGTAGTCGTTCAACATTCTACAAGAACAACTTACCATGGACTATGATTTCTCTGAAACCATGATAGATTTCAAATCGATCCTGACCAAGATGAGTCTGTGGTGTGAAATAATTTTTGTTGAGTGGATAGATTTTAGTTGGGGTAGTCGTTCAACATTCTACAAGAACAACGAATCATGGAGTATGATATCTCTGAAACCATGATAGATTTCAAATCGATCCTGACCAAGATGAGTCTGTGGTGTGAAATAATTTTTGTTGAGTGGATAGATTTTATTTGGGGTAGTCGTTCAACATTCTACAAGAACAACGAACCATGGAATATGATTTCTCTGAAACCATGATAGATTTCAAATCAATCCTGACCAAGATGAGTCTGTGGTGTGAAATAATTTTTGTTGAGTGGATAGATTTTAGTTGGGGTAGTTGTTCAACATTGTACAAGAACAACTTACCATGGAGTATGATTTCTCTGAAATAATTTTTGTTGAGTGGATAGATTTTAGTTGGTATAGTCGTTCAACATTCTACAAGAACAACGAACCATGGAGTATGATTTCTCTGAAACCATGATAGATTTCAAATCGATCCTGACCAAGATGAGTCTGTGGTGTGAAATAATTTTTGTTGAGTGGATAGATTTTAGTTGGGGTAGTCGTTCAACATTCTACAAGAACAACTTACCATGGAGTATGATTTCTCTGAAATAATTTTTGTTGAGTGGATAGATTTTAGTTGGGATAGTCGATCAACATTCTACAAGAACAACGAACCATGGAGTATGATTTCTCTGAAACCATGATAGATTTCAAATCGATCCTGACCAAGATGAGTCTGTGGTGTGAAATAATTTTTGTTGAGTGGATAGATTCTAGTTGGGGTAGTCGTTCAACATTCTACAAGAACAACGAACCATGGAGTATGATTTCCCTGAAATAATTTTTGTTGAGTGGATAGATTTTAGTTGGGGTAGTCGTTCAACATTCTACAAGAACAACTTACCATGGAGTATGATTTCTCTGAAATAATTTTTGTTGAGTGGATAGATTTTAGTTGGGGTAGTCGTTCAACATTCTACAAGAACAACGAACCATGGAGTATGATTTCTCTGAAACCATGATAGATTTCAAATCGATCCTGACCAAGATGAGTCTGTGGTGTGAAATAATTTTTGTTGAGTGGATAGATTTTAGTTGGGATAGTCGTTCAACATTCTACAAGAGAAACGAACCATGGACTATGATTTCTCTGAAACCATGAGAGATTTCAAATCGATCCTGACCAAGATGAGTCTGTGGTGTGAAATAATTTTTGTTGAGTGGATAGATTTTAGTTGGGGTAGTCGTTCAACATTCTACAAGAACAACTTACCATGGAGTATGATTTCTCTGAAATAATTTTTGTTGAGTGGATAGATTTTAGTTGGGGTAGTCGTTCAACATTCTACAAGAACAACGAACCATGGAGTATGATTTCTCTGAAATAATTTTTGTTGAGTGGATAGATTTTAGTTGGGGTAGTCGTTCAACATTCTACAAGAACAACTTACCATGGAGTATGATTTCTCTGAAATAACTTTTGTTGAGTTAATAGATTTTAGTTGGGGTAGTCGTTCAACATTCTACAAGAACAACTTACCATGGAGTCTGATTTCTCTGAAATAATTTTTGTTGAGTGGATAGATTTTAGTTGGGGTAGTCGTTCAACATTCTACAAGAACAACTTACCATGGAGTATGATTTCTCTGAAATAATTGTTGTTGAGTGGATAGATTTTAGTTGGGGTAGTCGTTCAACATTCTACAAGAACAACGAACCATGGAGTATGATTTCTCTGAAATACTTTTTGTTGAGTGGATAGATTTTAGTTGGGATAATCGTTCAAAATTCTACAAGAACAACTTACCATGGAGTATGATTTCTCTGAAATAATTTTTGTTGAGTGGATAGATATTAGTTGGGGTAGTCGTTCAACATTCTACAAGAACAACTTACCATGGAGTATGATTTCTCTGAAATAATTTTTGTTGAGTGGATAGATTTTAGTTGGGGTAGTCGTTCAACATTCTACAAGAACAAATTACCATTGAGTATGATTTCTCTGAAATAATTTTTGTTGAGTGGATAGATTTTAGTTGGGGTAGTCGTTCAACATTCTACAAGAACAACGAACCATGGAGTATGATTTCTCTGAAACCATGATAGATTTCAAATCGATCCTGACCAAGATGAGTCTGTGGTGTGAAATAATTTTTGTTGAGTGTATAGATTTTAGCTAGGGGTAGTCGTTCAACATTCTACAAGAAAAACTTACCATGGAGTATGATTTCTCTGAAATAATTTTTGTTGAGTGGATAGATTTTAGTTGGGGTAGTCGTTCAACATTCTACAAGAACAACTTACCATGGAGTATGATTTCTCTGAAATAATTTTTTTTTAGTGGATAGATTTTAGTTGCAATAGTCGTTCAACATTCTACAAGAACAACTTACCATGGAGTATGATTTCTCTGAAATAATTTTTGTTGAGTGGATAGATTTTAGTTGGGGTAGTCGTTCAACATTCTACAAGAACAACGAACCATGGAGTATGATTTCTCTGAAATAATTTTTTTGAGTGGATAGATTTTAGCTGGGGTAGTCGTTCAACATTCTACAAGAACAACGAACCATGGAGTATGATTTCTCTGAAATAATTTTTTTGAGTGGATAGATTTTAGCTGGGGTAGTCGTTCAACATTCTACAAGAACAACGAACCATGGAGTATGATTTCTCTGAAACCATGATAGATTTCAAATCGATCCTGACCAAGATGAGTCTGTGGTGTGAAATAATTTTTGTTGAGTGGATAGATTTTAGCTAGGGGTAGTCGTTCAACATTCTACAAGAAAAATTTACCATGGGGTATGATTTCTCTGAAATAATTTTTGTTGAGTGGATAGATTTTAGTTGGGGTAGTCGTTCAACATGCTACAAGAACAACTTACCATGGAGTATGATTTCTCTGAAATAATTTTTTTTGAGTGGATAGATTTTAGTTGCAATAGTCGTTCAACATCCTACAAGAACAACTTACCATGGAGTATGATTTCTCTGAAATAATTTTTGTTGAGTGGATAGATTTTAGTTGGGATAATCGTTCAAAATTCTACAAGAACAACTTACCATGGAGTATGATTTCTCTGAAATAATTTTTGTTGAGTGGATAGATTTTAGTTGGGGTAGTCGTTCAACATTCTACAAGAACAACGAACCATGGAGTATGATTTCTCTGAAATAATTTTTGTTGAGTGGATAGATTTTAGCTAGGGGTAGTCGTTCAACATTCTACAAGAAAAATTTACCATGGAGTATGATTTCTCTGAAATAATTTTTGTTGAGTGGATAGATTTTAGTTGGGGTAGTCGTTCAACATTCTACAAGAACAACTTACCATGGAGTATGATTTCTCTGAAATAATTTTTGTTGAGTGGATAGATATTAGTTGGGGTAGTCGTTCAACATTCTACAAGAACAACTTACCATGGAGTATGATTTCTCTGAAATAATTTTTGTTGAGTGGATAGATTTTAGTTGGGGTAGTCGTTCAACATTCTACAAGAACAACTTACCATGGAGTATGATTTCTCTGAAATAATTTTTGTTGAGTGGATAGATTTTAGTTGGGGTAGTCGTTCAACATTCTACAAGAACAACGAACCATGGAGTATGATTTCTCTGAAACCATGATAGATTTCAAATCGATCCTGACCAAGATGAGTCTGTGGTGTGAAATAATTTTTGTTGAGTGGATAGATTTTAGCTAGGGGTAGTCGTTCAACATTCTACAAGAAAAACTTACCATGGAGTATGATTTCTCTGAAATAATTTTTGTTGAGTGGATAGATTTTAGTTGGGGTAGTCGTTCAACATTCTACAAGAACAACTTACCATGGAGTATGATTTCTCTGAAATAATTTTTGTTGAGTGGATAGATTTTAGTTGCAATAGTCGTTCAACATTCTACAAGAACAACTTACCATGGAGTATGATTTCTCTGAAATAATTTTTGTTGAGTGGATAGATTTTAGTTGGGGTAGTCGTTCAACATTCTACAAGAACAACGAACCATGGAGTATGATTTCCCTGAAATAATTTTTGTTGAGTGGATAGATTTTAGTTGGGATAGTCGTTCAACATTCTACAAGAACAACTTACCATGGAGTATGATTTCTCTGAAATAATTTTTGTTGAGTGGATAGATTTTAGTTAGGGGTAGTCGTTCAACATTCTACAAGAACAACTTACCATGGAGTATGATTTCTCTGAAATAATTTTTGTTGAGTGGATAGATTTTAGTTGGGATAGTCGTTCAACATTCTACAAGAACAACTTACCATGGAGTATGATTTCTCTGAAATAATTTTTGTTGAGTGGATAGATTTTAGTTGGGGTAGTCGTTCAACATTCTACAAGAACAACGAACCATGGAGTATGATTTCTCTGAAATAATTTTTGTTGAGTGGATAAATTTTAGTTGCAATAGTCGTTCAACATTCTACAAGAACAACTTACCATGGAGTATGATTTCTCTGAAATAATTGTTGTTGAGTCGATAGATTTTAGTTGGGGTAGTCGTTCAACATTCTACAAGAACAACGAACCATGGAGTATGATTTCTCTGAAATAATTTTTGTTGAGTGGATAGATTTTAGTTGGGATAGTCGTTCAACATTCTACAAGAACAACTTACCATGGAGTATGATTTCTCTGAAATAATTTTTGTTGAGTGGATAGATTTTAGTTGGGGTAGTCGTTCAACATTCTACAAGAACAACTTACCATGGAGTATGATTTCTCTGAAATAATTTTTGTTGAGTGGATAGATTTTAGTTGGGATAGTCGTTCAACATTCTACAAGAACAACGAACCATGGAGTATGATTTCTCTGAAACCATGATAGATTTCAAAGCGATCGTGAACAAGATGAGTCTGTGGTGTGAAATAATTTTTGTTGAGTGGATAGATTTTATTTGGGGTAGTCGTTCAACATTCTACAAGAAAAACTTACCATGGAGTATGATTTCTCTGAAATAATTTTTGTTGAGTGGATAGATTTTAGTTAGGGGTAGTCGTTCAACATTCTACAAGAACAACTTACCATGGAGTATGATTTCTCTGAAATAATTTTTGTTGAGTGGATAGATTTTAGTTGGGGTAGTCGTTCAACATTCTACAAGAACAACTTACCATGGAGTATGATTTCTCTGAAACCATGATAGATTTCAAATCGATCCTGACTAAGGTGAGTCTGTGGTGTGAAATAATTTTTGTTGAGTGGATAGATTTTAGTTGGGGCAGTCGTTCAATATTCTACAAGAACAACTTACCATGGACTATGATTTCTCTGAAATAATTTTTGTTGAGTGGATAGATTTTAGTTGGGATAGTCGTTCAACATTTTACAAGAACAACGAACCATGGACTATGATTTCTCTGAAACCATGATAGATTTCAAATCTATCCTGACCAAGATGAGTCTGTGGTGTGAAATAATTTTTGTTGAGTGGATAGATTTTAGTTGGGGTAGTCGTTCAACATTCTACAAGAACAACTTACCATGGAGTATGATTTCTCTGAAACCATGATAGATTTCAAATCGATCCTGACCAAGATGAGTCTGTGGTGTGAAATAATTTTTGTTGAGTGGATAGATTTTAGTTTTGGTAGTCGTTCAACATTTTACAAGAACAACGAACCATGGAGTATGATTTCTCTGAAACCATGATAGATTTCAAATCGATCCTGACCAAGATGAGTCTGTGGTGTGAAATAATTTTTGTTGAGTGTATAGATTTTAGTTGGGGTAGTCGTTCAACATTCTACAAGAACAACTTACCATGGAGTATGATTTCTCTGAAATAATTTTTGTTGAGTGGATAGATTTTAGTTGGGGTAGTCGTTCAACATTCTACAAGAACAACTTACCATGGAGTATGATTTCTCTGAAATAATTTTTGTTGAGTGGATAGATTTTAGTTGGGGTAGTCGTTCAACATTCTACAAGAACAACTTACCATGGAGTATGATTTCTCTGAAACCATGATAGATTTCAAATCGATCCTGACCAAGATGAGTCTGTGGTGTGAAATAATTTTTGTTGAGTGGATAGATTTTAGTTTTGGTAGTCGTTCAACATTTTACAAGAACAACGAACCATGGAGTATGATTTCTCTGAAACCATGATAGATTTCAAATCGATCCTGACCAAGATGAGTCTGTGGTGTGAAATAATTTTTGTTGAGTGGATAGATTTTAGTTGGGGTAGTCGTTCAACATTCTACAAGAACAACTTACCATGGAGTATGATTTCTCTGAAATAATTTTTGTTGAGTGGATAGATTTTAGTTGGGATAGTCGTTCAACATTCTACAAGAACAACGACCCATGGAGTATGATTTCTCTGAAACCATGATAGATTTCAAATCGATCCTGACCAAGATGAGTCTGTGGTGTGAAATAATTTTTGTTGAGTGGATAGATTTTAGTTACGGGTAGTCGTTCAACATTCTACAAGAACAACTTATCATGGACTATGATTTCTCTGAAACCATGATAGATTTCAAATCGATCCTGACCAAGATGAATCTGTGGTGTGGCATAATTTTTGTTGAGTGGATAGATTTTAGTTGGGGTAGTCGTTCAACATTCTACAAGAACAACTTACCATGGAGTATGATTTCTCTGAAATAATTTTTGTTGAGTGGATAGATTTTAGATAGGGTAGTCGTTCAACATTCTACAAGAACAACTTACCATGGAGTATGATTTCTCTGAAATAATTTTTGTTGAGTGGATAGATTTTAGTTGGGATAGTCGTTCAACATTCTACAAGAACAACGAACCGTAGAGTATGATTTCGCTGAAACCATGATAGATTTCAAATCGATCCTGACCAAGATGAGTCTGTGGTGTGAAATAATTTTTGTTGAGTGGATAGATTTTAGTTGGGGTAGTCGTTCAACATTCTACAAGAACAACTTACCATGGAGTATGATTTCTCTGAAACCATGATAGATTTCAAATCGATCCTGACCAAGATGAGTCTGTGGTGTGAAATAATTTTTGTTGAGTGGATAGATTTTAGTTGGGGTAGTCGTTCAACATTCTACAAGAACAACTTACCATGGAGTATGATTTCTCTGAAATAATTTTTGTTGAGTGGATAGATTTTAGTTGGAATAGTCGTTCAACATTCTACAAGAACAACGAACCATGGAGTATGATTTCTCTGAAACCATGATAGATTTCAAAGCGATCGTGAACAAGATGAGTCTGTGGTGTGAAATAATTTTTGTTGAGTGGATAGATTTTATTTGGGGTAGTCGTTCAACATTCTACAAGAAAAACTTACCATGGAGTATGATTTCTCTGAAATAATTTTTGTTGAGTGGATAGATTTTAGTTAGGGGTAGTCGTTCAACATTCTACAAGAACAACTTACCATGGAGTATGATTTCTCTGAAATAATTTTTGTTGAGTGGATAGATTTTAGTTGGGGTAGTCGTTCAACATTCTACAAGAACAACTTACCATGGAGTATGATTTCTCTGAAACCATGATAGATTTCAAATCGATCCTGACCAAGGTGAGTCTGTGGTGTGAAATAATTTTTGTTGAGTGGATAGATTTTAGTTGGGGCAGTCGTTCAATATTCTACAAGAACAACTTACCATGGACTATGATTTCTCTGAAATAATTTTTGTTGAGTGGATAGATTTTAGTTGGGATAGTCGTTCAACATTTTACAAGAACAACGAACCATGGACTATGATTTCTCTGAAACCATGATAGATTTCAAATCTATCCTGACCAAGATGAGTCTGTGGTGTGAAATAATTTTTGTTGAGTGGATAGATTTTAGTTGGGGTAGTCGTTCAACATTCTACAAGAACAACTTACCATGGAGTATGATTTCTCTGAAACCATGATAGATTTCAAATCGATCCTGACCAAGATGAGTCTGTGGTGTGAAATAATTTTTGTTGAGTGGATAGATTTTAGTTTTGGTAGTCGTTCAACATTTTACAAGAACAACGAACCATGGAGTATGATTTCTCTGAAACCATGATAGATTTCAAATCGATCCTGACCAAGATGAGTCTGTGGTGTGAAATAATTTTTGTTGAGTGGATAGATTTTAGTTGGGGTAGTCGTTCAACATTCTACAAGAACAACTTACCATGGAGTATGATTTCTCTGAAATAATTTTTGTTGAGTGGATAGATTTTAGTTGGGGTAGTCGTTCAACATTCTACAAGAACAACTTACCATGGAGTATGATTTCTCTGAAATAATTTTTGTTGAGTGGATAGATTTTAGTTGGGGTAGTCGTTCAACATTCTACAAGAACAACTTACCATGGAGTATGATTTCTCTGAAACCATGATAGATTTCAAATCGATCCTGACCAAGATGAGTCTGTGGTGTGAAATAATTTTTGTTGAGTGGATAGATTTTAGTTTTGGTGGTCGTTCAACATTTTACAAGAACAACGAACCATGGAGTATGATTTCTCTGAAACCATGATAGATTTCAAATCGATCCTGACCAAGATGAGTCTGTGGTGTGAAATAATTTTTGTTGAGTGGATAGATTTTAGTTGGGGTAGTCGTTCAACATTCTACAAGAACAACTTACCATGGAGTATGATTTCTCTGAAATAATTTTTGTTGAGTGGATAGATTTTAGTTGGGATAGTCGTTCAACATTCTACAAGAACAACGACCCATGGAGTATGATTTCTCTGAAACCATGATAGATTTCAAATCGATCCTGACCAAGATGAGTCTGTGGTGTGAAATAATTTTTGTTGAGTGGATAGATTTTAGTTACGGGTAGTCGTTCAACATTCTACAAGAACAACTTATCATGGACTATGATTTCTCTGAAACCATGATAGATTTCAAATCGATCCTGACCAAGATGAATCTGTGGTGTGGCATAATTTTTGTTGAGTGGATAGATTTTAGTTGGGGTAGTCGTTCAACATTCTACAAGAACAACTTACCATGGAGTATGATTTCTCTGAAATAATTTTTGTTGAGTGGATAGATTTTAGATAGGGTAGTCGTTCAACATTCTACAAGAACAACTTACCATGGAGTATGATTTCTCTGAAATAATTTTTGTTGAGTGGATAGATTTTAGTTGGGATAGTCGTTCAACATTCTACAAGAACAACGAACCATAGAGTATGATTTCGCTGAAACCATGATAGATTTCAAATCGATCCTGACCAAGATGAGTCTGTGGTGTGAAATAATTTTTGTTGAGTGGATAGATTTTAGTTAGGGGTAGTCGCTCAACATTCTACAAGAACAACTTACCATGGAGTATGATTTCTCTGAAACCATGATAGATTTCAAATCGATCCTGACCAAGATGAGTCTGTGGTGTGAAATAATTTTTGTTGAGTGGATAGATTTTAGTTGGGGTAGTCGTTCAACATTCTACAAGAACAACTTACCATGGACTATGATTTCTCTGAAACCATGATAGATTTCAAATCGATCCTGACCAAGATGAGTCTGTGGTGTGAAATAATTTTTGTTGAGTGGATAGATTTTAGTTGGGGTAGTCGTTCAACATTCTACAAGAACAACTTACCATGGAGTATGATTTCTCTGAAACCATGATAGATTTCAAATCGATTATGACCAAGATGAATCTGTGGTGTGAAATAATTTTTGTTGAGTGGATAGATTTTAGTTGGGGTAGTCGTTCAACATTCTACAAGAACAACTTACCATGGACTATGATTTCTCTTAAACCATGATAGATTTCAAATCGATCCTGACCAAGATGAGTCTGTGGTGTGAAATAATTTTTGTTGAGTGGATAGATTTTAGTTGGGGTAGTCGTTCAACATTTTACAAGAACAACTTACCATGGAGTATGATTTCTCTGAAACCATGATAGATTTCAAATCGATCCTGACCAAGATGAGTCTGTGGTGTGAAATAATTTTTGTTGAGTGGATAGATTTTAGTGAGGGTAGTCGTTCAACATTCTACAAGAACAACTTACCATGGAGTATGATTTCTCTGAAATAATTTTTGTTGAGTGGATAGATTTTAGTTTTGATATTCGTTCAACATTCTACAAGAACAATGAACCATGGAGTATGATTTCTCTGCAACCATGATAGATTTCAAATCGATCCTGACCAAGATGAGTCTGTGGTGTGAAATAATTTTTGTTGAGTGGATAGATTTTAGTTGGGATAGTCGTTCAACATTCTACAAGAACAACGAACCATGGAGTATGATTTCTCTGAAATAATTTTTGTTGAGTGGGTAGATTTTAGTTAGGGGTAGTCGTTCAACATTCTACAAGAACAACTTACCATGGACTATGATTTCTCTGAAACCATGATAGATTTCAAATCGATCCTGACCAAGATGAGTCTGTGGTGTGAAATAATTTTTGTTGAGTGGATAGATTTTAGTTGGGGTAGTCGTTCAACATTCTACAAGAACAACGAACCATGGAGTATGATTTCTCTGAAATAATTTTTGTTGAGTGGGTAGATTTTAGTTAGGGGTAGTCGTTCAACATTCTACAAGAACAACTTACCATGGACTATGATTTCTCTGAAACCATGATAGATTTCAAATCGATCCTGACCAAGATGAGTCTGTGGTGTGAAATAATTTTGGTTGAGTGGATAGATTTTAGTTAATGGTAGTCGTTCAACATTCTACAAGAACAACTTACCATGGAGTATGATTTCTCTGAAATAATTTTTGTTGAGTGGATAAATTTTAGTTGGGGTAGTCGTTCAACATTCTACAAGAACAACTTACCATGGAGTATGATTTCTCTGAAATAATTTTTGTTGAGTGGATAGATTTTAGTTGGGATAGTCGTTCAACATTCTACAAGAACAACTTACCATGGACTATGATTTCTCTGAAACCATGATAGATTTCAAATCGATCCTGACCAAGATGAGTCTGTGGTGTGAAATAATTTTTGTTGAGTGGATAAATTTTAGTTAGGGGTAGTCGTTCAACATTCTACAAGAACAACTTACCATGGACTATGATTTCTCTGAAACCATGATAGATTTCAAATCGATCCTGACCAAGATGAGTCTGTGGTGTGAAATAATTTTTGTTGAGTGGATAGATTTTAGATGGGGTAGTCGTTCAACATTCTACAAGAACAACTTACCATGGACTATGATTTCTCTTAAACCATGATAGATTTCAAATCGATCCTGACCAAGATGAGTCTGTGGTGTGAAATAATTTTTGTTGAGTGGATAGATTTTAGTTGGGGTAGTCGTTCAACATTTTACAAGAACAACTTACCATGGAGTATGATTTCTCTGAAACCATGATAGATTTCAAATCGATCCTGACCAAGATGAGTCTGTGGTGTGAAATAATTTTTGTTGAGTGGATAGATTTTAGTGAGGGTAGTCGTTCAACATTCTACAAGAACAACTTACCATGGAGTATGATTTCTCTGAAATAATTTTTGTTGAGTGGATAGATTTTAGTTTTGATATTCGTTCAACATTCTACAAGAACAATGAACCATGGAGTATGATTTCTCTGCAACCATGATAGATTTCAAATCGATCCTGACCAAGATGAGTCTGTGGTGTGAAATAATTTTTGTTGAGTGGATAGATTTTAGTTGGGGTAGTCGTTCAACATTCTACAAGAACAACGAACCATGGAGTATGATTTCTCTGAAATAATTTTTGTTGAGTGGGGAGATTTTAGTTAGGGGTAGTCGTTCAACATTCTACAAGAACAACTTACCATGGACTATGATTTCTCTGAAACCATGATAGATTTCAAATCGATCCTGACCAAGATGAGTCTGTGGTGTGAAATAATTTTTGTTGAGTGGATAGATTTTAGTTGGGGTAGTCGTTCAACATTCTACAAGAACAACGAACCATGGAGTATGATTTCTCTGAAATAATTTTTGTTTAGTGGATAGATTTTAGTTATGATAGTCGTTCAACATTCTACAAGAACAACTTACCATGGACTATGATTTCTCTGAAACCATGATAGATTTCAAATCGATCCTGACCAAGATGAGTCTGTGGTGTGAAATAATTTTGGTTGAGTGGATAGATTTTAGTTGGGATAGTCGTTCAACATTCTACAAGAACAACTTACCATGGAGTATGATTTCTCAACAAAAATTATTTCAGAGAAATCATACTCCATGGTAAGTTGTTCTTGTAGAATGTTGAACGACTACCCCAAATAAAATCTATCCACTCAACAAAAATTATTTCACACCACAGACTCATCTTGGTCAGGATCGATTTGAAATCTATCATGGTTTCAGAGAAATCATACTCCATGGTAAGTTGTTCTTGTAGAATGTTGAACGACTACCCCAACTAAAATCATCCACTCAACAAAAATTATTGCACACAACAGACTCATCTTGGTCAGGATCGATTTGAAATCTATCATGGTTTCAGAGAAATCATAGTCCATCTTAAGTTGTTCTTGTAGAATGTTGAACGACTACCCCAACTAAAATCTATCCACTCAACAAAAATTATTTCAGAGAAATCATACTCCATGGTAAGTTGTTCTTGTAGAATGTTGAACGACTACCCCAACTAAAATCTATCCACTCAAGAAAAATTATTTCACACCACAGACTCATCTTGGTCAGGATCGATTTGAAATCTATCATGGTTTCAGAGAAATCATAGTCCATGGTAAGTTGTTCTTGTAGAATGTTGAACGACTACGCCTAACTAAAATCTATCTACTCAACAAAAATTATTTCAGAGAAATCATACTCCATGGTAAGTTGTTCTTGTAGAATGTTGAACGACTACCCCAACTAAAATCTATCCACTCAACAAAAATTATTTCAGAGACATCATACTCCATGGTTCGTTGTTCTTGTAGAATGTTGAACGACTATCCCAACCAAAATCTATCCACTCAACAAAAATTATTTCACGCCACAGACTCATCTTGGTCAGGATCGATTTGAAATCTATCATGGTTGCAGAGAAATCATACTCCATGGTTCGTTGTTCTTGTAGAATGTTGAACGACTACCCCAACTAAAATCTATCCACTCAACAAAAATTATTTCAGAGAAATCATACTCCATGGTTCGTTGTTCTTGTAGAATGTTGAACGACTACCCCAACTAAAATCTATCCACTCAACAAAAATTATTTCACACCACAGACTCATCTTGGTCAGGAGCGATTTGAAATCTATCATGGTTGCAGAGAAATCATACTCCATGGTTCGTTGTTCTTGTAGAATGTTTAACGACTACCCCAACTAAAATCTATCCACTCAACAAAAATTATTTCAGAGAAATCATACTCCATGGTTCGTTGTTCTTGTAGAATGTTGAACGACTATCCCAACTAAAATCTAACCACTCAACAAAAATTATTTCACAACACAGACTCATCTTGGTCAGGATCGATTTGGAATCTATCATGGTTTCAGAGAAATCATAGTCCATGGTAAGTTGTTCTTGTAGAATGTTGAACGACTACCCCTAACTAAAATCTATCCACTCAACAAAAATTATTTCAGAGAAATCATACTCCATGGTTCGTTGTTCTTGTAGAATGTTGAACGACTACCCCAACTAAAATTTATCCACTCAACAAAAATTATTTCACACCACAGACTCATCTTGTTCAGGATCGATTTGAAATCTATCATGGTTTCAGAGAAATCATAGTCCATGGTAAGTTGTTCTTGTAGAATGTTGAACGACTACCCCAACTAAAATCTATCCACTCAACAAAAATTATTTCACACCACAGACTCATCTTGGTCAGGATCGATTTGAAATCTATCATGGTTTCAGAGAAATCATACTCCATGGTTCGTTGTTCTTGTAGAATGTTGAACGACTACCCCAACTAAAATCTATCCACTCAACAAAAATTATTTCACACCACAGACTCATCTTGGTCAGGATCGATTTGAAATCTATCATGGTTTCAGAGAAATCATAGTCCATGGTAAGTTGTTCTTGTAGAATGTTGAACGACTACCCCTAACTAAAATCTATCCACTCAACAAAAATTATTTCAGAGAAATCATACTCCATGGTAAGTTGTTCTTGTAGAATGTTGAACGACTATCCCAACTAAAATCTATCCACTCAACAAAAATTATTTCACACCACAGACTCATCTTGGTCAGGATCGATTTGAAATCTTTCATGGTTGCAGAGAAATCATACTCCATGGTTCGTTGTTCTTGTAGAATGTTGAACGACTACCCCAACTAAAATCTATCCACTCAACAAAAATTATTTCACACCACAGACTCATCTTGGTCAGGATCGATTTAAAATCTATCATGGTTTCAGAGAAATCATAGTCCATGGTAAGTTGTTCTTGTAGAATGTTGAACGACTATCCCAACTAAAATCTATAAACTCAAAAAAATTATTTCAGAGAAATCATACTCCATGGTTCGTTGTTCTTGTAGAATGTTGAACGACTACCCCAACTAAAATCTATCCACTCAACAAAAATTATTTCACACCACAGACTCATCTTGGTCAGGATCGATTTGAAATCTATCATGGTTTCACAGAAATCATAGTCCATGTTAAGTTGTTCTTGTAGAATGTTGAACGACTACCCGTAACTAAAATCTATCCACTCAACAAAAATTATTTCAGAGAAATCATACTCCATGGTTCGTTGTTCTTGTAGAATGTTGAACGACTACCCCAACTAAAATCTATCCACTCAATAAAAATTATTTCACACCACAGACTCATCTTGGTCAGGATCGATTTGAAATCTATCATGGTTGCAGAGAAATCATAATCCATGGTTCGTTGTTCTTGTAGAATGTTGAACGACTACCCCAACTAAAATCTATCCACTCAACAAAAATTATTTCACACCACAGACTCATCTTGGTCAGGATCGATTTAAAATCTATCATGGTTTCAGAGAAATCATAGTCCATGGTAAGTTGTTCTTGTAGAATGTCGAACGACTATCCCAACTAAAATCTATCCACTCAACAAAAATTATTTCAGAGAAATCATACTCCATGGTTCGTTGTTCTTGTAGAATGTTGAACGACTACCCCAACTAAAATCTATTCACTCAACAAAAATTATTTCACACCACAGACTCATCTTGATAAGGATCGATTTGAAATCTATCATGGTTTCAGAGAAATCATACTCCATGGTAAGTTGTTCTTGTAAAATGTTGAACGACTATCCCAACTAAAATCTATCCACTCAACAAAAATTATTTCAGAGAAATCATACTCCATGGTAAGTTGTTTTTGTAGAATGTTGAACGACTACACCAACTCAAATCTATCCACTCAAGAAAAATTATTTCAGAGAAATCATACTCCATGGTTCGTTGTTCTTCTAGAATGTTGAACGACTACCCAAACTAAAATCTATCCACTCAACAAAAATTATTTCACACCACAGACTCATCTTGGTCAGGATCGATTTGAAATCTATCATGGTTTCAGAGAAATCATACACCATGGTAAGTTGTTCTTGTAGAATGTTGAACGACTATCCCAACTAAAATCTATCCACTCAACAAAAATTATTTCAGAGAAATCATACTCCATGGTAAGTTGTTCTTGTAGAATGTTGAACGACTACCCCACCTCAAATCTATATACTCAACAAAAATTATTTCAGAGAAATCATACTCCATGGTTCGTTGTTCTTGTAGAATGTTGAACGACTACCCCAACTAAAATCTATCCACTCAACAAAAATTATTTCACACCACAGACTCATCTTGGTAAGGATCGATTTAAAATCTATCATGGTTTCAGAGAAATCATAGTCCATGGTAAGTTGTTCTTGTAGAATGTTGAACGACTATCCCAACTAAAATCTATCCACTCAACAAAAATTATTTCAGAGAAATCATACTCCATGGTTCGTTGTTCTTCTAGAATGTTGAACGACTACCCCAACTAAAATCTATCCACTCAACAAAAATTATTTCACACCACAGACTCATCTTGGTCAGGATCGATTTGAAATCTATCATGGTTTCAGAGAAATCATACACCATGGTAAGTTGTTCTTGTAGAATGTTGAACGACTATCCCAACTAAAATCTATCCACTCAACAAAAATTATTTCAGAGAAATCCTACTCCGTGGTAAGTTGTTCTTGTAGAATGTTGAACGACTACCCCAACTAAAATCTATCCACTCAACAAAAATTATTTCAGAGAAATCATACTCCATGGTAAGTTGTTCTTGTAGAATGTTGAACGACTATCCCAACTAAAATCTATCCACTCAACAAAAATTATTTCAGAGAAATCATACTCCATGGTTCGTTGTTCTTGTAGAATGTTGAACGACTACCCCAACTAAAATCTATCCACTCAACAAAATTTATTTCACACCACAGACTCATCTTGGTCAGGATCGATTTGAAATCTATCATGGTTTCACAGAAATCATAGTCCATGTTAAGTTGTTCTTGTAGAATGTTGAACGACTACCCGTAACTAAAATCTATCCACTCAACAAAAATTATTTCAGAGAAATCATACTCCATGGTTCGTTGTTCTTGTAGAATGTTGAACGACTACCCCAACTAAAATCTATCCACTCAACAAAAATTATTTCACACCACAGTCTCATTTTGGTCAGGATCGATTTGAAATCTATCATGGTTTCAGAGAAATCATAGTCCATGGTAAGTTGTTCTTGTAGAATGTTGAACGACTACCCCAACTAAAATCTATCCACTCAAGAAAAATTATTTCACACCACAGACTCATCTTGGTCAGGATCGATTTGAAATCTATCATGGTTTCAGAGAAATCATACACCATGGTAAGTTGTTCTTGTAGAATGTTGAACGACTATCCCAACTAAAATCTATCCACTCAACAAAAATTATTTCAGAGAAATCATACTCCATGGTAAGTTGCTCTTGTAGAATGTTGAACGACTACCCCAACTAAAATCTATCCACTCAACAAAAATTATTTCACACCACAGACTCATCTTGGTCAGGATCGATTTGAAATCTATCATGGTTTCAGAGAAATCATACTCCATGATAAGTTGTTCTTGTAGAATGTTGAACGACTATCCCAACTAAAATCTATCCACTCAACAAAAATTATTTCACACCACAGACTCATCTTGGTCGGGATCGATTTGAAATCTATCATGGTTTCAGAGAAATCATAGTCCATGGTAAGTTGTGCTTGTAGAATGTTGAACGACTACTCCTAACTAAAATCTATCCACTCAACAAAAATTATTTCACACCACAGACTCATCTTGGTCAGGATCGATTTGAAATCTATCATGGTTTCAGAGAAATCATACTCCATGGTTCGTTGTTCTTGTAGAATGTTGAACGACTACCCCAACTAAAATCTATCCACTCAACAAAAATTATTTCAGAGAAATCATACTCCATGGTTCGTTGTTCTTGTAGAATGTTGAACGACTACCCCAACTAAAATCTATCCACTCAACAAAAATTATTTCACACCACAGACTCATCTTGGTCAGGATCGATTTGAAATCTATCATGGTTTCAGAGAAATCATACTCCATGGTAAGTTGTTCTTGTAGAATGTTGAACGACTATCCCAACTAAAATCTATCCACTCAACAAAAATTATTTCACACCACAGACTCATGTTGGTCGGGATCGATTTGAAATCTATCATGGTTTCAGAGAAATCATACTCCATGGTAAGTTCTTCTTGTAGAATGTTGAACGACTACCCCTAACTAAAATCTATCCACTCAACAAAAATTATTTCACACCACACACTCATCTTGGTCAGGATCGATTTGAAATCTATCATGGTTTCAGAGAAATCATACTCCATGGTAAGTTGTTCTTGTAGAATGTTGAACGACTATCCCAACTAAAATCTATCCACTCAACAAAAATTATTTCACACCACAGACTCATCTTGGTCAGGATCGATTTGAAATCTATCATGGTTTCAGAGAAATCATACTCCATGGTAAGTTGTTCTTGTAGAATGTTGAACGACTATCCCAACTAAAATCTATCCACTCAACAAAAATTTTTTCAGAGAAATCATATTCCATGGTAAGTTGTTCTTGTAGAATGTTGAACGACTATCCCAAATAAAATCTATCCACTCAACAAAAATTATTTCAGAGAAATCATACTCCATGGTAAGTTGCTCTTGTAGTATGTTGAACGACTATCCCAACTAAAATCTATCCACTCAACAAAAATTATTTCAAACCACAGACTCATCTTTTTCAGGATCGATTTGAAATCTATCATGGTTTCAGAGAAATCATACTCCATGGTAAGTTGTTCTTGTAGAATGTTGAACGACTACCCCTAACTAAAATCTATCCACTCAACAAAAATTATTTCACACCACAGACTCATCTTGGTCAGGATCGATTTGAAATCTATCATGGTTTCAGAGAAATCATACACCATGGTAAGTTGTTCTTGTAGAATGTTGAACGACTATCCCAACTAAAATCTATCCACTCAACAAAAATTATTTCAGAGAAATCATACTCCATGGTAAGTTGTTCTTGTAGAATGTTGAACGACTACCCCAACTAAAATCTATCCACTCAACAAAAATTATTTCACACCGCAGACTCATCTTGGTCAGGATCGATTTGAAATCTATCATGGTTTCAGAGAAATCATACACCATGGTAAGTTGTTCTTGTAGAATGTTGAACGACTATCCCAACTAAAATCTATCCACTCAACAAAAATTATTTCAGAGAAATCATACTCCATGGTAAGTTGTTCTTGTAGAATGTTGAACGACTACCCCAACTAAAATCTATCCACTCAACAAAAATTATTTCACACCACAGACTCATCTTGGTCAGGATCGATTTGAAATCTATCATGGTTTCAGAGAAATCATACTCCATGGTAAGTTGTTCTTGTAGAATGTTGAACGACTATCCCAACTAAAATCTATCCACTCAACAAAAATTATTTCACACCACAGACTCATCTTGGTCGGGATCGATTTGAAATCTATCATGGTTTCAGAGAAATCATAGTCCATGGTAAGTTGTGCTTGTAGAATGTTGAACGACTACTCCTAACTAAAATCTATCCACTCAACAAAAATTATTTCACACCACAGACTCATCTTGGTCAGGATCGATTTGAAATCTATCATGGTTTCAGAGAAATCATACTCCATGGTTCGTTGTTCTTGTAGAATGTTGAACGACTACCCCAACTAAAATCTATCCACTCAACAAAAATTATTTCAGAGAAATCATACTCCATGGTTCGTTGTTCTTGTAGAATGTTGAACGACTACCCCAACTAAAATCTATCCACTCAACAAAAATTATTTCACACCACAGACTCATCTTGGTCAGGATCGATTTGAAATCTATCATGGTTTCAGAGAAATCATACTCCATGGTAAGTTGTTCTTGTAGAATGTTGAACGACTATAGCAACTAAAATCTATCCAATCAACAAAAATTATTTCACACCACAGACTCATGTTGGTCGGGATCGATTTGAAATCTATCATGGTTTCAGAGAAATCATACTCCATGGTAAGTTGTTCTTGTAGAATGTTGAACGACTACCCCTAACTAAAATCTATCCACTCAACAAAAATTATTTCACACCACACACTCATCTTGGTCAGGATCGATTTGAAATCTATCATGGTTTCAGAGAAATCATACTCCATGGTAAGTTGTTCTTGTAGAATGTTGAACGACTACCCCAACTAAAATCTATCCACTCAACAAAAATTATTTCACACCACAGACTCATCTTGGTCAGGATCGATTTGAAATCTATCATGGTTTCAGAGAAATCATACTCCATGGTAAGTTGTTCTTGTAGAATGTTGAACGACTATCCCAACTAAAATCTATCCACTCAACAAAAATTTTTTCAGAGAAATCATATTCCATGGTAAGTTGTTCTTGTAGAATGTTGAACGACTATCCCAAATAAAATCTATCCACTCAACAAAAATTATTTCAGAGAAATCATACTCCATGGTAAGTTGTTCTTGTAGTATGTTGAACGACTATCCCAACTAAAATCTATCCACTCAACAAAAATTATTTCAAACCACAGACTCATCTTTTTCAGGATCGATTTGAAATCTATCATGGTTTCAGAGAAATCATACTCCATGGTAAGTTGTTCTTGTAGAATGTTGAACGACTACCCCTAACTAAAATCTATCCACTCAACAAAAATTATTTCACACCACAGACTCATCTTGGTCAGGATCGATTTGAAATCTATCATGGTTTCAGAGAAATCATAGTTCATGGTAAGTTGTTCTTGTAGAATGTTGAACGACTACCCCAACTAAAATCTATCCACTCATCAAAAATTATTTCACACCACAGACTCATCTTGGTCAGGATCGATTTGAAATCAATCATGGTTTCAGAGAAATCATACTCCATGGTTCGTTGTTCTTGTAGAATGTTGAACGACTACCCCAACTAAAATCTATCCACTCAACAAAAATTATTTCAGAGAAATCATACTCCATGGTTCGTTGTTCTTGTAGAATGTTGAACGACTACCCCAACTAAAATCTATCCACTCAACAAAAATTATTTCAGAGAAATCATACTCCATGGTAAGTTGTTCTTGTAGAATGTTGAACGACTATCCCAACTAAAATCTATCCACTCAACAAAAATTATTTCAGAGAAATCATACTCCATGGTAAGTTGTTCTTGTAGAATGTTGAACGACTATCCCAACTAAAATCTATCCACTCAACAAAGATTATTTCACACCACAGGCTCATCTTGGTCAGGATCGATTTGAAATCTATCATGGTTTCAGAGAAATCATACTCCATGGTAAGTTGTTCTTGTAGAATGTTGAACGACTACCCCAACTAAAATCTATCCACTCAACAAAAATTATTTCACACCACAGACTCATCTTGGTCAGGATCGATTTGAAATCTATCATGGTTTCAGAGAAATCATACTCCATGGTAAGTTGTTCTTGTAGAATGTTGAACGACTACCATAACTAAAATCTATCCATTCAACAAAAATTATTTCACACCACAGACTCATCTTGGTCAGGATCGATTTGAAATCTATCATGGTTTCAGAGAAATCATACTCCATGGTAAGCTGTTCTTGTAGAATGTTGAACGATTATCCCAACTAAAATCTATCCACTCAACAAAAATTATTTCAGAGAAATCATACTCCATGGTTCGTTGTTCTTGTAGAATGTTGAACGACTACCCCAACTAAAATCTATCCATTCAACACAAATTATTTCACACCACAGACTCATCTTGGTCAGGATCGATTTGAAATCTATCATGGTTTCAGAGAAATCATACTCCATGGTAAGTTGTTCTTGTAGAATGTTGAACGACTACCCCAACTAAAATCTATCCACTCAACAAAAATTATTTCAGAGAAATCATACTCCATGGTAAGTTGTTCTTGTAGAATGTTGAACGACTATCCCAACTAAAATCTATCCACTCAACAAAAATTATTTCACACCACAGACTCATCTTGGTCAGGATCGATTTGAAATCTATCATGGTTTCAGAGAAATCATACTCCATGGTAAGTTGTTCTTGTAGAATGTTGAACGACTATCCCAACTAAAATCTATCCACTCAACAAAAATTATTTCAGAGAAATCATACTCCATGGTTCGTTGTTCTTGTAGAATGTTGAACGACTACCCCAACTAAAATCTATCCATTCAACACAAATTATTTCACACCACAGACTCATCTTGGTCATAATCGATTTGAAATCTATCATGGTTTCAGAGAAATCATACTCCATGGTAAGTTGTTCTTGTAGAATGTTGAACGACTATCGCAACTAAAATCTATCCACTCAACAAAAATTATTTCAGAGAAATCATACTCCATGGTAAGTTGTTCTTGTAGAATGTTGAACGACTACCCCAACTAAAATCTATCCACTCAACAAAAATTATTTCAGAGAAATCATACTCCATGGTAAGTTGTTCTTGTAGAATGTTGAACGACTATCCCAACTAAAATCTATCCACTCAACAAAAATTATTTCACACCACAGACTCATCTTGGTCAGGATCGATTTGAAATCTATCATGGTTTCAGAGAAATCATACTCCATGGTAAGTTGTTCTTGTAGAATGTTGAACGACTACCCCAACTAAAATCTATCCACTCAACAAAAATTATTTCAGAGAAATCATACTCCATGGTTCGTTGTTCTTGTAGAATGTTGAACGACTACCCCAACTAAAATCTATCAACTCAACAAAAATTATTTCACACCACAGACTCATCTTGGTCAGGATCGATTTGAAATCTATCATGGTTTCAGAGAAATCATACTCCATGGTAAGTTGTTCTTGTAGAATGTTGAACGACTATCCCAACTAAAATCTATCCACTCAACAAAAATTATTTCAGAGAAATCATACTCCATGGTAAGTTGTTCTTGTAGAATGTTGAACGACTATCCCAACGAAAATCTATCCACTCAACAAAAATTATTTCAGAGAAATCATACTCCATGGTAAGTTGTTCTTGTAGAATGTTGAACGACTATCCCAACTAAAATCTATCCACTCAACAAAAATTATTTCACACCACAGACTCATCTTGGTCAGGATCGATTTGAAATCTATCATGGTTTCAGAGAAATCATACTCCATGGTAAGTTGTTCTTGTAGAATGTTGAACGACTACCCCTAACTAAAATTTATCCACTCAACAAAAATTATTTCACACCACAGACTCATCTTGGTCAGGATCGATTTGAAATCTATCATGGTTTCAGAGAAATCATACTCCATGGTAAGTTGTTCTTGTAGAATGTTGAACGACTACCCCAACTAAAATCTATCCATTCAACAAAAATTATTTCACACCACAGACTCATCTTGGTCAGGATCGATTTGAAATCTATCATGGTTTCAGAGAAATCATACTCCATGGTAAGTTGTTCTTGTAGAATGTTGAACGACTATCCCAACTAAAATCTATCCACTCAACAAAAATTATTTCAGAGAAATCATACTCCATGGTTCGTTGTTCTTGTAGAATGTTGAACGACTACCCCAACTAAAATCTATCCACTCAACAAAAATTATTTCACACCACAGACTCATCTTGGTCAGGATCGATTTGAAATTTATCATGGTTTCAGAGAAATCATAGTCCATGGTAAGTTGTTCTTGTAGAATGTTGAACGACTATCGCAACTAAAATCTATCCACTCAACAAAAATTATTTCAGAGAAATCATACTCCATGGTAAGTTGTTCTTGTAGAATGTTGCACGACTACCCCAACTAAAATCTATCCACTCAACAAAAATTATTTCACACCACAGACTCATCTTGGTCGGGATCGATTTGAAATCTATCATGGTTTCAGAGAAATCATAGTCCATGGTAAGTTGTTCTTGTAGAATGTTGAACGACTACCCCAACTAAAATCTATTCACTCAACAAAAATTATTTCACACCACAGACTCATCTTGGTCGGGATCGATTTGAAATCTATCATGGTTTCAGAGAAATCATACTCTATGGTAAGTTGTTCTTGTAGAATGTTGAACGACTACCCCAACTAAAATCTATCCACTCAACAAAAATTGTTTCAGAGAAATCATAGTCCATGGTAAATTGTTCTTGTAGAATGTTGAACGACTACCCCAACTAAAATCTATCCACTCAACAAAAATTATTTCACACCACAGACTCATCTTGGTCGGGATCGATTTGAAATCTATCATGGTTTCAGAGAAATCATAGTCCATGGTAAGTTGTTCTTGTGGAATGTTGAACGACTATCGCAACTAAAATCTATCCACTCAACAAAAATTATTTCAGAGAAATCATACTCCATGGTTCGTTGTTCTTGTAGAATGTTGAACGACTACCCCAACTAAAATCTATCCACTCAACAAAAATTATTTCACACCACAGACTCATCTTGGTCAGGATCGATTTGAAATCTATCATGGTTTCAGAGAAATCATACTCCATGGTTCGTTGTTCTTGTAGAATGTTGAACGACTAAACCAACTAAAATCTATCCACTCAACAAAAATTATTTCATACCACAGACTCATCTTGGTCAGGATCGATTTGAAATCTATCATGGTTTCAGAGAAATCATAGTCCATGGTAAGTTGTTCTTGTAGAATGTTGAACGACTACCCCAACTAAAATCTATCCACTCAACAAAAATTATTTTAGAGAAATCATACTCCATGGTAAGTTGTTCTTGTAGAATGTTGAACGACTATCCCAACTAAAATCTATCCACTCAACAAAAATTATTTCACACCACAGGCTCATCTTGGTCAGGATCGATTTGAAATCTATCATGGTTTCAGAGAAATCATACTCCATGGTAAGTTGTTCTTGTAGAATGTTGAACGACTACCCCAACTAAAATCTATCCACTCAAGAAAAATTATTTCACACCACAGACTCATCTTGGTCAGGATCGATTTGAAATCTATCATGGTTTCAGAGAAATCATACTCCATGGTTCGTTGTTCTTGTAGAATGTTGAACGACTACCCCTAACTAAAATCTATCCACTCAACAAAAATTATTTCAGAGAAATCATACTCCATGGTAAGTTGTTCTTGTAGAATGTTGAACGACTACCCCAACTAAAATCTATCCACTCAACAAAAATTATTTCACACCACAGACTCATCTTGGTCAGGATCGATTTGAAATCTATCATGGTTTCAGAGAAATCATACTCCATGGTAAGTTGTTCTTGTAGAATGTTGAACGACTATCCCCACTAAAATCTACCCACTCAACAAAAATTATTTCAGAGAAATCATACTCCATGGTAAGTTGTTCTTGTAGAATGTTGAACGACTACCCCAACTAAAATCTATCCACTCAACAAAAATTATTTCACACCACAGACTCATCTTGGTCAGGATCGATTTGAAATCTATCATGGTTTCAGAGAAATCATACTCCATGGTAAGTTGTTCTTGTAGAATGTTGAACGACTACCCCAACTAAAATCTATCCACTCAACAAAAATTATTTCAGAGAAATCATACTCCATGGTAAGTTGTTCTTGTAGAATGTTGAACGACTATCCCAACTAAAATCTATCCACTCAACAAAAATTATTTCAGAGAAATCATACTCCATGGTTCGTTGTTCTTGTAGAATGTTGAACGACTACCCCAACTAAAATCTATCCACTCAACAAAAATTATTTCAGAGAAATCATAGTCCATGATAAGTTGTTCTTGTAGAATGTTGAACGACTACCCCAACTAAAATCTATCCACTCAACAAAAATTATTTCAGAGAATTCATACTCCATGGTAAGTTGTTCTTGTAGAATGTTGAACGACTACCCCAACTAAAATCTATCCACTCAACAAAAATTATTTCACACCACAGACTCATCTTGGTCAGGATCGATTTGAAATCTATCATGGTTGCAGAGAAATCATACTCCATGGTAAGTTGTTCTTGTAGAATGTTGAACGACTACCCTAACTAAAATCTATCCACTCAACAAAAATTATTTCACACCACAGACTCATCTTGGTCAGGATCGATTTGAAATCTATCATGGTTTCAGAGAAATCATACTCCATGGTAAGTTGTTCTTGTAGAATGTTGAATGACTACAACAACTAAAATCTATCCACTCTACAAAAATTATTTCACACCACAGACTCATCTTGGTCAGGATCGATTTGAAATCTATCATGGTTTCAGAGAAATCATACTCCATGGTAAGTTGTTCTTGTAGAATGTTGAACGACTACCCCAACTAAAATCTATCCACTCAACAAAAATTATGTCACACCACAGACTCATCTTGGTCAGGATCGATTTGAAATCTATCATGGTTTCAGAGAAATCATACTCCATGGTTCGTTGTTCTTGTAGAATGTTGAACGACTATCCCAACTAAAATCTATCCACTCAACAAAAATTATTTCAGAGAAATCATACTCCATGGTAAGTTGTTCTTGTAGAATGTTGAACGATTACCCCAACTAAAATCTATCCACTCAACAAAAATTATTTCAGAGAAATCATACTCCATGGTAAGTTGTTCTTGTAGAATGTTGAACGACTACCCCAACTAAAATCTATCCACTCAACAAAAATTATTTCACACCACAGACTCATCTTGGTCAGGATCGATTTGAAATCTATCATGGTTTCAGAGAAATCATACTCCATGTTTCGTTGTTCTTGTGGAATGTTGAACGACTACCCCAACTAAAATCTATCCACTCAACAAAAATTATTTCACACCACAGACTCACCTTGGTCAGGATCGATTTGAAATCTATCATGGTTTCAGAGAAATCATACTCCATGGTTCGTTGTTCTTGTAGAATGTTGAACGACTATCCCAACTAAAATCTATCCACTCAACAAAAATTATTTCAGAGAAATCATAGTCCATGGTAAGTTGTTCTTGTAGAATGTTGAACGACTACCCCAACTAAAATCTATCCACTCAACAAAAATTATTTCACACCACAGACTCATCTTGGTCAGGATCGATTTGAAATCTATCATGGTTTCAGAGAAATCATACTCCATGGTTCGTAGTCCTTGTAGAATGTTGAACGACTACCCCAACTAAAATCTATCCACTCAACAAAAATTATTTCACAATACAGACTCATCTTGGCCAGGATCGATTTGAAATCTATCATGGTTTCAGAGAAATCATACTCCATGGTAAGTTGTTCTTGTAGAATGTTGAACGACTACCCCAACTAAAATCTATCCACTCAACAAAAATTATTTCACACCACAGACTCATCTTGGTCAGGATCGATTTGAAATCTATCATGGTTGCAGAGAAATCATACTCCATATTTCTTTGTTCTTATAGAATGTTGAACGACTAACCCAACTAAAATCTATCCACTCAACAAAAATTATTTCAGAGAAATCATACTTCATGGTAAGTTGTTCTTGTAGAATGTTGAACGACTACCCCAACTAAAATCTATCCACTCAACAAAAATTATTTCACACCACGGACTCATCTTGGTCAGGATCGATTTGAAATCTATCATGGTTTCAGAGAAATCATACTCCATGGTTCGTTGTTCTTGTAAAATGTTGAACGACTACCCCAACTAAAATCTATCCACTCAACAAAAATTATTTCAGAGAAATCATACTCCATGGTAAGTTGTTCTTGTAGAATGTTGAACGACTATCCCAACTAAAATCTATCCACTCAACAAAAATTATTTCAGAGAAATCATACTCCATGGTAAGTTGTTCTTGTAGAATGTTGAACGACTATCCCAACTAAAATCTATCCACTCAACAAAAATTATTTCAGAGAAATCATACTCCATGGTTCGTTGTTCTTGTAGAATGTTGAACGACTACCCCAACTAAAATCTATCCACTCAACAAAAATTATTTCACACCACAGACTCATCTTGGTCAGGATCGATTTGAAATCTATCATGGTTGCAGACAAATCATACTCCATGGTTCGTTGTTCTTGTAGAATGTTGAACGACTACCCCAACTAAAATCTATTAACTCAACAAAAATTATTTCAGAGAAATCATACTTCATGGTAAGTTGTTCTTGTAGAATGTTGAACGACTACCCCAACTAAAATCTATCCACTCAACAAAAATTATTTCACACCACGGACTCATCTTGGTCAGGATCGATTTGAAATCTATCATGGTTTCAGAGAAATCATACTCCATGGTTCGTTGTTCTTGTAAAATGTTGAACGACTACCCCAACTAAAATCTATCCACTCAACAAAAATTATTTCAGAGAAATCATACTCCATGGTAAGTTGTTCTTGTAGAATGTTGAACGACTATCCCAACTAAAATCTATCCACTCAACAAAAATTATTTCAGAGAAATCATACTCCATGGTAAGTTGTTCTTGTAGAATGTTGAACGACTATCCCAACTAAAATCTATCCACTCAACAAAAATTATTTCAGAGAAATCATACTCCATGGTTCGTTGTTCTTGTAGAATGTTGAACGACTACCCCAACTAAAATCTATCCACTCAACAAAAATTATTTCACACCACAGACTCATCTTGGTCAGGATCGATTTGAAATCTATCATGGTTGCAGACAAATCATACTCCATGGTTCGTTGTTCTTGTAGAATGTTGAACGACTACCCCAACTAAAATCTATCCACTCAACAAAAATTATTTCAGAGAAATCATACTCCATGGTAAGTTGTTCTTGTAGAATGTTGAACGACTACCCCAACTAAAATCTATCCACTCAACAAAAATTATTTCACACTACAGACTCATCTTGGTCAGGATCGATTTGAAATCTATCATGGTTTCAGAGAAATCATACTCCATGGTTCGTTGTTCTTGTAAAATGTTGAACGACTACCCCAACTAAAATCTATCCACTCAACAAAAATTATATCAGAGAAATCATACTCCATGGTTCGTTGTTCTTGTAGAATGTTGAACGACTACCCCAACTAAAATCTATCCACTCAACAAAAATTATTTCACACCACAGACTCATCTTGGTCAGGATCGATTTGAAATCTATCATGGTTTCAGAGAAATCATACTCCATGGTAAGTTGTTCTTGTAGAATGTTGAACGACTACCCCAACTAAAATCTATCCACTCAACAAAAATTATTTCCGAGAAATCATACTCCATGGTTCGTTGTTCTTGTAGAATGTTGAACGACTGCCCCAACTAAAATCTATCCACTCAACAAAAATTATTTCACACTACAGACTCATCTTGGTCAGGATCGATTTGAAATCCATCATGGTTTCAGAGAAATCATACTCCATGGTTCGTTGTTCTTGTAAAATGTTGAACGGCTACCCCAACTAAAATCTATCCACTCAACAAAAATTATTTCAGAGAAATCATACTCCATGGTAAGTTGTTCTTGTAGAATGTTGAACGACTACCCCAACTAAAATCTATCCACTCAACAAAAATTATTTCACACCACAGACTCATCTTGGTCAGGATCGATTTGAAATCTATCATGGTTTCAGAGAAATCATACTCCATGGTTCGTGGTTCTTGTAAAATGTTGAACGACTATCCCAACTAAAATCTATCCACTCAACAAAAATTATTTCAGAGAAATCATACTCCATGGTAAGTTGTTCTTGTAGAATGTTGAGCGACTATCCCAACTTAAATCTATCCACTCAACAAAAATTATTTCAGAGAAATCATACTCCATGGTTCGTTGTTCTTGTAGAATGTTGAACGACTACCCCAACTAAAATCTATCCACTCAACAAAAATTATTTCAGAGCAATCATAGTCCATGGTAAGTTGTTCTTGTAGAATTTTGAACGACTACCCCTAACTAAAATCTATCCACTCAACAAAAATTATTTCAGAGAAATCATACTCCATGGTAAGTTGTTCTTGTAGAATGTTGAACGACTACCAAAACTAAAATCTATCCACTCAACAAAAATTATTTCCGAGAAATCATACTAAATGGTAAGTTGTTCTTGTAGAATGTTGAACGACTACCCCAGCTAAAATCTATCCACTCAACAAAAATTATTTCACACCACAGACTCATCTTGTTCAGGATCGATTTGAAATCTATCATGGTTTCAGAGAAATCATACTCCATGGTTCGTTGTTCTTGTAGAATGTTGAACGACTAAGCCAACTAAAATCTATCCACTCAACAAAAATTATTTCACAATACAGACTCATCTTGGTCAGGATCGATTTGAAATCTATCATGGTTTCAGAGAAATCATACTCCATGCTTCGTTGTTCTTGTAGAATGTTGAACGACTATCCCAACTAAAATCTATCCACTCAACAAAAATTATTTCAGAGAAATCATACTCCATGGTTCGTTGTTCTTGTAGAATGTTGAACGACTACCCCAACTAAAATCTATATACTCAACAAAAATTATTTCACACCACAGACTCATCTTGGTCAGGATCGATTTGAAATCTATCATGGTTTCAGAGAAATCATACTCCATGGTTCGTTGTTCTTGTAGAATGTTGAACGACTATCCCAACTAAAATCTATCCACTCAACAAAAATTATTTCACACCACAGACTCATCTTGGTCAGGATCGATTTGAAATCTATCATGGTTTCAGAGAAATCATACTCCATGATTCGTTGTTCTTGTAAAATGTTGAACGACTATCCCAACTAAAATCTATCCACTCAACAAAAAGTATTTCAGAGAAATCATACTCCATGGTTCGTTGTTCTTGTAAAATGTTGAACGACTACCCCAACTAAAATCTATCCACTCAACAAAAATTATTTCAGAGAAATCATACTCCATGGTAAGTTGTTCTTGTAGAATGTTGAACGACTACCCCAACTAAAATCTATCCACTCAACAAAAATTATTTCACACCACAGACTCATCTTGGTCAGGACCGATTTGAAATCTATCATGGTTTCAGAGAAATCATACTCCATGGTTCGTTGTTCTTGTAGAATGTTGAACGACTATCCCAACTAAAATCTATCCACTCAACAAAAATTATTTCACACCACAGACTCATCTTGGTCAGGATCGATTTGAAATCTATCATGGTTTCAGAGAAATCATACTCCATGGTTCGTTGTTCTTGTAAAATGTTGAACGACTACCCCAACTAAAATCTATCCACTCAACAAAAATTATTTCAGAGAAATCATACTCCATGGTAAGTTGTTCTTGTAGAATGTTGAACGACTACCCCAACTAAAATCTATCCACTCAACAAAAATTATTTCACACCACAGACTCATCTTGGTCAGGATCGATTTGAAATCTATCATGGTTTCAGAGAAATCATACTCCATGGTTCGTTGTTCTTGTAGAATGTTGAACGACTATCCCAACTAAAATCTATCCACTCAACAAAAATTATTTCACACCACAGACTCATCTTGGTCAGGATCGATTTGAAATCTATCATGGTTTCAGAGAAATCATACTCCATGGTAAGTTGTTCTTGTAGAATGTTGAACGACTATCCCAACTAAAATCTATCCCCTCAACAAAAATTATTTCAGAGAAATCATACTCCATGGTTCGTTGTTCTTGTAGAATGTTGAACGACTACCCCAACTAAAATCTATCCACTCAACAAAAATTATTTCAGAGAAATCATACTCCATGGTTCGTTGTTCTTGTAGAATGTTGAACGACTATCCCAACTAAAATCTATCCACTCAACAAAAATTATTTCACACCACAGACTCATCTTGTTCAGGATCGATTTGAAATCTATCATGGTTTCAGAGAAATCATACTCCATGGTTCGTTGTTCTTGTAGAATGATGAACGACTACCCCAACTAAAATCTATCCACTCAACAAAAATTATTTCACACCACAGACTCATCTTGGTCAGGATCGATTTGAAATCTATCATGGTTTCAGAGAAATCATACTCCATGGTTCGTTGTTCTTGTAGAATGTTGAACGACTATCCCAATTAAAATCTATCCACTCAACAAAAATTATTTCAGAGAAATCATACTCCATGGTTCGTTGTTCTTGTAGAATGTTGAACGACTACCCCAACTAAAATCTATCCACTCAACAAAAATTATTTCACACCACAGACTCATCTTAGTCAGGATCGATTTGAAATCTATCATGGTTTCAGAGAAATCATACTCCATGTTTCGTTGTTCTTGTAAAATGTTGAACGACTATCCCAACTAAAATCTATCCACTCAACAACAATTTTTTCAGAGAAATCATACTCCATGGTTCGTTGTTCTTGTAGAATGTTGAACGACTATCCCAACTAAAATCTATCCACTCAACAAAAAATACTTCACACCACAGACTCATCTTGGTCAGGATCGATTTGAAATCTATCATGGTTACAGAGAAATCATACTCCATGGTAAGTTGTTCTTGTAGAATGTTGAACGACTACCCCAACTAAAATCTATCCACTCAACAAAAATTATTTCACACCACAGACTCATCTTGGTCAGGATCGATTTGAATTCTATCATGGTTTCAGAGAAATCATACTCCATGGTTCGTTGTTCTTGTAGAATGTGGAACGACTATCCCAACTAAAATCTATCCACTCAACAAAAATTATTTCACACCACAGACTCATCTTGGTCAGGATCGTTTTGAAATCTATCATGGTTTCAGAGAAATCATAGCCCATGATAAGTTGTTCTTGTAGAATGTTGAACGACTATCCCAACTAAAATCTATCCACTCAACAAAAATTATTTCAGAGAAATCATACTCCATGGTTCGTTGTTCTTGTAGAATGTTGAACGACTACCCCAACTAAAATCTATCCACTCAACAAAAATTATTTCAGCGAAATCATACTCCATGGTTCGTTGTTCTTGTAGAATGTTGAACGACTATCCCAACTTAAATCTATCCACTCAACAAAAATTATTTCACACCACAGACTCATCTTGTTCAGGAACGATTTGAAATCTATCATGGTTTCAGAGAAATCATACTCCATGGTTCGTTGTTCTTGTAGAATGTTGAACGACTACACCAACTAAAATCTATCCACTGAACAAAAATTATTTCACACCACAGACTCATCTTGGTCAGGATCGATTTGAAATCTATCATGGTTTCAGAGAAATCATACTCCATGGTTCGTTGTTCTTGTAGAATGTTGAACGACTATCCCAACTAAAATCTATCCACTCAACAAAAATTATTTCAGAGAAATCATACTCCATGGTTCGTTGTTCTTGTAGAATGTTGAACGACTACCCCAACTAAAATCTATCCACTCAACAAAAATTATTTCAGCGAAATCATACTCCATGGTTCGTTGTTCTTGTAGAATGTTGAACGACTATCCCAACTAAAATCTATCCACTCAACAAAAATTATTTCACACCACAGACTCATCTTGTTCAGGATCGATTTGAAATCTATCATGGTTTCAGAGAAATCATACTCCATGGTTCGTTGTTCTTGTAGAATGTTGAACGGCTACCCCAACTAAAATCTATCCACTCAACAAAAATTATTTCACACCACAGACTCATCTTGGTCAGGATCGATTTGAAATCTATCATGGTTTCAGAGAAATCATACTCCATGGTTCGTTGTTCTTGTAGAATGTTGAACGACTATCCCAACTAAAATCTATCCACTCAACAAAAATTATTTCAGAGAAATCATACTCCATGGTTCGTTGTACTTGTAGAATGTTGAACGACTACCCCAACTAAAATCTATCCACTCAACAAAAATTATTTCACACCACAGACTCATCTTGGTCAGGATCGATTTGAAATCTATCATGGTTTCAGAGAAATCATACTCCATGGTTCGTTGTTCTTGTAAAATGTTGAACGACTATCCCAACTAAAATCTATATACTCAACAAAAATTATTTCAGAGAAATCATACTCCATGGTTCGTTGTTCTTGTAGAATGTTGAACGACTATCCCAACTAAAATCTATCCACTCAACAAAAATTATTTCACACCACAGACTCATCTTGGTCAGGATCGATTTGAAATCTATCATGGTTTCAGAGAAATCATACTCCATGGTAAGTTGTTCTTGTAGAATGTTGAACGACTACCCCAACTAAAATCTATCCACTCAACAAAAATTATTTCACACCACAGACTCATCTTGGTCAGGATCGATTTGAAATCTATCATGGTTTCAGAGAAATCATACTCCATGGTTCGTTGTTCTTGTAGAATGTTGAACGACTATCCCAACTAAAATCTATCCACTCAACAAAAGTTATTTCACACCACAGACTCATCTTGGTCAGGATCGATTTGAAATCTATCATGGTTTCAGAGAAATCATACTCCATGGTAAGTTGTTCTTGTAGAATGTTGAACGACTATCCCAACTAAAATCTATCCACTCAACAAAAATTATTTCAGAGAAATCATACTCCATGGTTCGTTGTTCTTGTAGAATGTTGAACGACTACCCCAACTAAAATCTATCCACTCAACAAAAATTATTTCAGAGAAATCATACTCCATGGTTCGTTGTTCTTGTAGAATGTTGAACGACTATCCCAACTAAAATCTATCCACTCAACAAAAATTATTTCAGACCACAGACTCATCTTGTTCAGGATCGATTTGAAATCTATCATGGTTTCAGAGAAATCATACTCCATGGTTCGTTGTTCTTGTAGAATGTTGAACGACTACCCCAACTAAAATCTATCCACTCAACAAAAATTATTTCACACCACAGACTCATCTTGGTCAGGATCGATTTGAAATCTATCATGGTTTCAGAGAAATCATACTCCATGTTTCGTTGTTCTTGTAGAATGTTGAACGACTATCCCAACTAAAATCTATCCACTCAACAAAAATTATTTCAGAGAAATCATACTCCATGGTTCGTTGTTCTTGTAGAATGTTGAACGACTACCCCAACTAAAATCTATCCACTCAACAAAAATTATTTCACACCACAGACTCATCTTGGTCAGGATCGATTTGAAATCTATCATGGTTTCAGAGAAATCATACTCCATGGTTCGTTGTTCTTGTAAAATGTTGAACGACTATCCCAACTAAAATCTATCCACTCAACAAAAATTATTTCAGAGAAATCATACTCCATGGTTCGTTGTTCTTGTAGAATGTTGAACGACTATCCCAACTAAAATCTATCCACTCAACAAAAATTATTTCACACCACAGACTCATCTTGGTCAGGATCGATTTGAAATCTATCATGGTTTCAGAGAGATCATACTCCATGGTTCGTTGTTCTTGTAGAATGTTGAACGACTACCCCAACTAAAATCTATCCACTCAACAAAAATTATTTCACACCACAGACTCATCTTGGTCAGGATCGATTTGAAATCTATCATGGTTTCAGAGAAATCATACTCCATGGTTCGTTGTTCTTGTAGAATGTTGAACGACTATCCCAACTAAAATCTATCCACTCAACAAAAATTATTTCACACCACAGACTCATCTTGGTCAGGATCGATTTGAAATCTATCATGGTTTCAGAGAAATCATACTCCATGGTAAGTTGTTCTTGTAGAATGTTGAACGACTACCCCAACTAAAATCTATCCACTCAACAAAAATTATTTCACACCACAGACTCATCTTGGTCAGGATCGATTTGAAATCTATCATGGTTTCAGAGAAATCATACTCCATGGTTCGTTGTTCTTGTAGAATGTTGAACGACTATCCCAACTAAAATCTATCCACTCAACAAAAATTATTTCACACCACAGACTCATCTTGGTCAGGATCGATTTGAAATCTATCATGGTTTCAGAGAAATCATACTCCATGGTAAGTTGTTCTTGTAGAATGTTGAACGACTATCCCAACTAAAATCTATCCACTCAACAAAAATTATTTCAGAGAAATCATACTCCATGGTTCGTTGTTCTTGTAGAATGTTGAACGACTACCCCAACTAAAATCTATCCACTCAACAAAAATTATTTCAGAGAAATCATACTCCATGGTTCGTTGTTCTTGTAGAATGTTGAACGACTATCCCAACTAAAATCTATCCACTCAACAAAAATTATTTCAGACCACAGACTCATCTTGTTCAGGATCGATTTGAAATCTATCATGGTTTCAGAGAAATCATACTCCATGGTTCGTTGTTCTTGTAGAATGTTGAACGACTACCCCAACTAAAATCTATCCACTCAACAAAAATTATTTCACACCACAGACTCATCTTGGTCGACTACCCCTAACTAAAATCTATCCACTCAACAAAAATTATTTCAGAGAAATCATACTCCATGGTAAGTTGTTCTTGTAGAATGTTGAACGACTATCCCAACTAAAATCTATCCACTCAACAAAAATTATTTCAGAGAAATCATACTCCATGGTTCGTTGTTCTTGTAGAATGTTGAACGACTACCCCAACTAAAATCTATCCACTCAACAAAAATTATTTCAGAGAAATCATACTCCATGGTAAGTTGTTCTTGTAGAATGTTGAACGACTATTCCCAACTAAAATCTATCCACTCAACAAAAATTATTTCAGGGAAATCATACTCCATTGTTCGTTGTTCTTGTAGAATGTTGAACGACTACCCCAACTAAAATCTATCCACTCAACAAAAATTATTTCAGAGAAATCATACTCCATGGTAAGTTGTTCTTGTAGAATGTTGAACGACTACCCCTAACTAAAATCTATCCACTCAACAAAAATTATTTCACACCACAGACTCATCTTGGTCAGGATCGATTTGAAATCTATCATGGTTTCAGAGAAATCATACTCCATGGTTCGTTGTTCTTGTAGAATGTTGAACGACTACCCCAACTAAAATCTATCCACTCAACAAAAATTATTTCACACCATAGACTCATCTTGGTCAGGATCGATTTGAAATCTATCATGATTTCAGAGAAATCATACTCCATGGTAAGTTGTTCTTGTAGAATGTTGAACGACTATCCCAACTAAAATCTATCCACTCAACAAAAATTATTTCAGAGAAATCATAGTCCATGGTAAGTTGTTCTTGTAGAATGTTGAACGACTACCCCAACTAAAATCTATCCACTCAACAAAAATTATTTCAGAGAAATCATACTCCATGGTAAGTTGTTCTTGTAGAATGTTGAACGACTATCCCAACTAAAATCTATCCACTCAACAAAAATTATTTCACACCACAGACTCATCTTGGTCAGGATCGATTTGAAATCTATCATGGTTTCAGAGAAATCATACTCCATGGTAAGTTGTTCTTGTAAAATGTTGAACGACTATCCCAACTAAAATCTATCCACTCAACAAAAATTATTTCACACCACAGACTCATCTTGGTCAGGATCGATTTGACATCTATCATGGTTGCAGAGAAATCATACTCCATGGTTCGCTGTTCTTGTAGAATGTTGAACGACTACCCCAACTAAAATCTATCCACTCAACAAAAATTATTTCAGAGAAATCATACTCCATGGTTCGTTGTTCTTGTAGAATGTTGAACGACTACCCCAACTAAAATCTATCCACTCAACAAAAATTATTTCAGAGAAATCATACTCCATGGTAAGTTGTTCTTGGTAGAATGTTGAACGACTATCCCAACTAAAATCTATCCACTCAACAAAAATTATTTCAGAGAAATCATACTCCATGGTAAGTTGTTCTTGTAGAATGTTGAACGACTACCCCAACTAAAATCTATCCACTCAACAAAAATTATTTCACACCACAGACTCATCTTGGTCAGGATCGATTTGAAATCTATCATGGTTTCAGAGAAATCATAGTCCATGGTAAGTTGTTCTTGTAGAATGTTGAACGACTACCCCAACTAAAATCTATCCACTCAACAAAAATTATTTCAGAGAAATCATACTCCATGGTTCGTTGTTCTTGTAGAATGTTGAACGACTACCCCTAACTAAAATCTATCCACTCAACAAAAATTATTTCAGAGAAATCATACTCCATGGTAAGTTGTTCTTGTAGAATGTTGAACGACTATCCCAACTAAAATCTATCCACTCAACAAAAATTATTTCAGAGAAATCATACTCCATGGTTCGTTGTTCTTGTAGAATGTTGAACGACTACCCCAACTAAAATCTATCCACTCAACAAAAATTATTTCAGAGAAATCATACTCCATGGTAAGTTGTTCTTGTAGAATGTTGAACGACTATCCCAACTAAAATCTATCCACTCAACAAAAATTATTTCAGGGAAATCATACTCCATTGTTCGTTGTTCTTGTAGAATGTTGAACGACTACCCCAACTAAAATCTATCCACTCAACAAAAATTATTTCAGAGAAATCATACTCCATGGTAAGTTGTTCTTGTAGAATGTTGAACGACTACCCCTAACTAAAATCTATCCACTCAACAAAAATTATTTCACACCACAGACTCATCTTGGTCAGGATCGATTTGAAATCTATCATGGTTTCAGAGAAATCATACTCCATGGTTCGTTGTTCTTGTAGAATGTTGAACGACTACCCCAACTAAAATCTATCCACTCAACAAAAATTATTTCACACCATAGACTCATCTTGGTCAGGATCGATTTGAAATCTATCATGATTTCAGAGAAATCATACTCCATGGTAAGTTGTTCTTGTAGAATGTTGAACGACTATCCCAACTAAAATCTATCCACTCAACAAAAATTATTTCACACCACAGACTCATCTTGGTCAGGATCGATTTGAAATCTATCATGTTTTCAGAGAAATCATACTCCATGGTTCGTTGTTCTTGTAGAATGTTGAACGACTACCCCAACTAAAATCTATCCACTCAACAAAAATTATTTCACACCACAGACTCATCTTGGTCAGGATCGATTTGAAATCTATCATGGTTTCAGAGAAATCATAGTCCATGGTAAGTTGTTCTTGTAGAATGTTGAACGACTATCCCAACTAAAATCTATGCACTCAACAAAAATTATTTCAGAGAAATCATACTCCATGGTAAGTTGTTCTTGTAGAATGTTGAACGACTAAACCAACTAAAATCTATCCACTCAACAAAAATTATTTCAGAGAAATCATAGTCCATGGTAAGTTGTTCTTGTAGAATGTTGAACGACTATCCCAACTAAAATCTATCCACTCAACAAAAATTATTTCAGAGAAATCATACTCCATGGTAAGTTGTTCTTGTAGAATGTTGAACGACTATCCCAACTAAAATCTATCCACTCAACAAAAATTATTTCAGAGAAATCATAGTCCATGGTAAGTTGTTCTTGTAGAATGTTGAACGACTACCCCAACTAAAATCTATCCACTCAACAAAAATTATTTCAGAGAAATCATAGTCCATGGTAAGTTGTTCTTGTAGAATGTTGAACGACTATCCCAACTAAAATCTATCCACTCAACAAAAATTATTTCACACCACAGACTCATCTTGGTCAGGATCGATTTGAAATCTATCATGGTTTCAGAGAAATCATACTCCATGGTTCGTTGTTCTTGTAAAATGTTGAACGACTATCCCAACTAAAATCTATCCACTCAACAAAAATTATTTCAGAGAAATCATACTCCATGGTAAGTTGTTCTTGTAGAATGTTGAACGACTACCCCAACTAAAATCTATCCACTCAAAAAAAATTATTTCACACCACAGACTCATCTTGGTCAGGATCGATTTGAAATCTATCATGGTTTCAGAGAAATCATACTCCATGGTAAGTTGTTCTTGTAGAATGTTGAACGACTACCCCAACTAAAATCTATCCACTCAACAAAAATTATTTCAGAGAAATCATACTCCATGGTTCGTTGTTCTTGTAGAATGTTGAACGACTACCCCAACTAAAATCTATCCACTCAACAAAAATTATTTCAGAGAAATCATACTCCATGGTTCGTTGTTCTTGTAGAATGTTGAACGACTACCCCAACTAAAATCTATCCACTCAACAAAAATTATTTCAGAAAAATCATACTCCATGGTTCGTTGTTCTTATAGAACGTTGAACGACTACCCCAACTAAACTCTATTAATTCAACAAAAATTATTTCAGAGAAATCATACTCCATGGTTCGTTGTTCTTGTAGAATGTTGAACGACTATCCCAACTAAAATCTATCCACTCAACAAAAATTATTTCAGAGAAATCATAATCCATGGTAAGTTGTTCTTGTAAAATGTTGAACGACTACCCCAACTAAAATCTATCCACTCAAAAAAAATTATTTCACACCACAGACTCATCTTGGTCAGGATCGATTTGAAATCTATCATGGTTTCAGAGAAATCATACTCCATGGTTCGTTGTTCTTGTAAAATGTTGAACGACTATCCCAAGTAAAATCTATCCACTCAACAAAAATTATTTCAGAGAAATCATACTCCATGGTAAGTTGTTCTTGTAGAATGTTGAACGACTATCCCAACTAAAATCTATCCACTCAACAAAAATTATTTCACACCACAGACTCATCTTGGTCAGGATCGATTTGAAATCTATCATGGTTTCAGAGAAATCATACTCCATGGTAAGTTGTTCTTGTAGAATGTTGAACGACTACAACAACTAAAATCTATCCACTCAACAAAAATTATTTCAGAGAAATCATACTCCATGGTTCGTTGTTCTTGTAGAATGTTGAACGGCTACCCCAACTAAAATCTATCTACTCAACAAAAATTATTTCACACCACAGACTCATCTTGGTCAGGATCGATTTGAAATCTATCATGGTTTCAGAGAAATCATAGTCCATGGTAAGTTGTTCTTGTAGAATGTTGAACGACTACCCCAACTAAAATCAATCCACTCAACAAAAATTATTTCAGAGAAATCATACTCCATGGTAAGTTGTTCTTGTAGAATGTTGAACGACTACCCCTAACGAAAATCTATCCACTCAACAAAAATTATTTCAGAGAAATCATACTCCATGGTAAGTTGTTCTTGTAGAATGTTGAACGACTATCCCAACTAAAATCAATCCACTCAACAAAAATTATTTCAGAGAAATCACACTCCATGGTAAGTTGTTCTTGTAGAATGTTGAACGACTACCCCAACTAAAATCTATCCACTCAACAAAAATTATTTCAGAGAAATCATACTCCATGGTAAGTTGTTCTTGTAGAATATTGAACGACTATCCCAACTAAAATCTATCCACTCAACAAAAATTATTTCAGAGAAATCATACTCCATGGTTCGTTGTTCTTGTAAAATGTTGAACGACTACCCCAACTAAAATCTATCCACTCAACAAAAATTATTTCAGAGAAATCATACTCCATGGTAAGTTGTTCCTGTAGAATGTTGAACGACTATCCCAACTAAAATCTATCCACTCAACAAAAATTATTTCACACCACAGACTCATCTTGGTCAGGATCGATTTGAAATCTATCATGGTTTCAGAGAAATCATACTCCATGGTTCGTTGTTCTTGTAAAATGTTGAACGACTACCCCAACTAAAATCTATCCACTCAACAAAAATTATTTCACACCACATACTCATCTTGGTCAGGATCGATTTGAAATCTATCATGGTTTCAGAGAAATCATACTCCATGGTTCGTTGTTCTTGTAGAATGTTGAACGACTATCCCAACTAAAATCTATCCACTCAACAAAAATTATTTCAGAGAAATCATACTCCATGGTAAGTTGTTCTTGTAGAATGCTGAACGACTAACCCAACTAAACTCTATCCACTCAACAAAAATTATTTCACACCACAGATTCATCTTGGTCAGGATCGATTTGAAATCTATCATGGTTTCAGAGAAATCATAGTCCATGATAAGTTGTTCTTGTAGAATGTTGAACGACTACCCCTAACTAAAATCGATCCACTCAACAAAAATTATTTCACACCACAGACTCATCTTGGTCAGGATCGATTTGAAATCTATCATGGTTTCAGAGATATCATACTCCATGGTAAGTTGTTCTTGTAGAATGTTGAACGACTACCCCAACTAAAATCTATTTACTCAACAAAAATTATTTCACACCACAGACTCATCTTGGTCAGGATCGATTTGAAATCTATCATGGTTTCAGAGAAATCATACTCCATGGTTCGTTGTTCTTGTAGAATGTTGAACGACTACCCCAACTAAAATCTATCCACTCAACAAAAACTATTTCACACCACAGACTCATCTTGGTCAGGATCGATTTGAAATCTATCATGGTTTCAGAGAAATCATACTCCATGGTTCGTTGTTCTTGTAGAATGTTGAACGACTACCCCAACTAAAATCTATCCACTCAACAAAAATTATTTCACACCACAGACTCATCTTGGTCAGGATCGGTATGAAATCTATAATGGTTTCAGAGAAATCATAGTCCATGGTTCGTTGTTCTTGTAAAATGTTGAACGACTATCCCAACTAAAATCTATCCACTCAACAAAAATTATTCCAGAGAAATCATACTCCATGGTAAGTTGTTCTTGTAGAATGTTGAACGACTATCCCAACTAAAATCTATCCACTCAATAAAAATTATTTCACACCACAGACTCATCTTGGTCAGGATCGTGTTGAAATCTATCATGGTTTCAGAGAAATCATACTCCATGGTAAGTTGTTCTTGTAGAATGTTGAACGACTACCCCTAACTAAGATCTATATACTCAACAAAAATTATTTCAGAGAAATCATACTCCATGGTTCGTTGTTCTTGTAGAATGTTGAACGACTACCCCAACTAAAATCTATCCACTCAACAACAATTATTTCAGAGAAATCATACTCCATGGTTCGTTGTTCTTGTAGAATGTTGAACGACTACCCCAACTAAAATCTATCCACTCAACAAAAATTATTTCAGAGAAATCATACTCCATGGTTCGTTGTTCTTGTAGAATGTTGAACGACTACCCCAACTAAAATCTATCCACTCAACAAAAATTATTTCAGAGAAATCATACTCCATGATTCTTTGCTCTTGTAGAATGTTGAACGACTATCCCAACTAAAATCTATACACTCAACAAAAATTATTTCAGAGAAGTCATAATCCATGGTTCGTTGTTCTTGTAGAATGTTGAACGACTACCCCAACTAAAATCTATCCACTCAACAAAAATTATTTCACACCACAGACTCATCTTGGTCAGGATCGATTTGAAATCTATCATGGTTTCAGAGAAATCATACTCCATGGTAAGATGTTCTTGTAGAATGTTGAACGACTACCCCAACTAAAATCTATGTACTCAACAAAAATTATTTCAGAGAAATCATACTCCATGGTTCGTTGTTCTTGTAGAATGTTGAACGACTACCCCAACTAAAATCTATCCACTCAACAAAAATTATTTCACACCACAGACTCATCTTGGTCAGGATCGATTTGAAATCTATCATGGTTTCAGAGAAATCATAGTCCATGGTAAGTTGTTCTTGTAGAATGTTGAACGACTACCCCAACTAAAATCAATCCACTCAACAAAAATTGTTTCAGAGAAATCATACTCCATGGCAAGTTGTTCTTGTAGAATGTTGAACGACTACCCCAACTAAAATCTATCCACTCAACAAAAATTATTTCAGAGAAATCATACTCCATGGTAAGTTGTTCTTGTAGAATGTTGAACGACTATCCCAACTAAAATCAATCCACTCAACAAAAATTATTTCAGAGAAATCATACTCCATGGTAAGTTGTTCTTGTAAAATGTTGAACGACTACCCCAACTAAAATCTATCCACTCAACAAAAATTATTTCAGAGAAATCATAGTCCATGGTAAGTTGTTCTTGTAGAATGTTGAACGACTATCCCAACTAAAATCTATCCACTCAACAAAAATTATTTCAGAGAAATCATACTCCATGGTAAGTTGTTCTTGTAGAATGTTGAACGACTATCCCAACTAAAATCTATCCACTCAACAAAAATTATTTCAGAGAAATCATAGTCCATGGTAAGTTGTTCTTGTAGAATGTTGAACGACTACCCCAACTAAAATCTATCCACTCAACAAAAATTATTTCAGAGAAATCATACTCCATGGTAAGTTGTTCTTGTAGAATGTTGAACGACTATCCCAACTAAAATCTATCCACTCAACAAAAATTATTTCAGAGAAATCATACTCCATGGTAAGTTGTTCTTGTAGAATGTTGAACGACTACCCCAACTAAAATCTATCCACTCAACAAAAATTATTTCACACCACAGACTCATCTTGGTCAGGATCGATTTGAAATCTATCATGGTTGCAGAGAAATCATAGTCCATGGTAAGTTGTTCTTGTAGAATGTTGAACGACTACCCCTAACTAAAATCGATCCATCAACAAAAATTATTTCACACCACAGACTCATCTTGGTCAGGATCGATTTGAAATCTATCATGGTTTCAGAGAAATCATAGTCCATGTTAAAATCTATCCACTCAACAAAAATTATTTCCCACCACAGACTCATCTTGGTCAGGATCGATTTGAAATCTATCATGGTTTCAGAGAAATCATAGTCCATGGTAAGTTGTTCTTGTAGAATGTTGAACGACTACCCCAACTAAAATCTATCCACTCAACAAAAATTATTTCACACCACAGACTCATCTTGGTCAGGATCGATTTGAAATCTATTATGGTTTCAGAGAAATCATACTCCATGGTTCGTTGTTCTTGTAGAATGTTGAACGACTACCCCAACTAAAATCTATCCACTCAACAAAAATTATTTCACACCACAGACTCATCTTGGTCAGGATCGGTATTAAATCTATAATGGTTTCAGAGAAATCATAGTCCATGGTTCGTTGTTCTTGTAGAATGTTGAACGACTATCCCAACTAAAATCTATCCGCGCAACAACAATTATTTCAGAGAAATCATACTCCATGGTAAGTTGTTCTTGTAGAATGTTGAACGACTACCCCAACTAAAATCTATCCACTCAACAAAAATTATTTCAGAGAAATCATACTCCATGGTAAGTTGTTCTTGTAGAATGTTGAACGACTATCCCAACTAAAATCTATCCACTCAACAAAAATTATTTCAGAGAAATCATACTCCATGGTAAGTTGTTCTTGTAGAATGTTGAACGACTATCCCAACTAAAATCTATCCACTCAACAAAAATTATTTCAGAGAAATCATAGTCCATGGTAAGTTGTTCTTGTAGAATGTTGAACGACTACCCCAACTAAAATCTATCCACTCAACAAAAATTATTTCAGAGAAATCATACTCCATGGTAAGTTGTTCTTGTAGAATGTTGAACGACTATCCCAACTAAAATCTATCCACTCAACAAAAATTATTTCACACCACAGACTCATCTTGGTCAGGATCGATTTGAAATCTATCATGGTTTCAGAGAAATCATACTCCATGGTATGCTGTTCTTGTAGAATGTTGAACGACTATCCCAACTAAAATCTATCCACTCAACAAAAATTATTTCAGAGAAATCATACTCCATGGTAACTTGTTCTTGTAGAATGCTGAACGACTAACCCAACTAAAATCTATCCACTCAACAAAAATTATTTCACACCACAGACTCATCTTGGTCAGGATCGATTTGAAATCTATCATGGTTGCAGAGAAATCATAGTCCATGGTAAGTTGTTCTTGTAGAATGTTGAACGACTACCCCTAACTAAAATCGATCCATCAACAAAAATTATTTCACACCACAGACTCATCTTGGTCAGGATCGATTTGAAATCTATCATGGTTTCAGAGAAATCATAGTCCATGGTAAGTTGTTCTTGTAGAATGTTGAACGACTACCCCAACTAAAATCTATCCACTCAACAAAAATTATTTCACACCACAGACTCATCTTGGTCAGGATCGGTATGAAATCTATAATGGTTTCAGAGAAATCATAGTCCATGGTTCGTTGTTCTTGTAGAATGTTGAACGACTATCCCAACTAAAATCTATCCGCTCAACAACAATTATTTCAGAGAAATCATACTCCATGGTAAGTTGTTCTTGTAGAATGTTGAACGACTACCCCAACTAAAATCTATCCACTCAACAAAAATTATTTCAGAGAAATCATAGTCCATGGTAAGTTGTTCTTGTAGAATGTTGAACGACTATCCCAACTAAAATCTATCCACTCAACAAAAATTATTTCAGAGAAATCATACTCCATGGTGAGTTGTTCTTGTAGAATGTTGAACGACTATCCCAACTAAAATCTATCCACTCAACAAAAATTATTTCAGAGAAATCATAGTCCATGGTAAGTTGTTCTTGTAGAATGTTGAACGACTACCCCAACTAAAATCTATCCACTCAACAAAAATTATTTCAGAGAAATCATACTCCATGGTAAGTTGTTCTTGTAGAATGTTGAACGACTATCCCAACTAAAATCTATCCACTCAACAAAAATTATTTCACACCACAGACTCATCTTGGTCAGGATCGATTTGAAATCTATCATGGTTTCAGAGAAATCATACTCCATGGTAAGTTGTTCTTGTAGAATGTTGAACGACTACCCCAACTAAAATCTAATCAGAGAAATCATACTCTATGGTAAGTTGTTCTTGTAGAATGTTGAACGACTATCCCAACTAAAATCTATCCACTCAACAAAAATTATTTCACACCACAGACTCATCTTGGTCAGGATCGATTTGAAATCTATCATGGTTTCAGAGAAATCATACTCCATGGTAAGTTGTTCTTGTAGAATGTTGAACGACTACCACTAACTAAAATCTATCCACTCAACAAAAATTATTTCACACCACAGACTCATCTTGGTCAGGATCGATTTGAAATCTATCATGGTTTCAGAGAAATCATACTCCATGGTAAGTTGTTCTTGTAGAATGTTGAACGACTACCCCAACTAAAATCTATCCACTCAACAAAAATTATTTCAGAGAAATCATACTCCATGGTAAGTTGTTCTTGTAGAATGTTGAACGACTACCCCAACTAAAATCTATCCACTCAACAAAAATTATTTCACACCACAGACTCATCTTGGTCAGGATCGATTTGAAATCTATCATGGTAAGTTGTTCTTGTAGAATGTTGAACGACTACCCCAACTAAAATCTGTCCACTCAACAAAAATTATTTCAGAGAAATCACACTCCATGGTTCGTTGTTCTTGTAGAATGTTGAACGACTATCCCAACTAAAATCTATCCACTCAACAAAAATTATTTCAGAGAAATCATACTCCATGGTAAGTTGTTCTTGTAGAATGTTGAACGACTACCAAAACTATAATCTATCCACTCAAAAACATTATTTCAGAGAAATCATACTCCATGGTAAGTTGTTCTTGTAGAATGTTGAACGACTACCCCAACTAAAATCTATCCACTCAACAAAAATTATTTAAGAGAAATCATACTCCATGGTAAGATGTTCTTGTAGAATGTTGAACGACTACCAAAACTATAATCTATCCACTCAAAAAAATTATTTCAGAGAAATCATACTCCATGGTAAGTTGTTCTTGTAGAATGTTGAACGACTACCCCAACTAAAATCTATCCACTCAACAAAAATTATTTCACACCACAGACTCATCTTGGTCAGGATCGATTTGAAATCTATCATGGTTCCAGAGAAATCATAGTCCACGGTAAGTTGTTCTTGTAGAATGTTGAACGACTACCCCAACTAAAATCTATCCACTCAACAAAAATTATTTCACACCACAGGCTCATCTTGGTCAGGATCGATTTGAAATCTATCATGGTTTCAGAGATATCATACTCCATGGTAAGTTGTTCTTGTAGAATGTTGAACGACTACCCCAACTAAAATCTATCCACTCAACAAAAATTATTTCACACCACAGACTCATCTTGGTCAGGATCGATTTGAAATCTATCATGGTTTCAGAGAAATCATACTCCATGGTAAGTTGTTCTTGTAGAATGTTGTAGAACTACCCCAACTAAAATCTATCCACTCAACAAAAATTATTTCACACCACAGACTCATCTTGGTCAGGATCGATTTGAAATCTATCATGGTTTCAGAGAAATCATACTCCATGGTAAGTTGTTCTTGTAGAATGTTGAACGACTACCCCAACTAAAATCTATCCACTCAACAAAAATTATTTCAGAGAAATCATACTCCATGTTAAGTTGTTCTTGTAGAATGTTGAACGACTGTCCCAACTAAAATCTATCCACTCAACAAAAATTATTTGTGAGAAATCATACTCCATGGTAAGTTGTTCTTGTAGAATGTTGAACGACTATCCCAACTAAAATCTATCCACTCAACAAAAATTATTTCACACCACAGACTCATCTTGGTCAGGATCGATTTGAAATCTATCATTGTTTCAGAGAAATCATACTCCATGGTTCGTTGTTCTTGTAGAATGTTGAACGACTACCCCAACTAAAATCTATCCACTCAACAAAAATTATTTCAGAGAAATCGTAGTCCATGGTAAGTTGTTCTTGTAGAATGTTGAACGACTACCCCAACTAAAATCTATCCACTCAACAAAAATTATTTCAGAGAAATCATAGTCCATGGTAAGTTTTTGTTGTAGAATGTTGAACGACTGCCCCAACTAAAATCTATCCACTCAACAAAAATTATTTCAGAGAAATCATACTCCATGGTAAGTTGTTCTTGTAGAATGTTGAACGACTACCCCAACTAAAATCTATCCACTCAACAAAAATTATTTCACACCACAGACTCATCTTGGTCAGGATCGATTTGAAATCTATCATGGTTTCAGAGAAATCATACTCCATGGTTCGTTGTTCTTGTGGAATGTTGAACGACTACCCCAACTAAAATCTATCCACTCAACAAAAATTATTTCACACCACAGACTCATCTTGGTCAGGATCGATTTGAAATCTATCATGGTTTCAGAGAAATCATACTCCATGGTAAGTTGTTCTTGTAGAATGTTGAACGACTACCCCAACTAAAATCTATCCACTCAACAAAAATTATTTCAGAGAAATCATACTCCATGGTTCGTTGTTCTTGTAGAATGTTGAACGACTATCCCAACTAAAATCTATCCACTCAACAAAAATTATTTCAGAGAAATCATACTCCATGGTAAGTTGTTCTTGTAGAATGTTGAACGACTACCAAAACTATAATCTATCCACTCAAAAACATTATTTCAGAGAAATCATACTCCATGGTAAGTTGTTCTTGTAGAATGTTGAACGACTACCCCAACTAAAATCTATCCACTCAACAAAAATTATTTAAGAGAAATCATACTCCATGGTAAGTTGTTCTTGTAGAATGTTGAACGACTACCAAAACTATAATCTATCCACTCAAAAAAATTATTTCAGAGAAATCATACTCCATGGTAAGTTGTTCTTGTAGAATGTTGAACGACTACCCCAACTAAAATCTATCCACTCAACAAAAATTATTTCACACCACAGACTCATCTTGGTCAGGATCGATTTGAAATCTATCATGGTTCCAGAGAAATCATAGTCCACGGTAAGTTGTTCTTGTAGAATGTTGAACGACTACCCCTAACTAAAATCTATCCACTCAACAAAAATTATTTCACACCACAGGCTCATCTTGGTCAGGATCGATTTGAAATCTATCATGGTTTCAGAGAAATCATACTCCATGTTTCGTTGTTCTTGTAAAATATTGAACGACTATCCCAACTAAAATCTATCCACTCAACAAAAATTATTTCAGAGAAATCATACTCCATGGTAAGTTGTTCTTGTAGAATGTTGAACTACTATCCCAACTAAAATCTATCCACTCAACAAAAATTATTTCACACCACAGACTCATCTTGGTCAGGATCGATTTGAAATCTATCATGGTTTCAGAGAAATCATACTCCATGGTAAGTTGTTCTTGTAGAATGTTGAACGACTACCCCAACTAAAATCTATCCACTCAACAAAAATTATTTCACACCACAGACTCATCTTGGTCAGGATCGATTTGAAATCTATCATGGTTTCAGAGAAATCATACTCCATGGTTCTTTGTTCTTGTAGAATGTTGAACGACTATCCCAACTAAAATCTATCCACTCAACAAAAATTATTTCAGAGAAATCATACTCCATGGTAAGTTGTTCTTGTAGAATGTTGAACGACTACCCCAACTAAAATCTATCCACTCAACAAAAATTATTTCAGAGAAATCATACTCCATGGTAAGTTGTTCTTGTAGAATGTTGAACGACTATCACAACTAAACTCTATCCACTCAACAAAAATTATTTCACACCACAGACTCATCTTGGTCAGGATCGATTTGAAATCTATCATGGTTTCAGAGAAATCATACTCCATGGTTCGTTGTTCTTGTAGAATGTTGAACGACTACCCCAACTAAAATCTATCCACTCAACAAAAATTATTTCAGAGAAATCATACTCCATGGTTCGTTGTTCTTGTAGAATGTTGAACAACTACCCCAACTAAAATCTATCCACTCAACAAAAATTATTTCAGAGAAATCATACTCCATGGTAAGTTGTTCTTGTAGAATGTTGAACAACTACCCCAACTAAAATCTATCCACTCAACAAAAATTATTTCACACCACAGACTCATCTTGGTCAGGATCGATTTGAAATCTATCATGGTTTCAGAGAAATCATACTCCATGGTTCGTTGTTCTTGTAGAGTGTTGAACGACTACCCCAACTAAAATCTATTAACTCAACAAAAATTATTTCAGAGAAATCATACTCCGTGGTAAGTTGTTCTTGTAGAATGTTGAACGACTGTCCCAACTAAAATCTATCCACTCAACAAAAATTATTTGAGAGAAATCATACTCCATGGTAAGTTGTTCTTGTAGAGTGCTGAACGACTACCCCAACTAAAATCTATCCACTCAACAAAAATTATTTCAGAGAAATCATACTCCATGGTAAGTTGTTTTAGAATGTTGAACGACTATCCCAACCAAAATCTATCCACTCAACAAAAATTATTTCACACCACAGACTCATCTTGGTCAGGATCGATTTGAAATCTATCATGGTTTCAGAGAAATCATACTCCATGGTTCGTTGTTCTTGTAGAGTGTTGAACGACTACCCCAACTAAAATCTATTAACTCAACAAAAATTATTTCAGAGAAATCATACTCCATGGTAAGTTGTTCTTGTAGAATGTTGAACGACTATCCCAACCAAAATCTATCCACTCAACAAAAATTATTTCACACCACAGACTCATCTTGGTCAGGATCGATTTGAAATCTATCATGGTTTCAGAGAAATCATACTCCATGGTTCGTTGTTCTTGTAGAGTGTTGAACGACTACCCCAACTAAAATCTATTAACTCAACAAAAATTATTTCAGAGAAATCATACTCCGTGGTAAGTTGTTCTTGTAGAATGTTGAACGACTATCCCAACTAAAATCTATCCACTCAACAAAAATTATTTGAGAGAATTCATACTCCATGGTAAGTTGTTCTTGTAGAGTGCTGAACGACTACCCCAACTAAAATCTATTCACTCAACAAAAATTATTTCAGAGAAATCATACTCCATGGTAAGTTGTTCTTGTAGAATGTTGAACGACTATCCCAACTAAAATCTATCCACTCAACAAAAATTATTTCACACCACAGACTCATCTTGGTCAGGATCGATTTGAAATCTATCATGGTTCCAGAGAAATCATAGTCCACGGTAAGTTGTTCTTGTAGAATGTTGAACGACTACCCCAACTAAAATCTATCCACTCAACAAAAACTATTTCACACCACAGGCTCATCTTGGTCAGGATCGATTTGAAATCTATCATGGTTTCAGAGATATCGTACTCCATGGTAAGTTGTTCTTGTAGAATGTTGAACGACTACCGCAACTAAAATCTATCCACTCAACAAAAATTATTTCACACCACAGACTCATCTTGGTCAGGATCGATTTGAAATCTATCATGGTTTCAGAGAAATCATACTCCATGGTAAGTTGTTCTTGTAGAATGTTGTAGAACTACCCCAACTAAAATCTATATACTCAACAAAAATTATTTCACACCACAGACTCATCTTGGTCAGGATCGATTTGAAATCTATCATGGTTTCAGAGAAATCATACTCAATGGTAAGTTGTTCTTGTAGAATGTTGAACGACTACCCCAACTAAAATCTATCCACTCAACAAAAATTATTTCAGAGAAATCATACTCCATGGTAAGTTGTTCTTGTAGAATGTTGAACGACTGTCCCAACTAAAATCTATCCACTCAACAAAAATTATTTGAGAGAAATCATACTCCATGGTAAGTTGTTCTTGTAGAATGTTGAACGACTATCCCAACTAAAATCTATCCACTCAACAAAAATTATTTCACACCACAGACTCATCTTGGTCAGGATCGATTTGAAATCTATCATTGTTTCAGAGAAATCATACTCCATGGTTCGTTGTTCTTGTAGAATGTTGAACGACTACCCCAACTAAAATCTATCCACTCAACAAAAATTATTTCAGAGAAATCATAGTCCATGGTAAGTTGTTCTTGTAGAATGTTGAACGACTACCCCAACTAAAATCTATCCACTCAACAAAAATTATTTCAGAGAAATCATAGTCCATGGTAAGTTGTTGTTGTAGAATGTTGAACGACTGCCCCAACTAAAATCTATCCACTCAACAAAAATTATTTCAGAGAAATCATACTCCATGGTAAGTTGTTCTTGTAGAATGTTGAACGACTACCCCAACTAAAATCTATCCACTCAACAAAAATTATTTCACACCACAGACTCATCTTGGTCAGGATCGATTTGAAATCTATCATGGTTTCAGAGAAATCATACTCCATGGTTCGTTGCTCTTGTGGAATGTTGAACGACTACCCCAAATAAAATCTATCCACTCAACAAAAATTATTTCACACCACAGACTCATCTTGGTCAGGATCGATTTGAAATCTATCATGGTTTCAGAGAAATCATACTCCATGGTAAGTTGTTCTTGTAGAATGTTGAACGACTAACCCAACTAAAATCTATCCACTCAACAAAAATTATTTCAGAGAAATCATACTCCATGGTTCGTTGTTCTTGTAGAATGTTGAACGACTATCCCAACTAAAATCTATCCACTCAACAAAAATTATTTCAGAGAAATCATACTCCATGGTAAGTTGTTCTTGTAGAATGTTGAACGACTACCAAAACTATAATCTATCCACTCAAAAACATTATTTCAGAGAAATCATACTCCATGGTAAGTTGTTCTTGTAGAATGTTGAACGACTACCCCAACTAAAATCTATCCACTCAACAAAAATTATTTAAGAGAAATCATACTCCATGGTAAGTTGTTCTTGTAGAATGTTGAACGACTACCAAAACTATAATCTATCCACTCAAAAAAATTATTTCAGAGAAATCATACTCCATGGTAAGTTGTTCTTGTAGAATGTTGAACGACTACCCCAACTAAAATCTATCCACTCAACAAAAATTATTTCACACCACAGACTCATCTTGGTCAGGATCGATTTGAAATCTATCATGGTTCCAGAGAAATCATAGTCCACGGTAAGTTGTTCTTGTAGAATGTTGAACGACTACCCCTAACTAAAATCTATCCACTCAACAAAAATTATTTCACACCACAGGCTCATCTTGGTCAGGATCGATTTGAAATCTATCATGGTTTCAGAGAAATCATACTCCATGTTTCGTTGTTCTTGTAAAATGTTGAACGACTATCCCAACTAAAATCTATCCACTCAACAAAAATTATTTCAGAGAAATCATACTCCATGGTAAGTTGTTCTTGTAGAATGTTGAACGACTATCCCAACTAAAATCTATCCACTCAACAAAAATTATTTCACACCACAGACTCATCTTGGTCAGGATCGATTTGAAATCTATCATGGTTTCAGAGAAATCATACTCCATGGTAAGTTGTTCTTGTAGAATGTTGAACGACTACCCCAACTAAAATCTATCCACTCAACAAAAATTATTTCAGAGAAATCATACTCCATGGTTCGTTGTTCTTGTAGAATGTTGAACGACTATCCCAACTAAAATCTATCCACTCAACAAAAATTATTTCAGAGAAATCATACTCCATGGTAAGTTGTTCTTGTAGAATGTTGAACGACTACCAAAACTATAATCTATCCACTCAAAAACATTATTTCAGAGAAATCATACTCCATGGTAAGTTGTTCTTGTAAAATGTTGAACGACTACCCCAACTAAAATCTATCCACTCAACAAAAATTATTTAAGAGAAATCATACTCCATGGTAAGTTGTTCTTGTAGAATGTTGAACGACTACCAAAACTATAATCTATCCACTCAAAAAAATTATTTCAGAGAAATCATACTCCATGGTAAGTTGTTCTTGTAGAATGTTGAACGACTACCCCAACTAAAATCTATCCACTCAACAAAAATTATTTCACACCACAGACTCATCTTGGTCAGGATCGATTTGAAATCTATAATGTTTCCAGAGAAATCATAGTCCACGGTAAGTTGTTCTTGTAGAATGTTGAACGACTACCATTAACTAAAATCTATCCACTCAACAAAAATTATTTCACACCACAGGCTCATCTTGGTCAGGATCGATTTGAAATCTATCATGGTTTCAGAGATATCATACTCCATGGTAAGTTGTTCTTGTAGAATGTTGAACGACTACCCCTAACTAAAATCTATCCACTCAACAAAAATTATTTCACACCACAGGCTCATCTTGGTCAGGATCGATTTGAAATCTATCATGGTTTCAGAGATATCATACTCCATGGTAAGTTGTTCTTGTAGAATGTTGAACGACTACCCCAACTAAAATCTATCCACTCAACAAAAATTATTTAAGAGAAATCATACTCCATGGTAAGTTGTTCTTGTAGAATGTTGAACGACTACCAAAACTATAATCTATCCACTCAAAAAAATTATTTCAGAGAAATCATACTCCATGGTAAGTTGTTCTTGTAGAATGTTGAACGACTACCCCAACTAAAATCTATCCCCTCAACAAAAATTATTTGAGAGAAATCATACTCCATGGTAAGTTGTTCTTGTAGAGTGCTGAACGACTACCCCAACTAAAATCTATCCACTCAACAAAAATTATTTCAGAGAAATCATACTCCATGGTTCGTTGTTCTTGTAGAATGTTGAACGACTACCCCAACTAAAATCTATCCACTCAACAAAAATTATTTCAGAGAAATCATACTCCATGGTAAGTTGTTCTTGTAGAATGTTTAACGACTATCCCAACTAAAATCTATCCACTCAACAAAAATTATTTCACACCACAGACTCATCTTGGTCAGGATCGATTTGAAATCTATCATGGTTTCAGAGAAATCATACTCCATGGTTCATTGTTCTTGTAGAATGTTGAACAACTACCCCAACTAAAATCTATCCACTCAACAAAAATTATTTCAGAGAAATCATACTCCATGGTAAGTTGTTCTTGTAGAATGTTGAACGACTACCCCAACCAAAATCTATCCACTCAACAAAAATTATTTCACACCACAGACTCATCTTGGTCAGGATCGATTTGAAATCTATCATGGTTTCAGAGAAATCATACTCCATGGTTCGTTGTTCTTGTAGAGTGTTGAACGACTACCCCAACTAAAATCTATTAACTCAACAAAAATTATTTCAGAGAAATCATACTCCGTTGTAAGTTGTTCTTGTAGAATGTTGAACGACTGTCCCAACTAAAATCTATCCACTCAACAAAAATTATTTGAGAGAAATCATACTCCATGGTAAGTTGTTCTTGTAGAGTGCTGAACGACTACCCCAACTAAAATCTATTCACTCAACAAAAATTATTTCAGAGAAATCATACTCCATGGTAAGTTGTTCTTGTAGAATGTTGAACGACTATCCCAACTAAAATCTATCCACTCAACAAAAATTATTTCACACCACAGACTCATCTTGGTCAGGATCGATTTGAAATCTATCATGGTTTCAGAGAAATCATACTCCATGGTTCGTTGTTCTGGTAGAATGTTGAACGACTACCCCAACTAAAATCTATCCACTCAACAAAAATTATTTCAGAGAAATCATACTCCATGGTAAGTTGTTCTTGTAGAATGCTGAACGACTACCCCAACTAAAATCTATCCACTCAACAAAAATTATTTCAGAGAAATCATAGTCCATTTTAAGTTGTTCTTGTAGAATGTTGAACGACTACCCCAACTAAAATCTATCCACTCAACAAAAATTATTTCAGAGAAATCATACTCCATGGTAAGTTGTTCTTGTAGAATGTTGAACGACTATCCCAACTAAAATCTATCCACTCAACAAAAATTATTTCAGAGAAATCATACTCCATGGTTCGTTGTTCGTGTAAAATGTTGAACGACTACCCCAACTAAAATCTATCCACTCAACAAAAACTATTTCACACCACAGACTCATCTTGGTCAGGATCGATTTGAAATCTATCATGGTTTCAGAGAAATCATACTCCATGGTTCGTTGTTCTTGTGGAATGTTGAACGACTACCATAACTAAAATCTATCCACTCAACAAAAATTATTTCACACCACAGACTCATCTTGGTCAGGATCGATTTGAAATCTATCATGGTTTCAGAGAAATCATACTCCATGGTTCGTTGTTCTTGTAGAATGTTGAACGACTACCCCAACTAAAATCTATCCACTCAACAAAAATTATTTCACACCACAGACTCATCTTGGTCAGGATCGATTTGAAATCTATCATGGTTTCAGAGAAATCATACTCCATGGTTCTTTGTTCTTGTAGAATGTTGAACGACTATCCCAACTAAAATCTATCCACTCAACAAAAATTATTTCAGAGAAATCATACTCCATGGTAAGTTGTTCTTGTAGAATGTTGAACGACTACCCCAACTAAAATCTATCCACTCAACAAAAATTATTTCAGAGAAATCATACTCCATGGTTCGTTGTTCTTGTAGAATGTTGAACGACTATCCCAACTAAACTCTATCCACTCAACAAAAATTATTTCACACCACAGACTCATCTTGGTCAGGATCGATTTGAAATCTATCATGGTTTCAGAGAAATCATACTCCATGGTTCGTTGTTCTTGTAGAATGTTGAACGACTACCCCAACTAAAATCTATCCACTCAACAAAAATTATTTCAGAGAAATCATACTCCATGGTTCGTTGTTCTTGTGGAATGTTGAACGACTACCCCAACTAAAATCTATCCACTCAACAAAAATTATTTCACACCACAGACTCATCTTGGTCAGGATCGATTTGAAATCTATCATGGTTTCAGAGAAATCATACTCCATGGTTCGTTGTTCTTGTAGAATGTTGAACGACTACCCCAACTAAAATCTATCCACTCAACAAAAATTATTTCACACCACAGACTCATCTTGGTCAGGATCGATTTGAAATCTATCATGGTTTCAGAGTAATCATAGTCCATGGTAAGTTGTTCTTGTAGAATGTTGAACGACTATCCCAACTAAAATCTATCCACTCAACAAAAATTATTTCACACCACAGACTCATCTTGGTCAGGATCGATTTGAAATCTATCATGGTTTCAGAGTAATCATAGTCCATGGTAAGTTGTTCTTGTAGAATGTTGAACGACTATCCCAACTAAAATCTATCCACTCAACAAAAATTATTTCACACCACAGACTCATCTTGGTCAGGATCGATTTGAAATCTATCATGGTTTCAGAGAAATCATACTCCATGGTTCTTTGTTCTTGTAGAATGTTGAACGACTACCCCAACTAAAATCTATTCACTCAACAAAAATTATTTCAGAGAAATCATACTCCATGGTAAGTTGTTCTTGTAGAATGTTGAACGACTATCCCAACTAAAATCTATCCACTCAACAAAAATTATTTCACACCACAGACTCATCTTGGTCAGGATCGATTTGAAATCTATCATGGTTTCAGAGAAATCATACTCCATGGTTCGTTGTTCTGGTAGAATGTTGAACGACTACCCCAACTAAAATCTATCCACTCAACAAAAATTATTTCAGAGAAATCATACTCCATGGTAAGTTGTTCTTGTAGAATGCTGAACGACTACCCCAACTAAAATCTATCCACTCAACAAAAATTATTTCAGAGAAATCATAGTCCATTTTAAGTTGTTCTTGTAGAATGTTGAACGACTACCCCAACTAAAATCTATCCACTCAACAAAAATTATTTCAGAGAAATCATACTCCATGGTAAGTTGTTCTTGTAGAATGTTGAACGACTATCCCAACTAAAATCTATCCACTCAACAAAAATTATTTCAGAGAAATCATACTCCATGGTTCGTTGTTCGTGTAAAATGTTGAACGACTACCCCAACTAAAATCTATCCACTCAACAAAAACTATTTCACACCACAGACTCATCTTGGTCAGGATCGATTTGAAATCTATCATGGTTTCAGAGAAATCATACTCCATGGTTCGTTGTTCTTGTGGAATGTTGAACGACTACCATAACTAAAATCTATCCACTCAACAAAAATTATTTCACACCACAGACTCATCTTGGTCAGGATCGATTTGAAATCTATCATGGTTTCAGAGAAATCATACTCCATGGTTCGTTGTTCTTGTAGAATGTTGAACGACTACCCCAACTAAAATCTATCCACTCAACAAAAATTATTTCACACCACAGACTCATCTTGGTCAGGATCGATTTGAAATCTATCATGGTTTCAGAGAAATCATACTCCATGGTTCTTTGTTCTTGTAGAATGTTGAACGACTATCCCAACTAAAATCTATCCACTCAACAAAAATTATTTCAGAGAAATCATACTCCATGGTAAGTTGTTCTTGTAGAATGTTGAACGACTACCCCAACTAAAATCTATCCACTCAACAAAAATTATTTCAGAGAAATCATACTCCATGGTAAGTTGTTCTTGTAGAATGTTGAACGACTATCCCAACTAAACTCTATCCACTCAACAAAAATTATTTCACACCACAGACTCATCTTGGTCAGGATCGATTTGAAATCTATCATGGTTTCAGAGAAATCATACTCCATGGTTCGTTGTTCTTGTAGAATGTTGAACGACTACCCCAACTAAAATCTATCCACTCAACAAAAATTATTTCAGAGAAATCATACTCCATGGTTCGTTGTTCTTGTGGAATGTTGAACGACTACCCCAACTAAAATCTATCCACTCAACAAAAATTATTTCACACCACAGACTCATCTTGGTCAGGATCGATTTGAAATCTATCATGGTTTCAGAGAAATCATACTCCATGGTTCGTTGTTCTTGTAGAATGTTGAACGACTACCCCAACTAAAATCTATCCACTCAACAAAAATTATTTCACACCACAGACTCATCTTGGTCAGGATCGATTTGAAATCTATCATGGTTTCAGAGTAATCATAGTCCATGGTAAGTTGTTCTTGTAGAATGTTGAACGACTACCCCTAACTAAAATCTATCCACTCAACAAAAATTATTTCACACCACAGACTCATCTTGGTCAGGATCGATTTGAAATCTATCATGGTTTCAGAGAAATCATACTCCATGGTAAGTTGTTCTTGTAGAATGTTGAACGACTACCCCAACTAAAATCTATCCACTCAACAAAAATTATTTCAGAGAAATCATACTCCATGGTTCGTTGTTCTTGTAGAATGTTGAACGACTACCCCAACTAAAATCTATCCACTCAACAAAAATTATTTCAGAGAAGTCATACTCCATGGTAAATTGTTCTTGTAGAATGTTGAACGACTATCCCAACCAAAATCTATCCACTCAACAAAAATTATTTCAGAGAAATCATACTCCATGGTTCGTTGTTCTTGTAAAATGTTGAACGACTACCCCAACTAAAATCTATCCACTCAACAAAAATTATTTCAGAGAAATCATACACCATGGTAAGTTGTTCTTGTAGAATGTTGAACGACTACCCCAACTAAAATCTATCCACTCAACAAAAATTATTTCAGAGAAATCATACTCCATGGTTCGTTGTTCTTGTAGAATGTTGAGCGACTACCCCAACTAAAATCTATCCACTCAACAAAAATTATTTCACACCACAGACTCATCTTGGTCAGGATCGATTTGAAATCTATCATGGTTGCAGAGAAATCATACTCCATGGTTCGTTGTTCTTGTAGAATGTTGAACGACTATCCCAACTATAATCTATATACTCAACAAAAATTATTTCAGAGAAATCATACTCCATGGTAAGTTGTTCTTGTAGAATGTTGAACGACTACCCCAACTAAAATCTATCCACTCAACAAAAATTATTTCAGAGAAATCATACTCCATGGTAAGTTGTTCTTGTAGAATGTTGAACGACTACCCCAACTAAAATCTATCCACTCAACAAAAATTATTTCAGAGAAATCATACTCCATGGTAAGTTGTTCTTGTAGAATGTTGAACGACTACCCCAACTAAAATCTATTCACTCAACAAAAATTATTTCACACCACAGACTCATCTTGGTCAGGATCGATTTGAAATCTATCATGGTTTCAGAGAAATCATACTCCATGGTTCGTTGTTCTTGTGGAATGTTGAACGACTACCCCAACTAAAATCTATCCACTCAACAAAAATTATTTCACACCACAGACTCATCTTGGTCAGGATCGATTTGAAATCTATCATGGTTTCAGAGAAATCATACTCCATGGTAAGTTGTTCTTGTAGAATGTTGAACGACTACCCCAACTAAAATCTATCCACTCAACAAAAATTATTTCACACCACAGACTCATCTTGGTCAGGATCGATTTGAAATCTATCATGGTTTCAGAGAAATCATACTCCATGGTTCTTTGTTCTTGTAGAATGTTGAACGACTATCCCAACTAAAATCTATCCACTCAACAAAAATTATTTCAGAGAAATCATACTCCATGGTAAGTTGTTCTTGTAGAATGTTGAACGACTACCCCAACTAAAATCTATTCACTCAACAAAAATTATTTCACACCACAGACTCATCTTGGTCAGGATCGATTTGAAATCTATCATGGTTTCAGAGAAATCATACTCCATGGTTCGTTGTTCTTGTGGAATGTTGAACGACTACCCCAACTAAAATCTATCCACTCAACAAAAATTATTTCACACCACAGACTCATCTTGGTCAGGATCGATTTGAAATCTATCATGGTTTCAGAGAAATCATACTCCATGGTAAGTTGTTCTTGTAGAATGTTGAACGACTACCCCAACTAAAATCTATCCACTCAACAAAAATTATTTCACACCACAGACTCATCTTGGTCAGGATCGATTTGAAATCTATCATGGTTTCAGAGAAATCATACTCCATGGTTCTTTGTTCTTGTAGAATGTTGAACGACTATCCCAACTAAAATCTATCCACTCAACAAAAATTATTTCAGAAAAATCATACTCCATGTTCTTGTAGAATGTTGAACGACTATCCCAACTAAAATCTATCCACTCAACAAAAATTATTTCACACCACAGACTCATCTTCATCAGGATCGATTTGAAATTTATCATGGTTTCAAAGAAATCATAGTCCATGGTAAGTTGTTCTTGTAGAATGTTGAACGACTACCCCAACTAAAATCTATCCACTCAACAAAAATTATTTCACACCACAGACTCATCTTGGTCAGGATCGATTTGAAATCTATCATGGTTCCAGAGAAATCAAAGTCCATGGTAAGTTGTTCTTGTAGAATGTTGAACGACTACCCCAACTAAAATCTATCCACTCAACAAAAATTATTTCAGAGAAATCATACTCCATGGTAAGTTGTTCTTGTAGAATGTTGAACGACTATCCCTAACTAAAATCTATCCACTCAACAAAAATTATTTCAGAGAAATCATAGTCCATGGTAAGTTGTTCTTGTAGAATGTTGAACGACTACCCCAACTAAAATCTATCCACTCAACAAAAATTATTTCACACCACAGACTCATCTTGGTCAGGATCGATTTGAAATCTATCATGGTTTCAGAGAAATCATACTCCATGGTTCGTTGTTCTTGTAGAATGTTGAACGACTATCGCAACTAAAATCTATCCACTCTACAAAAATTATTTCACACCACAGACTCATCTTGGTCAGGATCGATTTGAAATCTATCATGGTTTCAGAGAAATCATAGTCCATGGTAAGTTGTTCTTGTAGAATGTTGAACGACTACCCCAACTAAAATCTATCCACTCAACAAAAATTATTTCAGAGAAATCATAGTCCATGGTAAGTTGTTCTTGTAGAATGTTGAACGACTACCCCAACTAAAATCTATCCACTCAACAAAAATTATTTCAGAGAAATCATACTCCATGGTAAGTTGTTCTTGTAGAATGTTGAACGACTACCCCAACTAAAATCTATATACTCAACAAAAATTATTTCAAAGAAATCATACTCCATGGTTCGTTGTTCTTGTAGAATGTTGAACGACTACCCCAACTAAAATCTATCCACTCAACAAAAATTATTTCAGAGAAATCATACTCTATGGTAAGTTGTTCTTGTAGAATGTTGAACGACTATCCCTAACTAAAATCTATCCACTCAACAAAAATTATTTCAGAGAAATCATACTCCATGATAAGTTGTTCTTGTAGAATGTTGAACGACTACATCAACTAAAATCTATCCACTCAACAAAAATTATTTCAGAGAAATCATAGTCCATGGTAAGTTGTTCTTGTAGAATGTTGAACGACTACCCCAACTAAAATCTATCCACTCAACAAAAATTATTTCAGAGAAATCATACTCCATGGTAAGTTGTTCTTGTAGAATGTTGAACGACTACCCCAACTAAAATCTATCCACTCAACAAAAATTATTTCAGAGAAATCATAGTCCATGGTAAGTTGTTCTTGTAGAATGTTGAACGACTACCCCAACTAAAATCTATCCACTCAACAAAAATTATGTCAGAGAAATCATACTCCATGGTAAGTTGTTCTTGTAGAATGTTGAACGACTACCCCAACTAAAATCTATCCACTCAACAAAAATTATTTCAGAGAAATCATAGTCCATGGTAAGTTGTTCTTGTAGAATGTTGAACGACTACCCCAACTAAAATCTATCCACTCAACAAAAATTATTTCAGAGAAATCATAGTCCATGGTAAGTTGTTCTTGTAGAATGTTGAACGACTACCCCAACTAAAATCTATCCACTCAACAAAAATTATTTCAGAGAAATCATACTCCATGGTAAGTTGTTCTTGTAGAATGTTGAACGACTATCCCAACTAAAATCTATCCACTCAACAAAAATTATTTCAGAGAAATCATAGTCCATGGTAAGTTGTTCTTGTAGAATGTTGAACGACTACCCCAACTAAAATCTATCCACTCAAAAAAAATTATTTCAGAGAAATCATACTCCATGATAAGTTGTTCTTGTAGAATGTTGAACGACTACATCAACTAAAATCTATCCACTCAACAAAAATTATTTCAGAGAAATCATACTCCATGGTAAGTTGTTCTTGTAGAATGTTGAACGACTACCCCAACTAAAATTTATCCACTCAACAAAAATTATTTCACACCACAGACTCATCTTGGTCAGGATCGATTTGAAATCTATCATGGTTTCAGAGAAATCATACTCCATGGTTCGTTGTTCTTGTGGAATGTTGAACAACTACCCCAACTAAAATCTATCCACTCAACAAAAATTATTTCACACCACAGACTCATCTTGGTCAGGATCGATTTGAAATCTATCATGGTTTCAGAGAAATCATACTCCATGGTTCGTTGTTCTTGTAGAATGTTGAACGACTATCCCTAACTAAAATCTATCCACTCAACAAAAATTATTTCACACCACAGACTCATCTTGGTCAGGATCGATTTGAAATCTATCATGGTTTCAGAGAAATCATACTCCATGGTTCGTTGTTCTTGTAGAATGTTGAACGACTATCCCAACTAAAATCTATCAACTCAACAAAAATTATTTCACACCACAGACTCATCTTGGTCAGGATCGATTTGAAATCTATCATGGTTTCAGAGAAATCATAGTCCATGGTAAGTTGTTCTTGTAGAATGTTGAACGACTACCCCAACTAAAATCTATCCACTCAACAAAAATTATTTCAGAGAAATCATAGTCCATGGTAAGTTGTTCTTGTAGAATGTTGAACGACTACCCCAACTAAAATCTATCCACTCAACAAAAATTATTTCAGAGAAATCATACTCCATGGTAAGTTGTTCTTGTAGAATGTTGAACGACTACCCCAACTAAAATCTATATACTCAACAAAAATTATTTCAGAGAAATCATACTCCATGGTTCGTTGTTCTTGTAGAATGTTGAACGACTACCCCAACTAAAATCTATCCACTCAACAAAAATTATTTCAGAGAAATCATACTCCATGGTAAGTTGTTCTTGTAGAATGTTGAACGACTATCCCTAACTAAAATCTATCCACTCAACAAAAATTATTTCACACCACAGGCTCATCTTGGTCAGGATCGATTTGAAATCTATCATGGTTTCAGAGAAATCATACTCCATGGTTCGTTGTTCTTGTAGAATGTTGAACGACTATCCCAACTAAAATCTATCCACTCAACAAAAATTATTTCACACCACAGACTCATCTTGGTCAGGATCGATTTGAAATCTATCATGGTTTCAGAGAAATCATAGTCCATGGTAAGTTGTTCTTGTAGAATGTTGAACGACTACCCCAACTAAAATCTATCCACTCAACAAAAATTATTTCAGAGAAATCATAGTCCATGGTAAGTTGTTCTTGTAGAATGTTGAACGACTACCCCAACTAAAATCTATCCACTCAACAAAAATTATTTCAGACAAATCATACTCCATGGTAAGTTGTTCTTGTAGAATGTTGAACGACTACCCCAACTAAAATCTATATACTCAACAAAAATTATTTCAGAGAAATCATACTCCATGGTTCGTTGTTCTTGTAGAATGTTGAACGACTACCCCAACTAAAATCTATCCACTCAACAAAAATTATTTCAGAGAAATCATACTCCTTGGTAAGTTGTTCTTGTAGAATGTTGAACGACTACCCCAACTAAAATCTATCCGCTCAACAAAAATTATTTCAGAGAAATCATACTCCATGGTAAGTTGTTCTTGTAGAATGTTGAACGACTACCCCAACTAAAATCTATCCACTCAACAAAAATTATTTCAGAGAAATCATACTCCTTGGTAAGTTGTTCTTGTAGAATGTTGAACGACTACCCCAACTAAAATCTATCCACTCAACAAAAATTATTTCAGAGAAATCATACTCCATGGTAAGTTGTTCTTGTAGAATGTTGAACGACTACCCCAACTAAAATCTATCCACTCAACAAAAATTATTTCAGAGAAATCATACTCCTTGGTAAGTTGTTCTTGTAGAATGTTGAACGACTACCCCAACTAAAATCTATCCACTCAACAAAAATTATTTCAGAGAAATCATACTCCATGGTAAGTTGTTCTTGTAGAATGTTGAACGACTACCCCAACTAAAATCTATCCACTCAACAAAAATTATTTCACACCACAGACTCATCTTGGTCAGGATCGATTTGAAATCTATCATGGTTTCAGAGAAATCATACTCCATGGTTCGTTGTTCTTGTGGAATGTTGAACGACTACCCCAACTAAAATCTATCCACTCAACAAAAATTATTTCACACCACAGACTCATCTTGGTCAGGATCGATTTGAAATCTATCATGGTTTCAGAGAAATCATACTCCATGGTTCTTTGTTCTTGTAGAATGTTGAACGACTATCCCAACTAAAATCTATCCACTCAACAAAAATTATTTCAGAGAAATCCTACTCCATCGTAAGTTGTTCTTGTAGAATGTTGAACGACTACCCCAACTAAAATCTATCCACTCAACAAAAATTATTTCAGAGAAATCATACTCCATGGTAAGTTGTTCTTGTAGAATGATGAACGACTATCCCAACTAAAATCTATCCACTCAACAAAAATTATTTCACACCACAGAGTCATCTTGGTCAGGATCGATTTGAAATCCATCATGGTTGCAGAGAAATCATACTCCATGGTTCGTTGTTCTTGTAAAATGTTGAACGACTACCCCAACTAAAATCTATCCACTCAACAAAAATTATTTCAGAGAAATCATACTCCATGGTAAGTTGTTCTTGTAGAATGTTGAACGACTACCCCAACTAAAATCTATCCACTCAACAAAAATTATTTCAGAGAAATCATACTCCATGGTAAGTTGTTCTTGTAGAATGTTGAAAGACTACCCCAACTAAAATCTATCCACTCAACAAAAATTATTTCAGAGAAATCATAGTCCATGGTAAGTTGTTCTTGTAGAATGTTGAACGACTACCCCAACTAAAATCTATCCACTCAACAAAAATTATTTCAGAGAAATCATACTCCATGGTAAGTTGTTCTTGTAGAATGTTGAACGACTATCCCAACTAAAATCTATCCACTCAACAAAAATTATTTCACACCACAGACTCATCTTGGTCAGGATCGATTTGAAATCTATCATGGTTTCAGAGAAATCATACTCCATGGTTCCTTGTTCTTGTAGAATGTTGAACGACTATCCCAACTAAAATCTATCCACTCAACAAAAATTATTTCAGAGAAATCATACTCCATGGTAAGTTGTTCTTGTAGAATGTTGAACGACTACCCCAACTAAAATCTATCCACTCAACAAAAATTATTTCACACCACAGACTCATCTTGGTCAGGATCGAGTTGAAATCTATCATGGTTTCAGAGAAATCATACTCCATGCTAAGTTGTTCTTGTAGAATGTTGAACGACTACCCCAACTAAAATCTATCCGCTCAACAAAAATTATTTCAGAGAAATCATACTCCATGGTAAGTTGTTCTTGTAGAATGTTGAACGACTACCCCAACTAAAATCTATCCACTCAACAAAAATTATTTCAGAGAAATCTTACTCCATTGTAAGTTGTTCTTGTAGAATGTTGAACGACTACCCCAACTAAAATCTATCCACTCAACAAAAATTATTTCAGAGAAATCATACTCCATGGTAAGTTGTTCTTGTAGAATGTTGAACGACTACCCCAACTAAAATCTATCCACTCAACAAAAATTATTTCAGAGAAATCATACTCCATGGTAAGTTGTTCTTGTAGAATGTTGAACGACTACCCCAACTAAAATCTATCCACTCAACAAAAATTATTTCAGAGAAATCATACTCCATGGTTCGTTGTTCTTATAGAATGTTGAACGACTACCCCAACTAAAATCTATCCACTCAACAAAAATTATTTCACACCACAGACTCATCTTGGTCAGGATCGATTTGAAATCTATCATGGTTTCAGAGAAATCAAAGTCCATGGTAAGTTGTTCTTGTAGAATGTTGAACGACTACCCCAACTAAAATCTATCCACTCAACAAAAATTATTTCACACCACAGACTCATCTTGGTCAGGATCGAGTTGAAATCTATCATGGTTTCAGAGAAATCATACTCAATGCTAAGTTGTTCTTGCAGAATGTTGAACGACTACCCCAACTAAAATCTATCCACTCAACAAAAATTATTTCAGAGAAATCATACTCCATGGTAAGTTGTTCTTGTAGAATGTTGAACGACTACCCCAACTAAAATCTATCCACTCAACAAAAATTATTTCAGAGAAATCATACTCCATGGTAAGTTGTTCTTGTAGAATGTTGAACGACTACCCCAACTAAAATCTATACACTCAACAAAAATTATTTCAGAGAAATCATACTCCATGGTTCGTTGTTCTTGTAGAATGTTGAACGACTACCCCAACTAAAATCTGTCCACTCAACAAAAATTATTTCAGAGAAATCATACTCCATGGTAAGTTGTTCTTGTAGAATGTTGAACGACTACCCCAACTAAAATCTATCCACTCAACAAAAATTATTTCAGAGAAATCATACTCCATGGTTCGTTGTTCTTGTAGAATGTTGAACGACTACCCCAACTAAAATCTATCCACTCAACAAAAATTATTTCACACCACAGACTCATCTTGGTCACGATCGATTTGAAATTTATCATGGTTTCAGAAAAATCAAAGTCCATGGTAAGTTGTTCTTGTAGAATGTTGAACGACTACCCCAAATAAAATCTATCCACTCAACAAAAATTATTTCACACCACAGACTCATCTTGGTCAGGATCGATTTGAAATCTATCATGGTTTCAGAGAAATCATACTCCATGGTAAGTTGTTCTTGTAGAATGTTGAACGACTACCCCAACTAAAATCTATCCACTCAACAAAAATTATTTCACACCACAGACTCATCTTGGTCAGGATCGATTTGAAATCTATCATGGTTTCAGAGAAATCAAAGTCCATGGTAAGTTGTTCTTGTAGAATGTTGAACGACTACCCCAACTAAAATCTATCCACTCAACAAAAAGTATTTCAGAGAAATCATACTCCATGGTTCGTTGTTCTTGTAGAATGTTGAACGACTACCCCAACTAAAATCTATCCACTCAACAAAAATTATTTCACACCACAGACTCATCTTGGTCACGATCGATTTGAAATCTATCATGGTTTCGGCGAAATCAAAGTCCATGGTAAGTTGTTCTTGTAGAATGTTGAACGACTACCCCAAATAAAATCTATCCACTCAACAAAAATTATTTCACACCACAGACTCATCTTGGTCAGGATCGATTTGAAATCTATCATGGTTTCAGAGAAATCATACTCCATGGTAAGTTGTTCTTGTAGAATGTTGAACGACTACCCCTAACTAAAATCTATCCACTCAACAAAAATTATTTCACACCACAGACTCATCTTGGTCAGGATCGATTTGAAATCTATCATGGTTTCAGAGAAATCAAAGACCATGGTAAGTTGTTCTTGTAGAATGTTGAACGACTACCCCAACTAAAATCTATCCACTCAACAAAAATTATTTCACACCACAGACTCATCTTGGTCAGGATCGATTTGAAATCTATCATGGTTTCAGAGAAATCATACTCCATGGTAAGTTGTTCTTGTAGAATGTTGAACGACTACCCCAACTAAAATCTATCCACTCAACAAAAATTATTTCACAAAACAGACTCATCTTGGTCATAATCGATTTGAAATCTATCATGGTTTCAGAGAAATCATACTCCATGGTAAGTTGTTCTTGTAGAATGTTGAACGACTACCCCTAACTAAAATCTATCCACTCAACAAAAATTATTTCACACCACAGACTCATCTTGGTCAGGATCGATTTGAAATCTATTATGGTTTCAGAGAAATCATACGCCATGGTAAGTTGTTCTTGTAGAATGTAGAACGACTACCCCTAACTAAAATCTATCCACTCAACAAAAATTATTTCACACCACAGACTCATCTTGGTCAGGATCGATTTGAAATCTATCATGGTTTCAGAGAAATCATACTCCATGGTAAGTTGTTCTTGTAGAATGTTGAACGACTACCCCAACTAAAATCTATCCACTCAACAAAAATTATTTCAGAGAAATCATACTCCATGGTAAGTTGTTCTTGTAGAATGTAGAACGACTACCCCTAACTAAAATCTATTTACTCAACAAAAATTATTTCACACCACAGACTCATCTTGGTCAGGATCGATTTGAAATCTATCATGGTTTCAGAGAAATCATAGTACATGGTAAGTTGTTCTTGTAGAATGTTGAACGGCTACCCCAACTAAAATCTATCCACTCAGCAAAAATTATTTCACACCACAGACTCATCTTGGTCAGGATCGATTTGAAATCTATCATGGTTTCAGAGAAATCATACTCCATGGTAAGTTGTTCTTGTAGAATGTTGAACGACTACCCCTAACTAAAATCTATCCACTCAACAAAAATTATTTCACACCACAGACTCATCTTGGTCAGGATCGATTTGAAATCTATTATGGTTTCAGAGAAATCATACGCCATGGTAAGTTGTTCTTGTAGAATGTAGAACGACTACCCCTAACTAAAATCTATCCACTCAACAAAAATTATTTCACACCACAGACTCATCTTGGTCAGGATCGATTTGAAATCTATCATGGTTTCAGAGAAATCATACTCCATGGTAAGTTGTTCTTGTAGAATGTTGAACGACTACCCCAACTAAAATCTATCCACTCAACAAAAATTATTTCAGAGAAATCATACTCCATGGTTCGTTGTTCTTGTAGAATGTTGAACAACTATCCCAACTAAAATCTATCCACTCAACAAAAATTATTTCAGAGAAATCATACTCCATGGTTCGTTGTTCTTGTAGAATGTTGAACGACTACCCCAACTAAAATCTATCCACTCAACAAAACTTATTTCAGAGAAATCATACTCCATGGTAAGTTGTTCTTGTAGAATGTTGAACGACTACCCCAACTAAAATCTATCCACTCAACAAAAATTATTTCACACCACAGACTCATCTTGCTCAGGATCGATTTGAAATCTATCATGGTTTCAGAGAAATCATAGTCCATGGTAAGTTGTTCTTGTAGAATGTTGAACGACTACCCCAACTAAAATCTATCCACTCAACAAAAATTATTTCACACCACAGACTCATCTTGGTCAGGATCGATTTGAAATCTATCATGGTTTCAGAGAAATCATACTCCATGGTTCGTTGTTCTTGTAGAATGTTGAACGACTACCCCAACTAAAATCTATCCACTCAACAAAACTTATTTCAGAGAAATCATACTCCATGGTAAGTTGTTCTTGTAGAATGTTGAACGACTACCCCAACTAAAATCTATCCACTCAACAAAAATTATTTCACACCACAGACTCATCTTGGTCAGGATCGATTTGAAATCTATCATGGTTTCAGAGAAATCATAGTCCATGGTAAGTTGTTCTTGTAGAATGTTGAACGACTACCCCAACTAAAATCTATCCACTCAACAAAAATTATTTCAGAGAAATCATACTCCATGGTTCGTTGTTCTTGTAGAATGTTGAACGACTACCCCAACTAAAATCTATCCACTCAACAAAAATTATTTCACACCACAGACTCATTTTGGTCACGATCGATTTGAAATCAATCATGGTTTCAGAGAAATCAAAGTCCATGGTAAGTTGTTCTTGTAGAATGTTGAACGACTACCCCAACTAAAATCTATCCACTCAACAAAAATTATTTCACACCACAGACTCATCTTGGTCAGGATCGATTTGAAATCTATCATGGTTTCAGAGAAATCATAGTACATGGTAAGTTGTTCTTGTAGAATTTTGAACGGCTACCCCAACTAAAATCTATCCACTCAACAAAAATTATTTCACACCACAGACTCATCTTGGTCAGGATCGATTTGAAATCTATCATGGTTTCAGAGAAATCATACTCCATGGTAAGTTGTTCTTGTAGAATGTTGAACGACTACCCCTAACTAAAATCTATCCACTCAACAAAAATTATTTCACACCACAGACTCATCTTGGTCAGGATCGATTTGAAATCTATTATGGTTTCAGAGAAATCATACGCCATGGTAAGTTGTTCTTGTAGAATGTAGAACGACTACCCCTAACTAAAATCTATCCACTCAACAAAAATTATTTCACACCACAGACTCATCTTGGTCAGGATCGATTTGAAATCTATCATGGTTTCAGAGAAATCATACTCCATGGTAAGTTGTTCTTGTAGAATGTTGAACGACTACCCCAACTAAAATCTATCCACTCAACAAAAATTATTTCAGAGAAATCATACTCCATGGTTCGTTGTTCTTGTAGAATGTTGAACAACTATCCCAACTAAAATCTATCCACTCAACAAAAATTATTTCAGAGAAATCATACTCCATGGTTCGTTGTTCTTGTAGAATGTTGAACGACTACCCCAACTAAAATCTATCCACTCAACAAAACTTATTTCAGAGAAATCATACTCCATGGTAAGTTGTTCTTGTAGAATGTTGAACGACTACCCCAACTAAAATCTATCCACTCAACAAAAATTATTTCACACCACAGACTCATCTTGCTCAGGATCGATTTGAAATCTATCATGGTTTCAGAGAAATCATAGTCCATGGTAAGTTGTTCTTGTAGAATGTTGAACGACTACCCCAACTAAAATCTATCCACTCAACAAAAATTATTTCACACCACAGACTCATCTTGGTCAGGATCGATTTGAAATCTATCATGGTTTCAGAGAAATCATACTCCATGGTTCGTTGTTCTTGTAGAATGTTGAACGACTACCCCAACTAAAATCTATCCACTCAACAAAACTTATTTCAGAGAAATCATACTCCATGGTAAGTTGTTCTTGTAGAATGTTGAACGACTACCCCAACTAAAATCTATCCACTCAACAAAAATTATTTCACACCACAGACTCATCTTGGTCAGGATCGATTTGAAATCTATCATGGTTTCAGAGAAATCATAGTCCATGGTAAGTTGTTCTTGTAGAATGTTGAACGACTACCCCAACTAAAATCTATCCACTCAACAAAAATTATTTCAGAGAAATCATACTCCATGGTTCGTTGTTCTTGTAGAATGTTGAACGACTACCCCAACTAAAATCTATCCACTCAACAAAAATTATTTCACACCACAGACTCATCTTGGTCACGATCGATTTGAAATCAATCATGGTTTCAGAGAAATCAAAGTCCATGGTAAGTTGTTCTTGTAGAATGTTGAACGACTACCCCAAATAAAATCTATCCACTCAACAAAAATTATTTCACACCACAGACTCATCTTGGTCAGGATCAATTTGAAATCTATCATGGTTTCAGAGAAATCATACTCCATGGTAAGTTGTTCTTGTAGAATGTTGAACGACTACCCCTAACTAAAATCTATCCACTCAACAAAAATTATTTCACACCACAGACTCATCTTGGTCAGGATCGATTTGAAATCTATCATGGTTTCAGAGAAATCAAAGTCCATGGTAAGTTGTTCTTGTAGAATGTTGAACGACTACCCCAACTAAAATCTATCCACTCAACAAAAATTATTTCACACCACAGACTCATCTTGGTCAGGATCGATTTGAAATCTATCATGGTTTCAGAGAAATCATACTCCATGGTAAGTTGTTCTTGTAGAATGTTGAACGACTACCCCAACTAAAATCTATCCACTCAACAAAAATTATTTCACAAAACAGACTCATCTTGGTCATAATCGATTTGAAATCTATCATGGTTTCAGAGAAATCATACTCCATGGTAAGTTGTTCTTGTAGAATGTTGAACGACTACCCCTAACTAAAATCTATCCACTCAACAAAAATTATTTCACACCACAGACTCATCTTGGTCAGGATCGATTTGAAATCTATTATGGTTTCAGAGAAATCATACGCCATGGTAAGTTGTTCTTGTAGAATGTAGAACGACTACCCCTAACTAAAATCTATCCACTCAACAAAAATTATTTCACACCACAGACTCATCTTGGTCAGGATCGATTTGAAATCTATCATGGTTTCAGAGAAATCATACTCCATGTTAAGTTGTTCTTGTAGAATGTTGAACGACTACCCCAACTAAAATCTATCCACTCAACAAAAATTATTTCACACCACAGACTCATCTTGGTCAGGATCAATTTGAAATCTATCATGGTTTCAGAGAAATCATACTCCATGGTAAGTTGTTCTTGTAGAATGTTGAACGACTACCCCTAACTAAAATCTATCCACTCAACAAAAATTATTTCACACCACAGACTCATCTTGGTCAGGATCGATTTGAAATCTATCATGGTTTCAGAGAAATCAAAGTCCATGGTAAGTTGTTCTTGTAGAATGTTGAACGACTACCCCAACTAAAATCTATCCACTCAACAAAAATTATTTCACACCACAGACTCATCTTGGTCAGGATCGATTTGAAATCTATCATGGTTTCAGAGAAATCATACTCCATGTTAAGTTGTTCTTGTAGAATGTTGAACGACTACCCCAACTAAAATCTATCCACTCAACAAAAATTATTTCAGAGAAATCATACTTCATGGTAAGTTGTTCTTGTAGAATGTAGAACGACTACCCCAACTAAAATCTATCCACTCAACAAAAATTATTTCACACCACAGACTCATCTTGGTCAGGATCGATTTGAAATCTATCATGGTTTCAGAGAAATCATACTCCATGGTAAGTTGTTCTTGTAGAATGTTGAACGACTACCCCTAACTAAAATCTATCCACTCAACAAAAATTATTTCACACCACAGACTCATCTTGGTCAGGATCGATTTGAAATCTATTATGGTTTCAGAGAAATCATACTCCATGGTAAGTTGTTCTTGTAGAATGTTGAACGACTACCCCAACTAAAATCTATCCACTCAACAAAAATTATTTCACACCACAGACTCATCTTGGTCAGGATCGATTTGAAATCTATCATGGTTTCAGAGAAATCATAGTCCATGGTAAGTTGTTCTTGTAGAATGTTGAACGACTACCCCAACTAAAATCTATCCACTCAACAAAAATTATTTCAGAGAAATCATACTCCATGGTTCGTTGTTCTTGTAGAATGTTGAACGACTACCCCAACTAAAATCTATCCACTCAACAAAAATTATTTCACACCACAGACTCATCTTGGTCACGATCGATTTGAAATCAATCATGGTTTCAGAGAAATCAAAGTCCATGGTAAGTTGTTCTTGTAGAATGTTGAACGACTACCCCAAATAAAATCTATCCACTCAACAAAAATTATTTCACACCACAGACTCATCTTGGTCAGGATCAATTTGAAATCTATCATGGTTTCAGAGAAATCATACTCCATGGTAAGTTGTTCTTGTAGAATGTTGAACGACTACCCCTAACTAAAATCTATCCACTCAACAAAAATTATTTCACACCACAGACTCATCTTGGTCAGGATCGATTTGAAATCTATCATGGTTTCAGAGAAATCAAAGTCCATGGTAAGTTGTTCTTGTAGAATGTTGAACGACTACCCCAACTAAAATCTATCCACTCAACAAAAATTATTTCACACCACAGACTCATCTTGGTCAGGATCGATTTGAAATCTATCATGGTTTCAGAGAAATCATACTCCATGGTAAGTTGTTCTTGTAGAATGTTGAACGACTACCCCAACTAAAATCTATCCACTCAACAAAAATTATTTCACAAAACAGACTCATCTTGGTCATAATCGATTTGAAATCTATCATGGTTTCAGAGAAATCATACTCCATGGTAAGTTGTTCTTGTAGAATGTTGAACGACTACCCCTAACTAAAATCTATCCACTCAACAAAAATTATTTCACACCACAGACTCATCTTGGTCAGGATCGATTTGAAATCTATTATGGTTTCAGAGAAATCATACGCCATGGTAAGTTGTTCTTGTAGAATGTAGAACGACTACCCCTAACTAAAATCTATCCACTCAACAAAAATTATTTCACACCACAGACTCATCTTGGTCAGGATCGATTTGAAATCTATCATGGTTTCAGAGAAATCATACTCCATGTTAAGTTGTTCTTGTAGAATGTTGAACGACTACCCCAACTAAAATCTATCCACTCAACAAAAATTATTTCAGAGAAATCATACTTCATGGTAAGTTGTTCTTGTAGAATGTAGAACGACTACCCCTAACTAAAATCTATTTACTCAACAAAAATTATTTCACACCACAGACTCATCTTGGTCAGGATCGATTTAAAATCTATCATGGTTTCAGATAAATCATAGTCCATGGTAAGTTGTTCTTGTAGAATGTTGAACGGCTACCCCAACTAAAATCTATCCACTCAACAAAAATTATTTCACACCACAGACTCATCTTGGTCAGGATCGATTTGAAATCTATCATGGTTTCAGAGAAATCATACTCCATGGTAAGTTGTTCTTGTAGAATGTTGAACGACTACCAATAACTAAAATCTATCCACTCAACAAAAATTATTTCACACCACAGACTCATCTTGGTCAGGATCGATTTGAAATCTATTATGGTTTCAGAGAAATCATACTCCATGGTAAGTTGTTCTTGTAGAATGTAGAACGACTACCCCTAACTAAAATCTATCCACTCAACAAAAATTATTTCACACCACAGACTCATCTTGGTCAGGATCGATTTGAAATCTATCATGGTTTCAGAGAAATCATACTCCATGGTAAGTTGTTCTTGTAGAATGTTGAACGACTATCCCAACTAAAATCTATCCACTCAACAAAAATTATTTCAGAGAAATCATACTCCATGGTTCGTTGTTCTTGTAGAATGTTGAACAACTATCCCAACTAAAATCTATCCACTCAACAAAAATTATTTCAGAGAAATCATACTCCATGGTTCGTTGTTCTTGTAGAATGTTGAACGACTACCCCAACTAAAATCTATCCACTCAACAAAACTTATTTCAGAGAAATCATACTCCATGGTAAGTTGTTCTTGTAGAATGTTGAACGACTACCCCAACTAAAATCTATCCACTCAACAAAAATTATTTCACACCACAGACTCATCTTGGTCAGGATCGATTTGAAATCTATCTTGGTTTCAGAGAAATCATAGTCCATGGTAAGTTGTTCTTGTAGAATGTTGAACGACTACCCCAACTAAAATCTATCCACTCAACAAAAATTATTTCAGAGAAATCATACTCCATGGTTCGTTGTTCTTGTAGAATGTTGAACGACTACCCCAACTAAAATCTATGCACTCAACAAAAATTATTTCAGAGAAATCATACTCCATGGTAAGTTGTTCTTGTAGAATGTTGAACGACTATCCCAACCAAAATCTATCCACTCAAAAAAATTATTTCAGAGAAATCATACTCCATGGTTCGTTGTTCTTGTAAAATGTTGAACGACTACCCCAACTAAAATCTATCCACTCAACAAAAATTATTTCAGAAAAATCATACTCCATGGTAAGTTGTTCTTGTAGAATGTTGAACGACTACCCCAACTAAAATCTATCCACTCAACAAAAATTATTTCAGAGAAATCATACTCCATGGTTCGTTGTTCTTGTAGAATGTTGAACGACTACCCCAACTAAAATCTATCCACTCGAGAAAAATTATTTCACACCACAGACTCATCTTGGTCAGGATCGATTTGAAATCTACCATGGTTGCAGAGAAATCATACTCCATGGTTCGTTGTTCTTGTAGAATGTTGAACGACTATCCCAACTAAAATCTATATACTCAACAAAAATTATTTCAGAGAAATCATACTCCATGGTTCGTTGTTCTTGTAGAATGTTGAACGACTACCCCAACTAAAATCTATCCACTCAACAAAAATTGTTTCACACCACAGACTCATCTTGGTCAGGATCGATTTGAAATCTATCATTTTTTTAGAGAAATCATACTCCATGGTTCGTTGTTCTTGTAGAATGTTGAACGACTATCCCAACTAAAATCTATCCACTCAACAAAAATAATTTCACACCACAGACTCATCTTGGTCAGGATCGATTTGAAATCTATCATGGTTTCAGAGAAATCAAAGTCCATGGTAAGTTGTTCTTGTAGAATGTTGAACGACTACCCCAACTAAAATCTATCCACTCAACAAAAATTATTTCAAAGAAATCATACTCCATGGTAAGTTGTTCTTGTAGAATGTTGAACGACTACACCAACTAAAATCTATCCACTCAACAAAAATTATTTCAGAGAAATCATAGTCCATGGTAAGTTGTTCTTGTAGAATGTTGAACGACTACCCCAACTAAAATCTATCCACTCAACAAATTTGAAATCTATCATGGTTTCAGAGAAATCAAAGTCCATGGTAAGTTGTTCTTGTAGAATGTTGAACGACTACCCCAACTAAAATCTATCCACTCAACAAAAATTATTTCAGAGAAATCATACTCCATGGTTCGTTGTTCTTGTAGAATGTTGAACGACTATCCCAACTAAAATCTATCCACTCAACAAAAATAATTTCACACCACAGACTCATCTTGGTCAGGATCGATTTGAAATCTATCATGGTTTCAGAGAAATCAAAGTCCATGGTAAGTTGTTCTTGTAGAATGTTGAACGACTACCCCAACTAAAATCTATCCACTCAACAAAAATTATTTCAAAGAAATCATACTCCATGGTAAGTTGTTCTTGTAGAATGTTGAACGACTACACCAACTAAAATCTATCCACTCAACAAAAATTATTTCAGAGAAATAATAGTCCATGGTAAGTTGTTCTTGTAGAATGTTGAACGACTACCCCAACTAAAATCTATCCACTCAACAAATTTGAAATCTATCATGGTTTCAGAGAAATCAAAGTCCATGGTAAGTTGTTCTTGTAGAATGTTGAACGACTATCCCAACTAAAATCTATGCACTCAACAAAAATTATTTCAGAGAAATCATACTCCATGGTAAGTTGTTCTTGTAGAATGTTGAACGACTATCCCAACCAAAATCTATCCACTCAAAAAAATTATTTCAGAGAAATCATACTCCATGGTTCGTTGTTCTTGTAAAATGTTGAACGACTACCCCAACTAAAATCTATCCACTCAACAAAAATTATTTCAGAAAAATCATACTCCATGGTAAGTTGTTCTTGTAGAATGTTGAACGACTACCCCAACTAAAATCTATCCACTCAACAAAAATTATTTCAGAGAAATCATACTCCATGGTTCGTTGTTCTTGTAGAATGTTGAACGACTACCCCAACTAAAATCTATCCACTCGAGAAAAATTATTTCACACCACAGACTCATCTTGGTCAGGATCGATTTGAAATCTATCATGGTTGCAGAGAAATCATACTCCATGGTTCGTTGTTCTTGTAGAATGTTGAACGACTATCCCAACTAAAATCTATATACTCAACAAAAATTATTTCAGAGAAATCATACTCCATGGTAAGTTGTTCTTGTAGAATGTTGAACGACTACCCCAACTAAAATCTATCCACTCAACAAAAATTATTTCACACCACAGACTCATCTTGGTCAGGATCGATTTGAAATCTATCATTTTTTTAGAGAAATCATACTCCATGGTTCGTTGTTCTTGTAGAATGTTGAACGACTATCCCAACTAAAATCTATCCACTCAACAAAAATAATTTCACACCACAGACTCATCTTGGTCAGGATCGATTTGAAATCTATCATGGTTTCAGAGAAATCAAAGTCCATGGTAAGTTGTTCTTGTAGAATGTTGAACGACTACCCCAACTAAAATCTATCCACTCAACAAAAATTATTTCAAAGAAATCATACTCCATGGTAAGTTGTTCTTGTAGAATGTTGAACGACTACACCAACTAAAATCTATCCACTCAACAAAAATTATTTCAGAGAAATCATAGTCCATGGTAAGTTGTTCTTGTAGAATGTTGAACGACTACCCCAACTAAAATCTATCCACTCAACAAATTTGAAATCTATCATGGTTTCAGAGAAATCAAAGTCCATGGTAAGTTGTTCTTGTAGAATGTTGAACGACTACCCCAACTAAAATCTATCCACTCAACAAAAATTATTTCAGAGAAATCATACTCCATGGTTCGTTGTTCTTGTAGAATGTTGAACGACTATCCCAACTAAAATCTATCCACTCAACACAAATAATTTCACACCACAGACTCATCTTGGTCAGGATCGATTTGAAATCTATCATGGTTTCAGAGAAATCATAGTCCATGGTAAGTTGTTCTTGTAGAATGTTGAACGACTACCCCAACTAAAATCTATCCACTCAACAAAAATTATTTCACACCACAGACTCATCTTGGTCAGGATCGATTTGAAATCTATCATGGTTTCAGAGAAATCAAAGTCCATGGTAAGTTGTTCTTGTAGAATGTTGAACGACTACCCCAACTAAAATCTATCCACTCAACAAAAATTATTTCAGAGAAATCATACTCCATGGTAAGTTGTTCTTGTAGAATGTTGAACGACTACCCCAACTAAAATCTATCCACTCAACAAAAATTATTTCACACCACAGACTCATCTTGGTCAGGATCGATTTGAAATCTATCATGGTTTCAGAGAAATCATAGTCCATGGTAAGTTGTTCTTGTAGAATGTTGAACGAATATTCCAAATAAAATCTATCCACTCAACAAAAATTATTTCACACCACAGACTCATCTTGGTCAGGATCGATTTGAAATCTATCATGGTTTCAGAGAAATCAAAGTCCATGGTAAGTTGTTCTAGTAGAATTTTGAACGACTACCCCAACTAAAATCTATCCACTCAACAAAAATTATTTCACACCACATACTCATCTTGGTCAGGATCGATTTGAAATCTATCACGGCTTCAGAGAAATCATAGTCCATGGTAAGTTGTTCTTGTAGAATGTTGAACGACTACCCCAACTAAAATCTATCCACTCAACAAAAATTATTTCACGCCACAGACTCATCTTGGTCAGGATCGATTTGAAATCTATCATGGTTTCAGAGAAATCAAAGTCCATGGTAAGTTGTTCTTGTAGAATGTTGAACGACTACCCCAACTAAAATCTATCCACTCAACAAAAATTATTTCAGAGAAATCATACTCCATGGCTCGTTGTTCTTGTAGAATGTTGAACGACTACCCCAACTAAAATCTATCCACTCAACAAAAATTATTTCACACCACAGACTCATCTTGGTCAGGATCGATTTGAAATCTATCATGGTTTCAGAGAAATCATAGTCCATGGTAAGTTGTTCTTGTAGAATGTTGAACGACTACCCCAACTAAAATCTATCCACTTAACAAAAATTATTTCACACCACAGACTCATCTTGGTCAGGATCGATTTGAAATCTATCATGGTTTCAGAGAAATCAAAGTCCATGGTAAGTTGTTCTTGTAGAATGTTGAACGACTACCCCAACTAAAATCTATCCACTCAACAAAAATTATTTCACACCACAGACTCATCTTGGTCAGGATCGATTTGAAATCTATCATGGCTTCAGAGAAATCGTAGTCCATGGTAAGTTGTTCTTGTAGAATGTTGAACGACTACCCCAACTAAAATCTATCCACTCAACAAAAATTATTTCACACCACAGACTCATCTTGGTCAGGATCGATTTGAAATCTATCATGGTTTCAGAGAAATCAAAGTCCATGGTAAGTTGTTCTTGTAGAATGTTGAACGACTACCCCAACTAAAATCTATCCACTCAACAAAAATTATTTCAGAGAAATCATACTCCATGGTTCGTTGTTCTTGTAGAATGTTGAACGACTACCCCAACTAAAATCTATCCACTCAACAAAAATTAATTCACACCACAGACTCATCTTGGTCAGGATCGATTTGAAATCTATCATGGCTTCAGAGAAATCATACTCCATGGTAAGTTGTTCTTGTAGAATGTTGAACGACTACCCCAACTAAAATCTATCCACTCAACAAAAATTATTTCAGAGAAATCATACTCCATGGTAAGTTGTTCTTGTAGAATGTTGAACGACTACCCCAACTAAAATCTATCTACTCAACAAAAATTATTTCACACCACAGACTCATCTTGTTCAGGATCGATTTGAAATCTATCATGGTTTCAGAGAAATCATAGTCCATGGTAAGTTGTTCTTGTAGAATGTTGAACGAGTACCCCAACTAAAATCTATCCACTCAACAAAAATTATTTCACACCACAGACTCATCTTGGTCAGGATCGATTTGAAATCTATCATGGTTTCAGAGAAATCATACTCCATGGTAAGTTGTTCTTGTAGAATGTTGAACGACTACCCCAACTAAAATCTATCCACTCAACAAAAATTATTTCAGAGAAATCATACTCCATGGTAAGTTGTTCTTGTAGAATGTTGAACGACTACCCCAACTAAAATCTATCCACTCAACAAAAATTATTTCACACCACAGACTCATCTTGGTCAGGATCGATTTGAAATCTATCATGGTTTTAGAGAAATCATACTCCATGGTTCGTTGTTCTTGTAGAATGTTGAACGACTATCCCAACTAAAATCTATCCACTCAACAAAAATAATTTCACACCACAGACTCATCTTGGTCAGGATCGATTTGAAATCTATCATGGTTTCAGAGAAATCAAAGTCCATGGTAAGTTGTTCTTGTAGAATGTTGAACGACTACCCCAACTAAAATCTATCCACTCAACAAAAATTATTTCAAAGAAATCATACTCCATGGTAAGTTGTTCTTGTAGAATGTTGAACGACTACACCAACTAAAATCTATCCACTCAACAAAAATTATTTCAGAGAAATCATAGTCCATGGTAAGTTGTTCTTGTAGAATGTTGAACGACTACCCCAACTAAAATCTATCCACTCAACAAATTTGAAATCTATCATGGTTTCAGAGAAATCAAAGTCCATGGTAAGTTGTTCTTGTAGAATGTTGAACGACTACCCCAACTAAAATCTATCCACTCAACAAAAATTATTTTAGAGAAATCATACTCCATGGTTCGTTGTTCTTGTAGAATGTTGAACGACTATCCCAACTAAAATCTATCCACTCAACAAAAATAATTTCACACCACAGACTCATCTTGGTCAGGATCGATTTGAAATCTATCATGGTTTCAGAGAAATCAAAGTCCATGGTAAGTTGTTCTTGTAGAATGTTGAACGACTACCCCAACTAAAATCTATCCACTCAACAAAAATTATTTCACACCACAGACTCATCTTGGTCAGGATCGATTTGAAATCTATCATGGTTTCAGAGAAATCAAAGTCCATGGTAAGTTGTTCTTGTAGAATGTTGAACGACTACCCCAACTAAAATCTATCCACTCAACAAAAATTATTTCAGAGAAATCATACTCCATGGTAAGTTGTTCTTGTAGAATGTTGAACGACTACCCCAACTAAAATCTATCCACTCAACAAAAATTATTTCACACCACAGACTCATCTTGGTCAGGATCGATTTGAAATCTATCATGGTTTCAGAGAAATCATAGTCCATGGTAAGTTGTTCTTGTAGAATGTTGAACGAATATTCCAAATAAAATCTATCCACTCAACAAAAATTATTTCACACCACAGACTCATCTTGGTCAGGATCGATTTGAAATCTATCATGGTTTCAGAGAAATCAAAGTCCATGGTAAGTTGTTCTAGTAGAATGTTGAACGACTACCCCAACTAAAATCTATCCACTCAACAAAAATTATTTCACACCACATACACATCTTGGTCAGGATCGATTTGAAATCTATCACGGCTTCAGAGAAATCATAGTCCATGGTAAGTTGTTCTTGTAGAATGTTGAACGACTACCCCAACTAAAATCTATCCACTCAACAAAAGTGGTAAGTTGTTCTTGTAAAATGTTGAACGACTATCCCAACTAAAATCTATCCGCTCAACAAAAATTATTTCACACCACAGACTCATCTTGGTCAGGATCGATTTGAAATCTATCATGGTTTCAGAGAAATCATAGTCCATGGTAAGTTGTTCTTGTAGAATGTTGAACGACTACCCCAACTAAAATCTATCCACTGAACAAAAATTATTTCACACCACAGACTCATCTTGGTCATAATCGATTTGAAATCTATCATGGTTTCAGAGAAATCATAGTCCATGTTAAGCTGTTCTTGTAGAATGTTGAACGACTATCCCAACTAAAAGCTATCCACTCAACAAAAATTATTTCAGAGAAATCATACTCCATGGTTCGTTGTTCTTGTAGAATGTTGAACGACAATCCCAAATAAAATCTATCCACTGAACAAAAATTATTTCAGAGAAATCATAATCCATGGTAAGTTGTTCTTGTAGAATGTTGAACGACTACCCCAACTAAAATCTATCCACTCAACAAAAATTATTTCAGAGAAATCATACTCCATGGGAAGTTGTTCTTGTAGAATGTTGAACGACTATCCCAACTAAAATCTATCCACTCAACAAAAATTATTTCACACCACAGACTCACCTTGGTCAGGATCGATCTGAAATCTATCATGGTTTCAGAGAAATCATAGTCCATGGTAAGTTGTTCTTGTAAAATGTTGAACGACTATCCCAACTAAAATCTATCCACTCAACAAAAATTATTTCACACCACAGACTCATCTTGGTCAGGATCGATTTGAAATCTATCATGGTGTTAGAGAAATCATACTCCATGGTAAGTTGTTCTTGTAGAATGTTGAACGACTACCCCAACTAAAATCTATCCACTCAACAAAAATTAGTTCACACCACAGACTCATCTTGGTCAGGATCGATTTGAAATCTATCATGGTTTCAGAGAAATCATAGTATATGGTAAGTTGTTCTTGTAAAATGTTGAACGACTATCCCAACTAAAATCTATCCACTCAACAAAAATTATTTCAGAGAAATCATACTCCATGGTAAGTTGTTCTTGTAGAATGTTGAACGACTACCCCAACTAAAATCTATCCACTCAACAAAAATTATTTCACACCACAGACTCATCTTGGTCAGGATCGATTTGAAATCTATCATGGTTTCAGAGAAATCATAGTCCATGGTAAGTTGTTCTTGTAAAATGTTGAACGACTACCCCAACTAAAATCTATCCACTCAACAAAAATTATTTCGGAGAAATCATACTCCATGGTTCGTTGTTCTTGTAGAACGTTGAACGACTACCCCAACTAAAATCTATCCACTCAACAAAAATTATTTCAGAGAAATCATACTCCATGGTAAGTTGTTCTTGTAGAATGTTGAACGACTATCCCAAATAAAATCTATCCACTCAACAAAAATTATTTCACACCACAGACTCATCTTGGTCAGGATCGATTTGAAATCTATCATGGTTTCAGAGAAATCATAGTCCATGGTAAGTTGTTCTTGTAGAATGTTGAACGACTACCCCAACTAAAATCTATCCACTGAACAAAAATTATTTCACACCACAGACTCATCTTGGTCAGAATCGATTTGAAATCTATCATGGTTTCAGAGAAATCATAGTCCATGGTAAGTTGTTCTTGTAGAATGTTGAACGACTATCCCAACTAAAAGCTATCCACTCAACAAAAATTATTTCAGAGAAATCATACTCCATGGTTCGTTGTTCTTGTCGAATGTTGAACGACAATCCCAACTAAAATCTATCCACTGAACAAAAATTATTTCAGAGAAATCATAATCCATGGTAAGTTGTTCTTGTAGAATGTTGAACGACTACCCCAACTAAAATCTATCCACTCAACAAAAATTATTTCAGAGAAATCATACTCCATGGTAAGTTGTTCTTGTAGAATGTTGAACGACTATCCCAACTAAAATCTATCCACTCAACAAAAATTATTTCACACCACAGACTCACCTTGGTCAGGATCGATCTGAAATCTATCATGGTTTCAGAGAAATCATAGTCCATGGTAAGTTGTTCTTGTAAAATGTTGAACGACTATCCCAACTAAAATCTATCCACTCAACAAAAATTATTTCACACCACAGACTCATCTTGGTCAGGATCGATTTGAAATCTATCATGGTGTTAGAGAAATCATACTCCATGGTAAGTTGTTCTTGTAGAATGTTGAACGACTACCCCAACTAAAATCTATCCACTCAACAAAAATTAGTTCACACCACAGACTCATCTTGGTCAGGATCGATTTGAAATCTATCATGGTTTCAGAGAAATCATAGTCCATGGTAAGTTGTTCTTGTAAAATGTTGAACGACTATCCCAACTAAAATCTATCCACTCAACAAAAATTATTTCAGAGAAATCATACTCCATGGTTCGTTGTTCTTGTAGAATGTTGAACGACTACCCCAACTAAAATCTATCCACTCAACAAAAATTATTTCACACCACAGACTCATCTTGGTCAGGATCGATTTGAAATCTATCATGGTTTCAGAGAAATCATAGTCCATGGTAAGTTGTTCTTGTAAAATGTTGAACGACTATCCCAACTAAAATCTATCCACTCAACAAAAATTATTTCGCAGAAATCATACTCCATGGTAAGTTGTTCTTGTAGAATGTTGAACGACTATCCCAACTAAAATCTATGCACTCAACAAAAACTATTTCACACCACAGACTCATCTTGGTCAGGATCGATTTGAAATCTATCATGGTTTCAGAGAAAACATACTCCATGGTAAGTTGTTGTTGTAGAATGTTGAACGACTACCCCAACTAAAATCTATCCACTCAACAAAAATTATTTCAGAGAAATCATACTCCATAGTAAGTTGTTCTTGTAGAATGTTGAACGACTATCCCAAACCAAAATCTATCCACTCAACAAAAATTATTTCAGAGAAATCATACTCCATGGTTCGTTGTTCTTGTAAAATGTTGAACGACTACCCCAACTAAAATCTATCCACTCAACAAAAATTATTTCAGAGAAATCATACTCCATGGTAAGTTGTTCTTGTAGAATGTTGAACGACTACCCCAACTAAAATCTATCCACTCAACAAAAATTATTTCACACCACAGAGGCTCATCGGAAATATATATGACTCTTTTTGAACTTTCGTTGTTCTTGTAAAATGTTGAACGACTACCCCATCTAAAATCTATCCACTCAACAAAAATTATTTCAGAGAAATCATACTCCATGGTAAGTTGTTGTTGTAGAATGTTGAACGACTACCCCAACTAAAATCTATCCACTCAACAAAAATTATTTCAGAGAAATCATACTCCATGGTAAGTTGTTCTTGTAGAATGTTGAACGACTATCCCAAACCAAAATCTATCCACTCAACAAAAATTATTTCAGAGAAATCATACTCCATGGTTCGTTGTTCTTGTAAAATGTTGAACGACTACCCCAACTAAAATCTATCCACTCAACAAAAATTATTTCAGAGAAATCATACTCCAGGGTTCGTTGTTCTTGTAAAATGTTGAACGACTACCCCAACTAAAATCTATCCACTCAACAAAAATTATTTCAGAGAAATCATACTCCATGGTAAGTTGTTCTTGTAGAATGTTGAACGTCTACCCCAACTAAAATCTATCCACTCAACAAAAATTATTTCACACCACAGACTCATCTCCGTCAGGATCGATTTGAAATCTATCATGGTTTCAGAGAAATCATAGTCCATGGTAAGTTGTTCTTGTAAAATGTTGAACGACTACCCCAACTAAAATCTATCCACTCAACAAAAATTATTTCAGAGAAATCATACTCCATGGTAAGTTGTTCTTGTAGAATGTTGAACGATTACCCCAATTAAAATCTATCCACTCAACAAAAATTATTTCAGAGAAATCATACTCCATGGTTCGTTGTTCTTGTAGAATGTTGAACGACTACCCCAACTAAAATCTATCCACTCAACAAAAATTATTTCACACCACAGACTCATCTTCGTCAGGATCGATTTGAAATCTATCATGGTTTCAGAGAAATCATACTCCATGGTTCGTTGTTCTTGTAAAATGTTGAACGGCTACCCCAACTAAAATCTATCCACTCAACAAAAATTATTTCATAGAAATCATACTCCATGATTCGTTGTTCTTGTAGAATGTTGAACGACTACCCCAACTAAAATCTAACCACTCAACAAAAATTATTTCAGAGAAATCATACTCCATGGTAAGTTGTTCTTGTAGAATGTTGAACGACTACCCCAACTAAAATCTATCCACTCAACAAAAATTATTTCAGAGAAATCATAATCCGTGGTTCGTTGTTCTTGTAGAATGTTGAACGACTACCCCAAATTAAATCTATCCACTCAACAAAAATTATTTCACACCACAGACTCATCTTGGTCAGGATCGATTTGAAATCTATCATGGTTGCAGAGAAATCATACTCCATTGTTGTTGTTCTTGTAGAATGTTGAACGGCTACCCCAACTAAAATCTATCCACTCAACAAAAATTATTTCAGAGAAATCATACTCCTTGATTCGTTGTTCTTGTAAAATGTTGAACGACTACCCCAACTAAAATCTATCCACTCAACAAAAATTATTTCAGAGAAATCATACTCCATGGTAAGTTGTTCTTGTAGAATGTTGAACGACTACCCCAACTAAAATCTATCCACTCAACAAAAATTATTTCACACCACAGACTCATCTTGGTCAGGATCGATTTGAAATCTATCATGGTTTCAGAGAAGTCATACTCCATGGTTCGTTGTTCTTGTAAAATGTTGAACGACTATCCCAACTAAAATCTATCCCCTCAACAAAAATTATTTCAGAGAAATCATACTCCATGGTAAGTTGTTCTTGTAGAATGTTGAACGACTACCCCAACTAAAATCTATCCACTCAACAAAAATTATTTCACACCACAGACTCATCTTGGTCAGGATCGATTTGAAATCTATCATGGTTGCAGAGAAATCATACTCCATTGTTGTTGTTCTTGTAGAATGTTGAACGGCTACCCCAACTAAAATCTATCCACTCAACAAAAATTATTTCAGAGAAATCATACTCCTTGATTCGTTGTTCTTGTAAAATGTTGAACGACTACCCCAACTAAAATCTATCCACTCAACAAAAATTATTTCAGAGAAATCATACTCCATGGTAAGTTGTTCTTGTAGAATGTTGAACGACTACCCCAACTAAAATCTATCCACTCAACAAAAATTATTTCACACCACAGACTCATCTTGGTCAGGATCGATTTGAAATCTATCATGGTGTTAGAGAAATCATACTCCATGGTAAGTTGTTCTTGTAGAATGTTGAACGACTACCCCAACTAAAATCTATCCACTCAACAAAAATTAGTTCACACCACAGACTCATCTTGGTCAGGATCGATTTGAAATCTATCATGGTTTCAGAGAAATCATAGTCCATGGTAAGTTGTTCTTGTAAAATGTTGAACGACTATCCCAACTAAAATCTATCCACTCAACAAAAATTATTTCAGAGAAATCATACTCCATGTTTCGTTGTTCTTGTAGAATGTTGAACGACTACCCCAACTAAAATCTATCCACTCAACAAAAATTATTTCACACCACAGACTCATCTTGGTCAGGATCGATTTGAAATCTATCATGGTTTCAGAGAAATCATAGTCCATGGTAAGTTGTTCTTGTAAAATGTTGAACGACTATCCCAACTAAAATCTATCCACTCAACAAAAATTATTTCGCAGAAATCATACTCCATGGTAAGTTGTTCTTGTAGAATGTTGAACGACTATCCCAACTAAAATCTATGCACTCAACAAAAACTATTTCACACCACAGACTCATCTTGGTCAGGATCGATTTGAAATCTATCATGGTTTCAGAGAAAACATACTCCATGGTAAGTTGTTGTTGTAGAATGTTGAACGACTACCCCAACTAAAATCTATCCACTCAACAAAAATTATTTCAGAGAAATCATACTCCATAGTAAGTTGTTCTTGTAGAATGTTGAACGACTATCCCAAACCAAAATCTATCCACTCAACAAAAATTATTTCAGAGAAATCATACTCCATGGTTCGTTGTTCTTGTAAAATGTTGAACGACTACCCCAACTAAAATCTATCCACTCAACAAAAATTATTTCAGAGAAATCATACTCCATGGTAAGTTGTTCTTGTAGAATGTTGAACGACTACCCCAACTAAAATCTATCCACTCAACAAAAATTATTTCACACCACAGAGGCTCATCGGAAATATATATGACTCTTTTTGAACTTTCGTTGTTCTTGTAAAATGTTGAACGACTACCCCATCTAAAATCTATCCACTCAACAAAAATTATTTCAGAGAAATCATACTCCATGGTAAGTTGTTGTTGTAGAATGTTGAACGACTACCCCAACTAAAATCTATCCACTCAACAAAAATTATTTCAGAGAAATCATACTCCATGGTAAGTTGTTCTTGTAGAATGTTGAACGACTATCCCAAACCAAAATCTATCCACTCAACAAAAATTATTTCAGAGAAATCATACTCCATGGTTCGTTGTTCTTGTAGAATGTTGAACGACTACCCCAACTAAAATCTATCCACTCAACAAAAATTATTTCAGAGAAATCATACTCCAGGGTTCGTTGTTCTTGTAAAATGTTGAACGACTACCCCAACTAAAATCTATCCACTCAACAAAAATTATTTCAGAGAAATCATACTCCATGGTAAGTTGTTCTTGTAGAATGTTGAACGTCTACCCCAACTAAAATCTATCCACTCAACAAAAATTATTTCACACCACAGACTCATCTCCGTCAGGATCGATTTGAAATCTATCATGGTTTCAGAGAAATCATAGTCCATGGTAAGTTGTTCTTGTAAAATGTTGAACGACTACCCCAACTAAAATCTATCCACTCAACAAAAATTATTTCAGAGAAATCATACTCCATGGTAAGTTGTTCTTGTAGAATGTTGAACGATTACCCCAATTAAAATCTATCCACTCAACAAAAATTATTTCAGAGAAATCATACTCCATGGTTCGTTGTTCTTGTAGAATGTTGAACGACTACCCCAACTAAAATCTATCCACTCAACAAAAATTATTTCACACCACAGACTCATCTTCGTCAGGATCGATTTGAAATCTATCATGGTTTCAGAGAAATCATACTCCATGGTTCGTTGTTCTTGTAAAATGTTGAACGGCTACCCCAACTAAAATCTATCCACTCAACAAAAATTATTTCATAGAAATCATACTCCATGATTCGTTGTTCTTGTAAAATGTTGAACGACTACCCCAACTAAAATCTAACCACTCAACAAAAATTATTTCAGAGAAATCATACTCCATGGTAAGTTGTTCTTGTAGAATGTTGAACGACTACCCCAACTAAAATCTATCCACTCAACAAAAATTATTTCAGAGAAATCATAATCCGTGGTTCGTTGTTCTTGTAGAATGTTGAACGACTACCCCAAATTAAATCTATCCACTCAACAAAAATTATTTCACACCACAGACTCATCTTGGTCAGGATCGATTTGAAATCTATCATGGTTGCAGAGAAATCATACTCCATTGTTGTTGTTCTTGTAGAATGTTGAACGGCTACCCCAACTAAAATCTATCCACTCAACAAAAATTATTTCAGAGAAATCATACTCCTTGATTCGTTGTTCTTGTAAAATGTTGAACGACTACCCCAACTAAAATCTATCCACTCAACAAAAATTATTTCAGAGAAATCATACTCCATGGTAAGTTGTTCTTGTAGAATGTTGAACGACTACCCCAACTAAAATCTATCCACTCAACAAAAATTATTTCACACCACAGACTCATCTTGGTCAGGATCGATTTGAAATCTATCATGGTTTCAGAGAAGTCATACTCCATGGTTCGTTGTTCTTGTAAAATGTTGAACGACTATCCCAACTAAAATCTATCCCCTCAACAAAAATTATTTCAGAGAAATCATACTCCATGGTAAGTTGTTCTTGTAGAATGTTGAACGACTACCCCAACTAAAATCTATCCACTCAACAAAAATTATTTCACACCACAGACTCATCTTGGTCAGGATCGATTTGAAATCTATCATGGTTTCAGAGAAGTCATACTCCATGGTTCGTTGTTCTTGTAAAATGTTGAACGACTATCCCAACTAAAATCTATCCCCTCAACAAAAATTATTTCAGAGAAATCATACTCCATGGTTCGTTGTTCTTGTAGAATGTTGAACGACTACCCCAACTAAAATCTATCCACTCAACAAAAATTATTTCAGAGAAATCATACTCCATGGTAAGTTGTTCTTGTAGAATGTTGAACGACTATCCCAACTAAAATCTATCCACTCAACAAAAATTATTTCACACCACAGACTCATCTTGGTCAGGATCGATTTGAAATCTATCATGGTTTCAGAGAAATCATACTCCATGGTTCGTTGTTCTTGTAGAATGTTGAACGACTACCCCAACTAAAATCTATCCACTCAACAAAAATTATTTCAGAGAAATCATACTGCATGGTTCGTTGTTCTTGTAGAATGTTGAACGACTACCCCAACTAAAATCTATCCACTCAACAAAAATTATTTCAGAGAAATCATACTCCATGGGAAGTTGTTCTTGTAGAATGTTGAACGACTATCCCAACTAAAATCTATCCACTCAACAAAAATTATTTCACACCACAGACTCACCTTGGTCAGGATCGATCTGAAATCTATCATGGTTTCAGAGAAATCATAGTCCATGGTAAGTTGTTCTTGTAAAATGTTGAACGACTATCCCAACTAAAATCTATCCACTCAACAAAAATTATTTCACACCACAGACTCATCTTGGTCAGGATCGATTTGAAATCTATCATGGTGTTAGAGAAATCATACTCCATGGTAAGTTGTTCTTGTAGAATGTTGAACGACTACCCCAACTAAAATCTATCCACTCAACAAAAATTAGTTCACACCACAGACTCATCTTGGTCAGGATCGATTTGAAATCTATCATGGTTTCAGAGAAATCATAGTATATGGTAAGTTGTTCTTGTAAAATGTTGAACGACTATCCCAACTAAAATCTATCCACTCAACAAAAATTATTTCAGAGAAATCATACTCCATGGTAAGTTGTTCTTGTAGAATGTTGAACGACTACCCCAACTAAAATCTATCCACTCAACAAAAATTATTTCACACCACAGACTCATCTTGGTCAGGATCGATTTGAAATCTATCATGGTTTCAGAGAAATCATAGTCCATGGTAAGTTGTTCTTGTAAAATGTTGAACGACTACCCCAACTAAAATCTATCCACTCAACAAAAATTATTTCGGAGAAATCATACTCCATGGTTCGTTGTTCTTGTAGAACGTTGAACGACTACCCCAACTAAAATCTATCCACTCAACAAAAATTATTTCAGAGAAATCATACTCCATGGTAAGTTGTTCTTGTAGAATGTTGAACGACTATCCCAAATAAAATCTATCCACTCAACAAAAATTATTTCACACCACAGACTCATCTTGGTCAGGATCGATTTGAAATCTATCATGGTTTCAGAGAAATCATAGTCCATGGTAAGTTGTTCTTGTAGAATGTTGAACGACTACCCCAACTAAAATCTATCCACTGAACAAAAATTATTTCACACCACAGACTCATCTTGGTCAGAATCGATTTGAAATCTATCATGGTTTCAGAGAAATCATAGTCCATGGTAAGTTGTTCTTGTAGAATGTTGAACGACTATCCCAACTAAAAGCTATCCACTCAACAAAAATTATTTCAGAGAAATCATACTCCATGGTTCGTTGTTCTTGTCGAATGTTGAACGACAATCCCAACTAAAATCTATCCACTGAACAAAAATTATTTCAGAGAAATCATAATCCATGGTAAGTTGTTCTTGTAGAATGTTGAACGACTACCCCAACTAAAATCTATCCACTCAACAAAAATTATTTCAGAGAAATCATACTCCATGGTAAGTTGTTCTTGTAGAATGTTGAACGACTATCCCAACTAAAATCTATCCACTCAACAAAAATTATTTCACACCACAGACTCACCTTGGTCAGGATCGATCTGAAATCTATCATGGTTTCAGAGAAATCATAGTCCATGGTAAGTTGTTCTTGTAAAATGTTGAACGACTATCCCAACTAAAATCTATCCACTCAACAAAAATTATTTCACACCACAGACTCATCTTGGTCAGGATCGATTTGAAATCTATCATGGTGTTAGAGAAATCATACTCCATGGTAAGTTGTTCTTGTAGAATGTTGAACGACTACCCCAACTAAAATCTATCCACTCAACAAAAATTAGTTCACACCACAGACTCATCTTGGTCAGGATCGATTTGAAATCTATCATGGTTTCAGAGAAATCATAGTCCATGGTAAGTTGTTCTTGTAAAATGTTGAACGACTATCCCAACTAAAATCTATCCACTCAACAAAAATTATTTCAGAGAAATCATACTCCATGTTTCGTTGTTCTTGTAGAATGTTGAACGACTACCCCAACTAAAATCTATCCACTCAACAAAAATTATTTCACACCACAGACTCATCTTGGTCAGGATCGATTTGAAATCTATCATGGTTTCAGAGAAATCATAGTCCATGGTAAGTTGTTCTTGTAAAATGTTGAACGACTATCCCAACTAAAATCTATCCACTCAACAAAAATTATTTCGCAGAAATCATACTCCATGGTAAGTTGTTCTTGTAGAATGTTGAACGACTATCCCAACTAAAATCTATGCACTCAACAAAAACTATTTCACACCACAGACTCATCTTGGTCAGGATCGATTTGAAATCTATCATGGTTTCAGAGAAAACATACTCCATGGTAAGTTGTTGTTGTAGAATGTTGAACGACTACCCCAACTAAAATCTATCCACTCAACAAAAATTATTTCAGAGAAATCATACTCCATAGTAAGTTGTTCTTGTAGAATGTTGAACGACTATCCCAAACCAAAATCTATCCACTCAACAAAAATTATTTCAGAGAAATCATACTCCATGGTTCGTTGTTCTCGTAAAATGTTGAACGACTACCCCAACTAAAATCTATCCACTCAACAAAAATTATTTCAGAGAAATCATACTCCATGGTAAGTTGTTCTTGTAGAATGTTGAACGACTACCCCAACTAAAATCTATCCACTCAACAAAAATTATTTCACACCACAGAGGCTCATCGGAAATATATATGACTCTTTTTGAACTTTCGTTGTTCTTGTAAAATGTTGAACGACTACCCCAACTAAAATCTATCCACTCAACAAAAATTATTTCAGAGAAATCATACTCCATGGTAAGTTGTTGTTGTAGAATGTTGAACGACTACCCCAACTAAAATCTATCCACTCAACAAAAATTATTTCAGAGAAATCATACTCCATGGTAAGTTGTTCTTGTAGAATGTTGAACGACTATCCCAAACCAAAATCTATCCACTCAACAAAAATTATTTCAGAGAAATCATACTCCATGGTTCGTTGTTCTTGTAAAATGTTGAACGACTACCCCAACTAAAATCTATCCACTCAACAAAAATTATTTCAGAGAAATCATACTCCAGGGTTCGTTGTTCTTGTAAAATGTTGAACGACTACCCCAACTAAAATCTATCCACTCAACAAAAATTATTTCAGAGAAATCATACTCCATGGTAAGTTGTTCTTGTAGAATGTTGAACGTCTACCCCAACTAAAATCTATCCACTCAACAAAAATTATTTCACACCACAGACTCATCTCCGTCAGGATCGATTTGAAATCTATCATGGTTTCAGAGAAATCATAGTCCATGGTAAGTTGTTCTTGTAAAATGTTGAACGACTACCCCAACTAAAATCTATCCACTCAACAAAAATTATTTCAGAGAAATCATACTCCATGGTAAGTTGTTCTTGTAGAATGTTGAACGATTACCCCAATTAAAATCTATCCACTCAACAAAAATTATTTCAGAGAAATCATACTCCATGGTTCGTTGTTCTTGTAGAATGTTGAACGACTACCCCAACTAAAATCTATCCACTCAACAAAAATTATTTCACACCACAGACTCATCTTCGTCAGGATCGATTTGAAATCTATCATGGTTTCAGAGAAATCATACTCCATGGTTCGTTGTTCTTGTAAAATGTTGAACGGCTACCCCAACTAAAATCTATCCACTCAACAAAAATTATTTCATAGAAATCATACTCCATGATTCGTTGTTCTTGTAAAATGTTGAACGACTACCCCAACTAAAATCTAACCACTCAACAAAAATTATTTCAGAGAAATCATACTCCATGGTAAGTTGTTCTTGTAGAATGTTGAACGACTACCCCAACTAAAATCTATCCACTCAACAAAAATTATTTCAGAGAAATCATAATCCGTGGTTCGTTGTTCTTGTAGAATGTTGAACGACTACCCCAAATTAAATCTATCCACTCAACAAAAATTATTTCACACCACAGACTCATCTTGGTCAGGATCGATTTGAAATCTATCATGGTTGCAGAGAAATCATACTCCATTGTTGTTGTTCTTGTAGAATGTTGAACGGCTACCCCAACTAAAATCTATCCACTCAACAAAAATTATTTCAGAGAAATCATACTCCTTGATTCGTTGTTCTTGTAAAATGTTGAACGACTACCCCAACTAAAATCTATCCACTCAACAAAAATTATTTCAGAGAAATCATACTCCATGGTAAGTTGTTCTTGTAGAATGTTGAACGACTACCCCAACTAAAATCTATCCACTCAACAAAAATTATTTCACACCACAGACTCATCTTGGTCAGGATCGATTTGAAATCTATCATGGTTTCAGAGAAGTCATACTCCATGGTTCGTTGTTCTTGTAAAATGTTGAACGACTATCCCAACTAAAATCTATCCCCTCAACAAAAATTATTTCAGAGAAATCATACTCCATGGTAAGTTGTTCTTGTAGAATGTTGAACGACTACCCCAACTAAAATCTATCCACTCAACAAAAATTATTTCACACCACAGACTCATCTTGGTCAGGATCGATTTGAAATCTATCATGGTTTCAGAGAAGTCATACTCCATGGTTCGTTGTTCTTGTAAAATGTTGAACGACTATCCCAACTAAAATCTATCCCCTCAACAAAAATTATTTCAGAGAAATCATACTCCATGGTTCGTTGTTCTTGTAGAATGTTGAACGACTACCCCAACTAAAATCTATCCACTCAACAAAAATTATTTCAGAGAAATCATACTCCATGGTAAGTTGTTCTTGTAGAATGTTGAACGACTATCCCAACTAAAATCTATCCACTCAACAAAAATTATTTCACACCACAGACTCATCTTGGTCAGGATCGATTTGAAATCTATCATGGTTTCAGAGAAATCATACTCCATGGTTCGTTGTTCTTGTAGAATGTTGAACGACTACCCCAACTAAAATCTATCCACTCAACAAAAATTATTTCAGAGAAATCATACTGCATGGTTCGTTGTTCTTGTAGAATGTTGAACGACTACCCCAACTAAAATCTATCCACTCAACAAAAATTATTTCACACCACAGACTCATCTTGGTCAGGATCGATTTGAAATCTATCATGGTTTCAGAGAAATCATACTCCATGGTTCGTTGTTCTTGTAGAATGTTGAACGACTACCCCAACTAAAATCTATCCACTCAACAAAAATTATTTCACACCACAGACTCATCTTGGTCAGGATCGATTTGAAATCTATCATGGTTTCAGAGAAATCATAGTCCATGGTAAGTTGTTCTTGTAGAATGTTGAACGACTACCCCAACTAAAATTTATCCACTCAACAAAAATTATTTCACACCACAGACTCATCTTGGTCAGGATCGATTTGAAATCTATCATGGTTGCAGAGAAATCATACTCCAGGGTTCGTTGTCCTTGTAGAATGTTGAACGACTATCCCAACTAAAATCTATCCACTCAACAAAAATTATTTCACACCACAGACTCATCTTGGTCAGGATCGATTTGAAATCTATCATGGTTTCAGAGAAATCATACTCCATGGTTCGTTGTTCTTGTAGAATAGTGAACGACTACCCCAACTAAAATCTATCCACTCAACAAAAATTATTTCAGAGAAATCATACTCCATGGTTCGTTGTTCTTGTAGAATGTTGAACGACTACCCCAACTAAAATCTATAAACTCAACAAAAATTATTTCACACCACAGACTCATCTTGGTCAGGATCGATTTGAAATCTATCATGGTTTCAGAGAAATCATACTCCATGGTAAGATGTTCTTGTAGAATGTTGAACGACTACCCCAACTAAAATCTATCCACTCAACAAAAATTATTTCAGAGAAATCATACTCCATGGTAAGTTGTTCTTGTAGAATGTTGAACGACTATCCCAACTAAAATCTATCCACTCAACAAAAATTATTTCAGAGAAATCATACTCCATGGTAAGTTGTTCTTGTAGAATGTTGAACGACTACCCCAACTAAAATCTATCCACTCAACAAAAATTATTTCACACCACAGACTCATCTTGGTCAGGATCGATTTGAAATCTATCATGGTTGCAGGGAAATCATACTCCATGGTAAGTTGTTCTTGTAAAATGTTGAACGACTATCCCAACTAAAATCTATCCACTCAACAAAAATTATTTCAGAGAAATCATACTCCATGGTAAGTTGTTCTTGTAGAATGTTGAACGACTATCCCAACTAAAATCTATCCACTCAACAAAAATTATTTCAGAGAAATCATACTCCATGGTTCGTTGTTCTTGTAGAATGTTGAACGACTATCCCAACTAAAATCTATCCACTCAACAAAAATTATTTCAGGGAAATCATACTCCATGGTAAGTTGTTCTTGTAGAATGTTGAACGACTATCCCAACTAAAATCTATCCACTCAACAAAAATTATTTCAGAGAAATCATACTCCATGGTAAGTTGTTCTTGTAGAATGTTGAACGACTATCCCAACTAAAATCTATCCACTCAACAAAAATTATTTCACACCACAGACTCATCTTGGTCAGGATCGATTTGAAATCTATCATGGTTTCAGAGAAATCATACTCCATGGTAAGTTGTTCTTGTAGAATGTTGAACGACTACCCCAACTAAAATCTATCCACTCAACAAAAATTATTTCAGAGAAATCATACTCCATGGTAAGTTGTTCTTGTAGAATGTTGAACGACTATCCCAACTAAAATCTATCCACTCAACAAAAATTATTTCAGAGAAATCATACTCCATGGTTCGTTGTTCTTGTAAAATGTTGAACGACTACCCCAACTAAAATCTATCCATTCAACAAAAATTATTTCAGAGAAATCATACTCCATGGTTCGTTGTTCTTGTAGAATATTGAACGACTATCCCAACTAAAATCTATCCACTCAACAAAAATTATTTCAGAGAAATCATAGTCCATTGTAAGTTGTTCTTGTAGAATGTTGAACGACTACCCCAACTAAAACCTATCCACTCAACAAAAATTATTTCACACCACAGACTCATCTTGGTCAGGATCGATTTGAAATCTATCATGGTTTCAGAGAAATCATACTCCATGGTAAGTTGTTCTTGTAGAATGTTGAACGACTACCCCAACTAAAATCTATTCACTCAACAAAAATTATTTCAGAGAAATCATACTCCATGGTAAGTTGTTCTTGTAAAATGTTGAACGACTATCCCAACTAAAATCTATCCACTCAACAAAAATTATTTCAGAGAAATCATACTCCATGGTAAGTTGCTCTTGTAGAATGTTGAACGACTACCCCAACTAAAATCTATCCACTCAACAAAAATTATTTCAGAGAAATCATACTCCATGGTAAGTTGTTCTTGTAGAATGGTAAACGACTACCCCAACTAAAATCTATCCACTCAACAAAAATTATTTCACACCACAGACTCATCTTGGTCAGGATCGATTTGAAATCTATCATGGTTGCAGAGAAATCATACTCCATGGTTCGTTGTTCTTGTAGAATGTTGAACGACTATCCCAACTAAAATCTATCCACTCAACAAAAATTATTTCGGAGAAATCATACTCCATGGTTCGTTGTTCTTGTAGAACGTTGAACGACTACCCCAACTAAAATCTATCCACTCAACAAAAATTATTTCAGAGAAATCATACTCCATGGTAAGTTGCTCTTGTAGAATGTTGAACGACTACCCCAACTAAAATCTATCCACTCAACAAAAATTATTTCAGAGAAATCATACTCCATGGTAAGTTGTTCTTGTAGAATGTTGAACGACTACCCCAACTAAAATCTATCCACTCAACAAAAATTATTTCACACCACAGACTCATCTTGGTCAGGATCGATTTGAAATCTATCATGGTTGCAGAGAAATCATACTCCATGGTTCGTTGTTCTTGTAGAATGTTGAACGACTATCCCAACTAAAATCTATCCACTCAACAAAAATTATTTCGGAGAAATCATACTCCATGGTTCGTTGTTCTTGTAGAACGTTGAACGACTACCCCAACTAAAATCTATCCACTCAACAAAAATTATTTCAGAGAAATCATACTCCATGGTAAGTTGTTCTTGTAGAATGTTGAACGACTATCCCAACTAAAATCTATCCACTCAACAAAAATTATTTCACACCACAGACTCATCTTGGTCAGGATCGATTTGAAATCTATCATGGTTTCAGAGAAATCATAGTCCATGGTAAGTTGTTCTTGTAGAATGTTGAACGACTACCCCAACTAAAATCTATCCACTGAACAAAAATTATTTCACACCACAGACTCATCTTGGTCATAATCGATTTGAAATCTATCATGGTTTCAGAGAAATCATAGTCCATGGTAAGTTGTTCTTGTAGAATGTTGAACGACTATCCCAACTAAAAGCTATCCACTCAACAAAAATTATTTCAGAGAAATCATACTCCATGGTTCGTTGTTCTTGTAGAATGTTGAACGACAATCCCAACTAAAATCTATCCACTGAACAAAAATTATTTCAGAGAAATCATAATCCATGGTAAGTTGTTCTTGTAGAATGTTGAACGACTACCCCAACTAAAATCTATCCACTCAACAAAAATTATTTCAGAGAAATCATACTCCATGGTAAGTTGTTCTTGTAAAATGTTGAACGACTATCCCAACTAAAATCTATCCACTCAACAAAAATTATTTCACACCACAGACTCATCTTGGTCAGGATCGATTTGAAATCTATCATGGTGTTAGAGAAATCATACTCCATGGTTCGTTGTTCTTGTAGAATGTTGAACGACTACCCCAACTAAAATCTATCCACTCAACAAAAATTAGTTCACACCACAGACTCATCTTGGTCAGGATCGATTTGAAATCTATCATGGTTTCAGAGAAATCATAGTCCATGGTAAGTTGTTCTTGTAAAATGTTGAACGACTATCCCAACTAAAATCTATCCACTCAACAAAAATTATTTCAGAGAAATCATACTCCATGGTAAGTTGTTCTTGTAGAATGTTGAACGACTACCCCAACTAAAATCTATCCACTCAACAAAAATTATTTCACACCACAGACTCATCTTGGTCAGGATCGATTTGAAATCTATCATGGTTTCAGAGAAATCATAGTCCATGGTAAGTTGTTCTTGTAAAATGTTGAACGACTATCCCAACTAAAATCTATCCACTCAACAAAAATTATTTCACACCACAGACTCATCTTGGTCAGGATCGATTTGAAATCTATCATGGTTTCAGAGAAATCATAGTCCATGGTAAGTTGTTCTTGTAGAATGTTGAACGACTACCCCAACTAAAATCTATCCACTGAACAAAAATTATTTCACACCACAGACTCATCTTGGTCAGAATCGATTTGAAATCTATCATGGTTTCAGAGAAATCATAGTCCATGGTAAGTTGTTCTTGTAGAATGTTGAACGACTATCCCAACTAAAAGCTATCCACTCAACAAAAATTATTTCAGAGAAATCATACTCCATGGTTCGTTGTTCTTGTAGAATGTTGAACGACAATCCCAACTAAAATCTATCCACTGAACAAAAATTATTTCAGAGAAATCATAATCCATGGTAAGTTGTTCTTGTAGAATGTTGAACGACTACCCCAACTAAAATCTATCCACTCAACAAAAATTATTTCAGAGAAATCATACTCCATGGGAAGTTGTTCTTGTAGAATGTTGAACGACTATCCCAACTAAAATCTATCCACTCAACAAAAATTATTTCACACCACAGACTCACCTTGGTCAGGATCGATCTGAAATCTATCATGGTTTCAGAGAAATCATAGTCCATGGTAAGTTGTTCTTGTAAAATGTTGAACGACTATCCCAACTAAAATCTATCCACTCAACAAAAATTATTTCACACCACAGACTCATCTTGGTCAGGATCGATTTGAAATCTATCATGGTGTTAGAGAAATCATACTCCATGGTAAGTTGTTCTTGTAGAATGTTGAACGACTACCCCAACTAAAATCTATCCACTCAACAAAAATTAGTTCACACCACAGACTCATCTTGGTCAGGATCGATTTGAAATCTATCATGGTTTCAGAGAAATCATAGTCCATGGTAAGTTGTTCTTGTAAAATGTTGAACGACTATCCCAACTAAAATCTATCCACGCAACAAAAATTATTTCAGAGAAATCATACTCCATGGTAAGTTGTTCTTGTAGAATGTTGAACGACTACCCCAACTAAAATCTATCCACTCAACAAAAATTATTTCACACCACAGACTCATCTTGGTCAGGATCGATTTGAAATCTATCATGGTTTCAGAGAAATCATAGTCCATGGTAAGTTGTTCTTGTAGAATGTTGAACGACTACCCCAACTAAAATCTATCCACTCAACAAAAATTATTTCGGAGAAATCATACTCCATGGTTCGTTGTTCTTGTAGAACGTTGAACGACTACCCCAACTAAAATCTATCCACTCAACAAAAATTATTTCAGAGAAATCATACTCCATGGTAAGTTGTTCTTGTAGAATGTTGAACGACTATCCCAACTAAAATCTATCCACTCAACAAAAATTATTTCACACCACAGACTCATCTTGGTCATAATCGATTTGAAATCTATCATGGTTTCAGAGAAATCATAATCCATGGTAAGTTGTTCTTGTAGAATGTTGAACGACTACCCCAACTAAAATCTATCCACTCAACAAAAATTATTTCAGAGAAATCATACTCCATGGGAAGTTGTTCTTGTAAAATGTTGAACGACTATCCCAACTAAAATCTATCCACTCAACAAAAATTATTTCACACCACAGACTCATCTTGGTCAGGATCGATTTGAAATCTATCATGGTGTTAGAGAAATCATACTCCATGGTAAGTTGTTCTTGTAGAATGTTGAACGACTACCCCAACTAAAATCTATCCACTCAACAAAAATTAGTTCACACCACAGACTCATCTTGGTCAGGATCGATTTGAAATCTATCATGGTTTCAGAGAAATCATAGTCCATGGTAAGTTGTTCTTGTAGAATGTTGAACGACTACCCCAACTAAAATCTATCCACTGAACAAAAATTATTTCACACCACAGACTCATCTTGGTCATAATCGATTTGAAATCTATCATGGTTTCAGAGAAATCATAGTCCATGGTAAGTTGTTCTTGTAGAATGTTGAACGACTATCCCAACTAAAAGCTATCCACTCAACAAAAATTATTTTAGAGAAATCATACTCCATGGTTCGTTGTTCTTGTAGAATGTTGAACGACAATCCCAACTAAAATCTATCCACTGAACAAAAATTATTTCAGAGAAATCATAATCCATGGTAAGTTGTTCTTGTAGAATGTTGAACGACTACCCCAACTAAAATCTATCCACTCAACAAAAATTATTTCAGAGAAATCATACTCCATGGTAAGTTGTTCTTGTAGAATGTTGAACGACTATCCCAACTAAAATCTATCCACTCAACAAAAATTATTTCACACCACAGACTCACCTTGGTCCGGATCGATCTGAAATCTATCATGGTTTCAGAGAAATCATAGTCCATGGTAAGTTGTTCTTGTAAAATGTTGAACGACTATCCCAACTAAAATCTATCCACTCAACAAAAATTATTTCACACCACAGACTCATCTTGGTCAGGATCGATTTGAAATCTATCATGGTGTTAGAGAAATCATACTCCATGGTAAGTTGTTCTTGTAGAATGTTGAACGACTACCCCAACTAAAATCTATCCACTCAACAAAAATTAGTTCACACCACAGACTCATCTTGGTCAGGATCGATTTGAAATCTATCATGGTTTCAGAGAAATCATAGTCCATGGTAAGTTGTTCTTGTAAAATGTTGAACGACTATCCCAACTAAAATCTATCCATTCAACAAAAATTATTTCAGAGAAATCATACTCCATGGTAAGTTGTTCTTGTAGAATGTTGAACGACTACCCCAACTAAAATCTATCCACTCAACAAAAATTATTTCACACCACAGACTCATCTTGGTCAGGATCGATTTGAAATCTATCATGGTTTCAGAGAAATCATAGTCCATGGTAAGTTGTTCTTGTAAAATGTTGAACGACTATCCCAACTAAAATCTATCCACTCAACAAAAATTATTTCGCAGAAATCATACTCCATGGTTCGTTGTTCTTGTAGAACGTTGAACGACTACCCCAACTAAAATCTATCCACTCAACAAAAATTATTTCAGAGAAATCATACTCCATGGTAAGTTGTTCTTGTAGAATGTTGAACGACTATCCCAACTAAAATCTATGCACTCAACAAAAACTATTTCACACCACAGACTCATCTTGGTCAGGATCGATTTGAAATCTATCATGGTTTCAGAGAAAACATACTCCATGGTAAGTTGTTGTTGTAGAATGTTGAACGACTACCCCAACTAAAATCTATCCACTCAACAAAAATTATTTCAGAGAAATCATACTCCATAGTAAGTTGTTCTTGTAGAATGTTGAACGACTATCCCAAACCAAAATCTATCCAATCAACAAAAATTATTTCAGAGAAATCATACTCCATGGTTCGTTGTTCTTGTAAAATGTTGAACGACTACCCCAACTAAAATCTATCCACTCAACAAAAATTATTTCAGAGAAATCATACTCCATGGTAAGTTGTTCTTGTAGAATGTTGAACGACTACCCCAACTAAAATCTATCCACTCAACAAAAATTATTTCACACCACAGAGGCTCATCGGAAATATATATGACTCTTTTTGAACTTTCGTTGTTCTTGTAAAATGTTGAACGACTACCCCATCTAAAATCTATCCACTCAACAAAAATTATTTCAGAGAAATCATACTCCATGGTAAGTTGTTGTTGTAGAATGTTGAACGACTACCCCAACTAAAATCTATCCACTCAACAAAAATTATTTCAGAGAAATCATACTCCATGGTAAGTTGTTCTTGTAGAATGTTGAACGACTATCCCAAACCAAAATCTATCCACTCAACAAAAATTATTTCAGAGAAATCATACTCCATGGTTCGTTGTTCTTGTAAAATGTTGAACGACTACCCCAACTAAAATCTATCCACTCAACAAAAATTATTTCAGAGAAATCATACTCCAGGGTTCGTTGTTCTTGTAAAATGTTGAACGACTACCCCAACTAAAATCTATCCACTCAACAAAAATTATTTCAGAGAAATCATACTCCATGGTAAGTTGTTCTTGTAGAATGTTGAACGTCTACCCCAACTAAAATCTATCCACTCAACAAAAATTATTTCACACCACAGACTCATCTCCGTCAGGATCGATTTGAAATCTATCATGGTTTCAGAGAAATCATAGTCCATGGTAAGTTGTTCTTGTAAAATGTTGAACGACTACCCCAACTAAAATCTATCCACTCAACAAAAATTATTTCAGAGAAATCATACTCCATGGTAAGTTGTTCTTGTAGAATGTTGAACGACTACCCCAATTAAAATCTATCCACTCAACAAAAATTATTTCAGAGAAATCATACTCCATGGTTCGTTGTTCTTGTAGAATGTTGAACGACTACCCCAACTAAAATCTATCCACTCAACAAAAATTATTTCACACCACAGACTCATCTTCGTCAGGATCGATTTGAAATCTATCATGGTTTCAGAGAAATCATACTCCATGGTTCGTTGTTCTTGTAAAATGTTGAACGGCTACCCCAACTAAAATCTATCCACTCAACAAAAATTATTTCATAGAAATCATACTCCATGATTCGTTGTTCTTGTAAAATGTTGAACGACTACCCCAACTAAAATCTAACCACTCAACAAAAATTATTTCAGAGAAATCATACTCCATGGTAAGTTGTTCTTGTAGAATGTTGAACGACTACCCCAACTAAAATCTATCCACTCAACAAAAATTATTTCAGAGAAATCATAATCCGTGGTTCGTTGTTCTTGTAGAATGTTGAACGACTACCCCAACTAAAATCTATCCACTCAACAAAAATTATTTCACACCACAGACTCATCTTGGTCAGGATCGATTTGAAATCTATCATGGTTGCAGAGAAATCATACTCCATTGTTGTTGTTCTTGTAGAATGTTGAACGGCTACCCCAACTAAAATCTATCCACTCAACAAAAATTATTTCAGAGAAATCATACTCCTTGATTCGTTGTTCTTGTAAAATGTTGAACGACTACCCCAACTAAAATCTATCCACTCAACAAAAATTATTTCAGAGAAATCATACTCCATGGTAAGTTGTTCTTGTAGAATGTTGAACGACTATCCCAACTAAAATCTATCCACTCAACAAAAATTATTTCACACCACAGACTCATCTTGGTCAGGATCGATTTGAAATCTATCATGGTTTCAGAGAAATCATAGTCCATGGTAAGTTGTTCTTGTAAAATGTTGATCGACTATCCCAACTAAAATCTATCCACTCAACAAAAATTATTTCAGAGAAATCATACTCCATGGTAAGTTGTTCTTGTAGAATGTTGAACGACTACCCCAACTAAAATCTATCCACTCAACAAAAATTTTTTCACACCACAGACTCATCTTGGTCAGGATCGATTTGAAATCTATCATGGTTTCAGAGAAGTCATACTCCATGGTTCGTTGTTCTTGTAAAATGTTGAACGACTATCCCAACTAAAATCTATCCCCTCAACAAAAATTATTTCAGAGAAATCATACTCCATGGTTCGTTGTTCTTGTAGAATGTTGAACGACTACCCCAACTAAAATCTATCCACTCAACAAAAATTATTTCAGAGAAATCATACTCCATGGTAAGTTGTTCTTGTAGAATGTTGAACGACTATCCCAACTAAAATCTATCCACTCAACAAAAATTATTTCACACCACAGACTCATCTTGGTCAGGATCGATTTGAAATCTATCATGGTTTCAGAGAAATCATACTCCATGGTTCGTTGTTCTTGTAGAATGTTGAACGACTACCCCAACTAAAATCTATCCACTCAACAAAAATTATTTCAGAGAAATCATACTCCATGGTTCGTTGTTCTTGTAGAATGTTGAACGACTACCCCAACTAAAATCTATCCACTCAACAAAAATTATTTCACACCACAGACTCATCTTGGTCAGGATCGATTTGAAATCTATCATGGTTTCAGAGAAATCATACTCCATGGTTCGTTGTTCTTGTAGAATGTTGAACGACTACCCCAACTAAAATCTATCCACTCAACAAAAATTATTTCACACCACAGACTCATCTTGGTCAGGATCGATTTGAAATCTATCATGGTTTCAGAGAAATCATAGTCCATGGTAAGTTGTTCTTGTAGAATGTTGAACGACTACCCCAACTAAAATCTATCCACTCAACAAAAATTATTTCACACCACAGACTCATCTTGGTCAGGATCGATTTGAAATCTATCATGGTTGCAGAGAAATCATACTCCAGGGTTCGTTGTCCTTGTAGAATGTTGAACGACTATCCCAACTAAAATCTATCCACTCAACAAAAATTATTTCACACCACAGACTCATCTTGGTCAGGATCGATTTGAAATCTATCATGGTTTCAGAGAAATCATACTCCATGGTTCGTTGTTCTTGTAGAATAGTGAACGACTACCCCAACTAAAATCTATCCACTCAACAAAAATTATTTCAGAGAAATCATACTCCATGGTTCGTTGTTCTTGTAGAATGTTGAACGACTACCCCAACTAAAATCTATAAACTCAACAAAAATTATTTCACACCACAGACTCATCTTGGTCAGGATCGATTTGAAATCTATCATGGTTTCAGAGAAATCATACTCCATGGTAAGATGTTCTTGTAGAATGTTGAACGACTACCCCAACTAAAATCTATCCACTCAACAAAAATTATTTCAGAGACATCATACTCCATGGTAAGTTGTTCTTGTAGAATGTTGAACGACTATCCCAACTAAAATCTATCCACTCAACAAAAATTATTTCAGAGAAATCATACTCCATGGTAAGTTGTTCTTGTAGAATGTTGAACGACTACCCCAACTAAAATCTATCCACTCAACAAAAATTATTTCACACCACAGACTCATCTTGGTCAGGATCGATTTGAAATCTATCATGGTTGCAGGGAAATCATACTCCATGGTAAGTTGTTCTTGTAAAATGTTGAACGACTATCCCAACTAAAATCTATCCACTCAACAAAAATTATTTCAGAGAAATCATACTCCATGGTAAGTTGTTCTTGTAGAATGTTGAACGACTATCCCAACTAAAATCTATCCACTCAACAAAAATTATTTCAGAGAAATCATACTCCATGGTTCGTTGTTCTTGTAGAATGTTGAACGACTATCCCAACTAAAATCTATCCACTCAACAAAAATTATTTCAGGGAAATCATACTCCATGGTAAGTTGTTCTTGTAGAATGTTGAACGACTATCCCAACTAAAATCTATCCACTCAACAAAAATTATTTCAGAGAAATCATACTCCATGGTAAGTTGTTCTTGTAGAATGTTGAACGACTACCCCAACTAAAATCTATCCACTCAACAAAAATTATTTCACACCACAGACTCATCTTGGTCAGGATCGATTTGAAATCTATCATGGTTTCAGAGAAATCATAGTCCATGGTAAGTTGTTCTTGTAAAATGTTGAACGACTATCCCAACTAAAATCTATCCACTCAACAAAAATTATTTCGCAGAAATCATACTCCATGGTTCGTTGTTCTTGTAGAACGTTGAACGACTACCCCAACTAAAATCTATCCACTCAACAAAAATTATTTCAGAGAAATCATACTCCATGGTAAGTTGTTCTTGTAGAATGTTGAACGACTATCCCAACTAAAATCTATGCACTCAACAAAAACTATTTCACACCACAGACTCATCTTGGTCAGGATCGATTTGAAATCTATCATGGTTTCAGAGAAAACATACTCCATGGTAAGTTGTTGTTGTAGAATGTTGAACGACTACCCCAACTAAAATCTATCCACTCAACAAAAATTATTTCAGAGAAATCATACGCCATAGTAAGCTGTTCTTGTAGAATGTTGAACGACTATCCCAAACCAAAATCTATCCACTCAACAAAAATTATTTCAGAGAAATCATACTCCATGGTTCGTTGTTCTTGTAAAATGTTGAACGACTACCCCAACTAAAATCTATCCACTCAACAAAAATTATTTCAGAGAAATCATACTCCATGGTAAGTTGTTCTTGTAGAATGTTGAACGACTACCCCAACTAAAATCTATCCACTCAACAAAAATTATTTCACACCACAGAGGCTCATCGGAAATATATATGACTCTTTTTGAACTTTCGTTGTTCTTGTAAAATGTTGAACGACTACCCCATCTAAAATCTATCCACTCAACAAAAATTATTTCAGAGAAATCATACTCCACGGTAAGTTGTTGTTGTAGAATGTTGAACGACTACCCCAACTAAAATCTATCCACTCAACAAAAATTATTTCAGAGAAATCATACTCCATGGTAAGTTGTTCTTGTAGAATGTTGAACGACTATCCCAAACCAAAATCTATCCACTCAACAAAAATTATTTCAGAGAAATCATACTCCATGGTTCGTTGTTCTTGTAAAATGTTGAACGACTACCCCAACTAAAATCTATCCACTCAACAAAAATTATTTCAGAGAAATCATACTCCAGGGTTCGTTGTTCTTGTAAAATGTTGAACGACTACCCCAACTAAAATCTATCCACTCAACAAAAATTATTTCAGAGAAATCATACTCCATGGTAAGTTGTTCTTGTAGAATGTTGAACGTCTACCCCAACTAAAATCTATCCACTCAACAAAAATTATTTCACACCACAGACTCATCTCCGTCAGGATCGATTTGAAATCTATCATGGTTTCAGAGAAATCATAGTCCATGGTAAGTTGTTCTTGTAAAATGTTGAACGACTACCCCAACTAAAATCTATCCACTCAACAAAAATTATTTCAGAGAAATCATACTCCATGGTAAGTTGTTCTTGTAGAATGTTGAACGACTACCCAAATTAAAATCTATCCACTCAACAAAAATTATTTCAGAGAAATCATACTCCATGGTTCGTTGTTCTTGTAGAATGTTGAACGACTACCCCAACTAAAATCTATCCACTCAACAAAAATTATTTCACACCACAGACTCATCTTCGTCAGGATCGATTTGAAATCTATCATGGTTTCAGAGAAATCATACTCCATGGTTCGTTGTTCTTGTAAAATGTTGAACGGCTACCCCAACTAAAATCTATCCACTCAACAAAAATTATTTCATAGAAATCATACTCCATGATTCGTTGTTCTTGTAAAATGTTGAACGACTACCCCAACTAAAATCTAACCACTCAACAAAAATTATTTCAGAGAAATCATACTCCATGGTAAGTTGTTCTTGTAGAATGTTGAACGACTACCCCAACTAAAATCTATCCACTCAACAAAAATTATTTCAGAGAAATCATAATCCGTGGTTCGTTGTTCTTGTAGAATGTTGAACGACTACCCCAACTAAAATCTATCCACTCAACAAAAATTATTTCACACCACAGACTCATCTTGGTCAGGATCGATTTGAAATCTATCATGGTTGCAGAGAAATCATACTCCATTGTTGTTGTTCTTTTAGAATGTTGAACGGCTACCCCAACTAAAATCTATCCACTCAACAAAAATTATTTCAGAGAAATCATACTCCTTGATTCGTTGTTCTTGTAAAATGTTGAACGACTACCCCAACTAAAATCTATCCACTCAACAAAAATTATTTCAGAGAAATCATACTCCATGGTAAGTTGTTCTTGTAGAATGTTGAACGACTATCCCAACTAAAATCTATCCACTCAACAAAAATTATTTCACACCACAGACTCATCTTGGTCAGGATCGATTTGAAATCTATCATGGTTTCAGAGAAATCATAGTCCATGGTAAGTTGTTCTTGTAAAATGTTGATCGACTATCCCAACTAAAATCTATCCACTCAACAAAAATTATTTCAGAGAAATCATACTCCATGGTAAGTTGTTCTTGTAGAATGTTGAACGACTACCCCAACTAAAATCTATCCACTCAACAAAAATTATTTCACACCACAGACTCATCTTGGTCAGGATCGATTTGAAATCTATCATGGTTTCAGAGAAGTCATACTCCATGGTTCGTTGTTCTTGTAAAATGTTGAACGACTATCCCAACTAAAATCTATCCCCTCAACAAAAATTATTTCAGAGAAATCATACTCCATGGTTCGTTGTTCTTGTAGAATGTTGAACGACTACCCCAACTAAAATCTATCCACTCAACAAAAATTATTTCAGAGAAATCATACTCCATGGTAAGTTGTTCTTGTAGAATGTTGAACGACTATCCCAACTAAAATCTATCCACTCAACAAAAATTATTTCACACCACAGACTCATCTTGGTCAGGATCGATTTGAAATCTATCATGGTTTCAGAGAAATCATACTCCATGGTTCGTTGTTCTTGTAGAATGTTGAACGACTACCCCAACTAAAATCTATCCACTCAACAAAAATTATTTCAGAGAAATCATACTCCATGGTTCGTTGTTCTTGTAGAATGTTGAACGACTACCCCAACTAAAATCTATCCACTCAACAAAAATTATTTCACACCACAGACTCATCTTGGTCAGGATCGATTTGAAATCTATCATGGTTTCAGAGAAATCATACTCCATGGTTCGTTGTTCTTGTAGAATGTTGAACGACTACCCCAACTAAAATCTATCCACTCAACAAAAATTATTTCACACCACAGACTCATCTTGGTCAGGATCGATTTGAAATCTATCATGGTTTCAGAGAAATCATAGTCCATGGTAAGTTGTTCTTGTAGAATGTTGAACGACTACCCCAACTAAAATCTATCCACTCAACAAAAATTATTTCACACCACAGACTCATCTTGGTCAGGATCGATTTGAAATCTATCATGGTTTCAGAGAAGTCATACTCCATGGTTCGTTGTTCTTGTAAAATGTTGAACGACTATCCCAACTAAAATCTATCCCCTCAACAAAAATTATTTCAGAGAAATCATACTCCATGGTTCGTTGTTCTTGTAGAATGTTGAACGACTACCCCAACTAAAATCTATCCACTCAACAAAAATTATTTCAGAGAAATCATACTCCATGGTAAGTTGTTCTTGTAGAATGTTGAACGACTATCCCAACTAAAATCTATCCACTCAACAAAAATTATTTCACACCACAGACTCATCTTGGTCAGGATCGATTTGAAATCTATCATGGTTTCAGAGAAATCATACTCCATGGTTCGTTGTTCTTGTAGAATGTTGAACGACTACCCCAACTAAAATCTATCCACTCAACAAAAATTATTTCAGAGAAATCATACTCCATGGTTCGTTGTTCTTGTAGAATGTTGAACGACTACCCCAACTAAAATCTATCCACTCAACAAAAATTATTTCACACCACAGACTCATCTTGGTCAGGATCGATTTGAAATCTATCATGGTTTCAGAGAAATCATACTCCATGGTTCGTTGTTCTTGTAGAATGTTGAACGACTACCCCAACTAAAATCTATCCACTCAACAAAAATTATTTCACACCACAGACTCATCTTGGTCAGGATCGATTTGAAATCTATCATGGTTTCAGAGAAATCATAGTCCATGGTAAGTTGTTCTTGTAGAATGTTGAACGACTACCCCAACTAAAATCTATCCACTCAACAAAAATTATTTCACACCACAGACTCATCTTGGTCAGGATCGATTTGAAATCTATCATGGTTGCAGAGAAATCATACTCCAGGGTTCGTTGTCCTTGTAGAATGTTGAACGACTATCCCCACTAAAATCTATCCACTCAACAAAAATTATTTCACACCACAGACTCATCTTGGTCAGGATCGATTTGAAATCTATCATGGTTTCAGAGAAATCATACTCCATGGTTCGTTGTTCTTGTAGAATAGTGAACGACTACCCCAACTAAAATCTATCCACTCAACAAAAATTATTTCAGAGAAATCATACTCCATGGTTCGTTGTTCTTGTAGAATGTTGAACGACTACCCCAACTAAAATCTATAAACTCAACAAAAATTATTTCACACCACAGACTCATCTTGGTCAGGATCGATTTGAAATCTATCATGGTTTCAGAGAAATCATACTCCATGGTAAGATGTTCTTGTAGAATGTTGAACGACTACCCCAACTAAAATCTATCCACTCAACAAAAATTATTTCAGAGACATCATACTCCATGGTAAGTTGTTCTTGTAGAATGTTGAACGACTATCCCAACTAAAATCTATCCACTCAACAAAAATTATTTCAGAGAAATCATACTCCATGGTAAGTTGTTCTTGTAGAATGTTGAACGACTACCCCAACTAAAATCTATCCACTCAACAAAAATTATTTCACACCACAGACTCATCTTGGTCAGGATCGATTTGAAATCTATCATGGTTGCAGGGAAATCATACTCCATGGTAAGTTGTTCTTGTAAAATGTTGAACGACTATCCCAACTAAAATCTATCCACTCAACAAAAATTATTTCAGAGAAATCATACTCCATGGTAAGTTGTTCTTGTAGAATGTTGAACGACTATCCCAACTAAAATCTATCCACTCAACAAAAATTATTTCAGAGAAATCATACTCCATGGTTCGTTGTTCTTGTAGAATGTTGAACGACTATCCCAACTGAAATCTATCCACTCAACAAAAATTATTTCAGGGAAATCATACTCCATGGTAAGTTGTTCTTGTAGAATGTTGAACGACTATCCCAACTAAAATCTATCCACTCAACAAAAATTATTTCAGAGAAATCATACTCCATGGTAAGTTGTTCTTGTAGAATGTTGAACGACTACCCCAACTAAAATCTATCCACTCAACAAAAATTATTTCACACCACAGACTCATCTTGGTCAGGATCGATTTGAAATCTATCATGGTTTCAGAGAAATCATAGTCCATGGTAAGTTGTTCTTGTAAAATGTTGAACGACTATCCCAACTAAAATCTATCCACTCAACAAAAATTATTTCGCAGAAATCATACTCCATGGTTCGTTGTTCTTGTAGAACGTTGAACGACTACCCCAACTAAAATCTATCCACTCAACAAAAATTATTTCAGAGAAATCATACTCCATGGTAAGTTGTTCTTGTAGAATGTTGAACGACTATCCCAACTAAAATCTATGCACTCAACAAAAACTATTTCACACCACAGACTCATCTTGGTCAGGATCGATTTGAAATCTATCATGGTTTCAGAGAAAACATACTCCATGGTAAGTTGTTGTTGTAGAATGTTGAACGACTACCCCAACTAAAATCTATCCACTCAACAAAAATTATTTCAGAGAAATCATACGCCATAGTAAGCTGTTCTTGTAGAATGTTGAACGACTATCCCAAACCAAAATCTATCCACTCAACAAAAATTATTTCAGAGAAATCATACTCCATGGTTCGTTGTTCTTGTAAAATGTTGAACGACTACCCCAACTAAAATCTATCCACTCAACAAAAATTATTTCAGAGAAATCATACTCCATGGTAAGTTGTTCTTGTAGAATGTTGAACGACTACCCCAACTAAAATCTATCCACTCAACAAAAATTATTTCACACCACAGAGGCTCATCGGAAATATATATGACTCTTTTTGAACTTTCGTTGTTCTTGTAAAATGTTGAACGACTACCCCATCTAAAATCTATCCACTCAACAAAAATTATTTCAGAGAAATCATACTCCACGGTAAGTTGTTGTTGTAGAATGTTGAACGACTACCCCAACTAAAATCTATCCACTCAACAAAAATTATTTCAGAGAAATCATACTCCATGGTAAGTTGTTCTTGTAGAATGTAGAACGACTATCCCAAACCAAAATCTATCCACTCAACAAAAATTATTTCAGAGAAATCATACTCCATGGTTCGTTGTTCTTGTAAAATGTTGAACGACTACCCCAACTAAAATCTATCCACTCAACAAAAATTATTTCAGAGAAATCATACTCCAGGGTTCGTTGTTCTTGTAAAATGTTGAACGACTACCCCAACTAAAATCTATCCACTCAACAAAAATTATTTCAGAGAAATCATACTCCATGGTAAGTTGTTCTTGTAGAATGTTGAACGTCTACCCCAACTAAAATCTATCCACTCAACAAAAATTATTTCACACCACAGACTCATCTCCGTCAGGATCGATTTGAAATCTATCATGGTTTCAGAGAAATCATAGTCCATGGTAAGTTGTTCTTGTAAAATGTTGAACGACTACCCCAACTAAAATCTATCCACTCAACAAAAATTATTTCAGAGAAATCATACTCCATGGTAAGTTGTTCTTGTAGAATGTTGAACGACTACCCCAATTAAAATCTATCCACTCAACAAAAATTATTTCAGAGAAATCATACTCCATGGTTCGTTGTTCTTGTAGAATGTTGAACGACTACCCCAACTAAAATCTATCCACTCAACAAAAATTATTTCACACCACAGACTCATCTTCGTCAGGATCGATTTGAAATCTATCATGGTTTCAGAGAAATCATACTCCATGGTTCGTTGTTCTTGTAAAATGTTGAACGGCTACCCCAACTAAAATCTATCCACTCAACAAAAATTATTTCATAGAAATCATACTCCATGATTCGTTGTTCTTGTAAAATGTTGAACGACTACCCCAACTAAAATCTAACCACTCAACAAAAATTATTTCAGAGAAATCATACTCCATGGTAAGTTGTTCTTGTAGAATGTTGAACGACTACCCCAACTAAAATCTATCCACTCAACAAAAATTATTTCAGAGAAATCATAATCCGTGGTTCGTTGTTCTTGTAGAATGTTGAACGACTACCCCAACTAAAATCTATCCACTCAACAAAAATTATTTCACACCACAGACTCATCTTGGTCAGGATCGATTTGAAATCTATCATGGTTGCAGAGAAATCATACTCCATTGTTGTTGTTCTTGTAGAATGTTGAACGGCTACCCCAACTAAAATCTATCCACTCAACAAAAATTATTTCAGAGAAATCATACTCCTTGATTCGTTGTTCTTGTAAAATGTTGAACGACTACCCCAACTAAAATCTATCCACTCAACAAAAATTATTTCAGAGAAATCATACTCCATGGTAAGTTGTTCTTGTAGAATGTTGAACGACTATCCCAACTAAAATCTATCCACTCAACAAAAATTATTTCACACCACAGACTCATCTTGGTCAGGATCGATTTGAAATCTATCATGGTTTCAGAGAAATCATAGTCCATGGTAAGTTGTTCTTGTAAAATGTTGATCGACTATCCCAACTAAAATCTATCCACTCAACAAAAATTATTTCAGAGAAATCATACTCCATGGTAAGTTGTTCTTGTAGAATGTTGAACGACTACCCCAACTAAAATCTATCCACTCAACAAAAATTATTTCACACCACAGACTCATCTTGGTCAGGATCGATTTGAAATCTATCATGGTTTCAGAGAAGTCATACTCCATGGTTCGTTGTTCTTGTAAAATGTTGAACGACTATCCCAACTAAAATCTATCCCCTCAACAAAAATTATTTCAGAGAAATCATACTCCATGGTTCGTTGTTCTTGTAGAATGTTGAACGACTACCCCAACTAAAATCTATCCACTCAACAAAAATTATTTCAGAGAAATCATACTCCATGGTAAGTTGTTCTTGTAGAATGTTGAACGACTATCCCAACTAAAATCTATCCACTCAACAAAAATTATTTCACACCACAGACTCATCTTGGTCAGGATCGATTTGAAATCTATCATGGTTTCAGAGAAATCATACTCCATGGTTCGTTGTTCTTGTAGAATGTTGAACGACTACCCCAACTAAAATCTATCCACTCAACAAAAATTATTTCAGAGAAATCATACTCCATGGTTCGTTGTTCTTGTAGAATGTTGAACGACTACCCCAACTAAAATCTATCCACTCAACAAAAATTATTTCACACCACAGACTCATCTTGGTCAGGATCGATTTGAAATCTATCATGGTTTCAGAGAAATCATACTCCATGGTTCGTTGTTCTTGTAGAATGTTGAACGACTACCCCAACTAAAATCTATCCACTCAACAAAAATTATTTCACACCACAGACTCATCTTGGTCAGGATCGATTTGAAATCTATCATGGTTTCAGAGAAATCATAGTCCATGGTAAGTTGTTCTTGTAGAATGTTGAACGACTACCCCAACTAAAATCTATCCACTCAACAAAAATTATTTCACACCACAGACTCATCTTGGTCAGGATCGATTTGAAATCTATCATGGTTGCAGAGAAATCATACTCCATGGTTCGTTGTCCTTGTAGAATGTTGAACGACTATCCCAACTAAAATCTATCCACTCAACAAAAATTATTTCACACCACAGACTCATATTGGTCAGGATCGATTTGAAATCTATCATGGTTTCAGAGAAATCATACTCCATGGTTCGTTGTTCTAGTAGAATAGTGAACGACTACCCCAACTGAAATCTATCCACTCAACAAAAATTATTTCAGAGAAATCATACTCCATGGTTCGTTGTTCTTGTAGAATGTTGAACGACTACCCCAACTAAAATCTATAAACTCAACAAAAATTATTTCACACCACAGACTCATCTTGGTCAGGATCGATTTAAAATCTATCATGGTTTCAGAGAAATCATACTCCATGGTAAGATGTTCTTGTAGAATGTTGAACGACTACCCCAACTAAAATCTATCCACTCAACAAAAATTATTTCAGAGAAATCATACTCCATGGTAAGTTGTTCTTGTAGAATGTTGAACGACTATAACAACTAAAATCTATCCACTCAACAAAAATTATTTCAGAGAAATCATACTCCATGGTAAGTTGTTCTTGTAGAATGTTGAACGACTACCCCAACTAAAATCTATCCACTCAACAAAAATTATTTCACACCACAGACTCATCTTGGTCAGGATCGATTTGAAATCTATCATGGTTGCAGGGAAATCATACTCCATGGTAAGTTGTTCTTGTAAAATGTTGAACGACTATCCCAACTAAAATCTATCCACTGAACAAAAATTATTTCAGAGAAATCATACTCCATGGTAAGTTGTTCTTGTAGAATGTTGAACGACTATCCCAACTAAAATCTATCCACTCAACAAAAATTATTTCAGAGAAATCATACTCCATGGTTCGTTGTTCTTGTAGAATGTTGAACGACTATCCCAACTAAAATCTATCCACTCAACAAAAATTATTTCAGGGAAATCATACTCCATGGTAAGTTGTTCTTGTAGAATGTTGAACGACTATCCCAACTAAAATCTATCCACTCAACAAAAATTATTTCAGAGAAATCATACTCCATGGTAAGTTGTTCTTGTAGAATGTTGAACGACTATCCCAACTAAAATCTATCCACTCAACAAAAATTATTTCACACCACAGACTCATCTTGGTCAGGATCGATTTGAAATCTATCATGGTTTCAGAGAAATCATACTCCATGGTAAGTTGTTCTTGTAGAATGTTGAACGACTACCCCAACTAAAATCTATCCACTCAACAAAAATTATTTCAGAGAAATCATACTCCATGGTAAGTTGTTCTTGTAGAATGTTGAACGACTATCCCAACTAAAATCTATCCACTCAACAAAAATTATTTCAGAGAAATCATACTCCATGGTTCGTTGTTCTTGTAAAATGTTGAACGACTACCCCAACTAAAATCTATCCATTCAACAAAAATTATTTCAGAGAAATCATACTCCATGGTTCGTTGTTCTTGTAGAATGTTGAACGACTACCCCAACTAAAATCTATAAACTCAACAAAAATTATTTCACACCACAGACTCATCTTGGTCAGGATCGATTTAAAATCTATCATGGTTTCAGAGAAATCATACTCCATGGTAAGATGTTCTTGTAGAATGTTGAACGACTACCCCAACTAAAATCTATCCACTCAACAAAAATTATTTCAGAGAAATCATACTCCATGGTTCCTTGTTCTTGTAGAATGTTGAACGACTACCCCAACTAAAATCTATAAACTCAACAAAAATTATTTCACACCACAGACTCATCTTGGTCAGGATCGATTTAAAATCTATCATGGTTTCAGAGAAATCATACTCCATGGTAAGATGTTCTTGTAGAATGTTGAACGACTACCCCAACTAAAATCTATCCACTCAACAAAAATTATTTCAGAGAAATCATACTCCATGGTAAGTTGTTCTTGTAGAATGTTGAACGACTATAACAACTAAAATCTATCCACTCAACAAAAATTATTTCAGAGAAATCATACTCCATGGTAAGTTGTTCTTGTAGAATTTTGAACGACTACCCCAACTAAAATCTATCCACTCAACAAAAATTATTTCACACCACAGACTCATCTTGGTCAGGATCGATTTGAAATCTATCATGGTTGCAGGGAAATCATACTCCATGGTAAGTTGTTCTTGTAAAATGTTGAACGACTATCCCAACTAAAATCTATCCACTGAACAAAAATTATTTCAGAGAAATCATACTCCATGGTAAGTTGTTCTTGTAGAATGTTGAACGACTATCCCAACTAAAATCTATCCACTCAACAAAAATTATTTCAGAGAAATCATACTCCATGGTTCGTTGTTCTTGTAGAATGTTGAACGACTATCCCAACTAAAATCTATCCACTCAACAAAAATTATTTCAGGGAAATCATACTCCATGGTAAGTTGTTCTTGTAGAATGTTGAACGACTATCCCAACTAAAATCTATCCACTCAACAAAAATTATTTCAGAGAAATCATACTCCATGGTAAGTTGTTCTTGTAGAATGTTGAACGACTATCCCAACTAAAATCTATCCACTCAACAAAAATTATTTCACACCACAGACTCATCTTGGTCAGGATCGATTTGAAATCTATCATGGTTTCAGAGAAATCATACTCCATGGTAAGTTGTTCTTGTAGAATGTTGAACGACTACCCCAACTAAAATCTATCCACTCAACAAAAATTATTTCAGAGAAATCATACTCCATGGTAAGTTGTTCTTGTAGAATGTTGAACGACTATCCCAACTAAAATCTATCCACTCAACAAAAATTATTTCAGAGAAATCATACTCCATGGTTCGTTGTTCTTGTAAAATGTTGAACGACTACCCCAACTAAAATCTATCCATTCAACAAAAATTATTTCAGAGAAATCATACTCCATGGTTCGTTGTTCTTGTAGAATATTGATCGACTATCCCAACTAAAATCTATCCACTCAACAAAAATTATTTCAGAGAAATCATACTCCATTGTTGTTGTTCTTGTAGAATGTTGAACGACTACCCCAACTAAAACCTATCCACTCAACAAAAATTATTTCACACCACAGACTCATCTTGGTCAGGATCGATTTGAAATCTATCATGGTTTCAGAGAAATCATACTCCATGGTAAGTTGTTCTTGTAGAATGTTGAACGACTACCCCAACTAAAATCTATTCACTCAACAAAAATTATTTCAGAGAAATCATACTCCATGGTAAGTTGTTCTTGTAAAATGTTGAACGACTATCCCAACTAAAATCTATCCACTCAACAAAAATTATTTCAGAGAAATCATACTCCATGGTAAGCTGTTCTTGTAGAATGTTGAACGACTACCCCAACTAAAATCTATCCACTCAACAAAAATTATTTCAGAGAAATCATACTCCGTGGTAAGTTGTTCTTGTAGAATGTTGAACGACTATCCCAACTAAAATCTATCCACTCAACACAAATTATTTCAGAGAAATCATACTCCATGGTAAGTTGTTCTTGTAGAATGTTGAACCACTACCCCTAACTAAAATCTATCCAATCAACAAAAATTATTTCAGAGAAATCATACTCCATGGTAAGCTGTTCTTGTAGAATGTTGAACGACTACCCCAACTAAAATCTATCCACTCAACAAAAATTATTTCACACCACAGACTCATCTTGGTCAGGATCGATTTGAAATCTAACATGGTTTCAGAGAAATCATACTCCATGGTAAGTTGTTCTTGTAGAATGTTGAACGACTACCCCAACTAAAATCTGTCCACTCAACAAAAATTATTTCAGAGAAATCATACTCCATGGTAAGTTGTTCTTGTAGAATGTTGAACGACTATCCCAACTAAAATCTATCCACTCAACAAAAATTATTTCAGAGAAATCATACTCCATAATAAGTTGTTCTTGTAGAATGATGAATGACTACCCCAACTAAAATCTATCCAGTCAACAAAAATTATTTCAGAGAAATCATACTCCATGGTAAGTTGTTCTTGTAGAATGTTGAACGACTATCGCAACTAAAATCTATCCACTCAACAAAAATTATTTCAGAGAAATCATACTCCATGGTAAGTTGTTCTTGTAGAATGTTGAATGATTACCCCAACTAAAATCTATCCACTCAACAAAAATTATTTCACACCACAGACTCATCTTGGTCAGGATCCATGAAATCTATCATGGTTTCAGAGAAATCATACTCCATGGTAAGTTGTTCTTGTAGAATGTTGAACGACTACCCCAACTAAAATCTATCCACTCAACAAAAATTATTTCACACCACAGACTCATCTTGGTCAGGATCGATTTGAAATCTATCATGGTTTCAGAGAAATCATACTCCATGGTAAGTTGTTTTTGTAGAATGTTGAACGACTACCCCAACTAAAATCTATCCACTCAACAAAAATTATTTCACACCACAGACTCATCTTGGTCAGGATCGATTTGAAATCTATCATGGTTTCAGAGAAATCATACTCCATGGTAAGTTGTTCTTGTAGAATGTTGAACGACTATCCCAACTAAAATCTATCCACTCAACAAAAATTATTTCAGAGAAATCATACTCCATGGTAAGTTGTTCTTGTAGAATGTTGAACGACTACCCCAACTAAAATCTATCCACTCAACAAAAATTATTTCAGAGAAATCATACTCCATGGTAAGTTGTTCTTGTAGAATGTTGAACGACTAACCCAACTAAAATCTATCCACTCAACAAAAATTATTTCACACCACAGACTCATCTTGGTCAGGATCGATTTGAAATCTATCATGGTTTCAGAGAAATCATACTCCATGGTAAGTTGTTCTTGTAGAATGTTGAACGACTACCCCAACTAAAATCTATGCACTCAAGAAAAATTATTTCAGAGAAATCATACTCCATGGTAAGTTGTTCTTGTAGAATGTTGCACGACTATCCCAACTAAAATCTATCCACTCAACAAAAATTATTTCAGAGAAATCATACTCCATGGTAAGTTGTTCTTGTAGAATGTTGAACGACTACCCCAACTAAAATCTATCCACTCAACAAAAATTATTTCAGAGAAATCATACTAAATGGTAAGTTGTTCTTGTAGAATGTTGAACGACTCTCCCAACTAAAATCTATCCACTCAACAAAAATTATTTCAGAGAAATCATGCTCCATGGTAAGTTGTTCTTGTAGAATGTTGAACGACTACCCCAACTAAAATCTATCCACTCAACAAAAATTATTTCAGAGAAATCATACTCCATGGTAAGCTGTTCTTGTAGAATGTTGAACGACTACCCCAACTAAAATCTATCCACTCAACAAAAATTATTTCAGAGAAATCATACTCCATGGTTCGTTGTTCTTGTAGAATATTGAACGACTACCCCAACTAAAATCTATCCACGCAACAAAAATTATTTCACACCACAGACTCATCTTCGTCAGGATCGATTTGAAATCTATCATGGTTTCAGAGAAATCATACTCCATGGTTCGTTGTTCTTGTAAAATGTTGAACGGCTACCCCAACTAAAATCTATCCACTCAACAAAAATTATTTCAGAGAAATCATACTCCATGATTCGTTGTTCTTGTAAAATGTTGAACGACTACCCCAACTAAAATTTATCCACTCAACAAAAATTATTTCAGAGAAATCATACTCCATGGTAAGTTGTTTTTGTAGAATGTTGAACGACTACCCCAACTAAAATCTATCCACTCAACAAAAATTATTTCAGAGAAATCATACTCCATGGTAAGTTGTTCTTGTAGAATGTTGAACGACTGCCCCAACTAAAATCTATCCACTCAACAAAAATTATTTCACACCACAGACTCATCTTGGTCAGGATCGATTTGAAATCTATCATGGTTTCAGAGAAATCATACTCCATGGTAAGTTGTTCTTGTAGAATGTTGAACGACTACCCCAACTAAAATCTATCCACTCAAGAAAAATTATTTCAGAGAAATCATACACCATGGTAAGTTGTTCTTGTAGAATGTTGAACGACTATCCCAACTAAAATCTATCCACTCAACAAAAATTATTTCAGAGAAATCATACTCCATGGTAAGTTGTTCTTGTAGAATGTTGAACGACTACCTTAACTAAAATCCATCCACTCAACAAAAATTATTTCAGAGAAATCATACTCCATGATAAGTTGTTCTTGTAGAATGTTGAACGACTCTCCCAACTAAAATCTATCCACTCAACAAAAATTATTTCAGAGAAATCATGCTCCATGGTAAGTTGTTCTTGTAGAATGTTGAACGACTACCCCAACTAAAATCTATCCACTCAACAAAAATTATTTCAGAGAAATCATACTCCATGGTAAGTTGTTCTTGTAGAATGTTGAACGACTACCCCAACAAAAATCTATCCACTCAACAAAAATTATTTCAGAGAAATCATACTCCATGGTAAGTTGTTCTTGTAGAATGTTGAACGACTACCCCAACTAAAATCTATCCACTCAAAAAAAATTATTTCAGAGAAATCATACTCCATGGTTCGTTGTTCTTGTAGAATGTTGAACGACTACCCCAACTAAAATCTATCCACTCAACAAAAATTATTTCACACCACAGACTCATCTTGGTCAGGATCGATTTGAAATCTATCATGGTTGCAGAGAAATCATACTCCATGATTGTTGTTCTTGTAGAATGTTGAACGGCTACCCCAACTAAAATCTATCCACTCAACAAAAATTATTTCAGAGAAATCATACTCCATGGTTCGTTGTTCTTGTAGAATGTTGAACGACTACCCCAACTAAAATCTATCCACTCAACAAAAATTATTTCACACAACAGACTCATCTTGGTCAGGATCGATTTGAAATCTATCATGGTTGCAGAGAAATCATACTCCATGGTTGTTGTTCTTGTAGAATGTTGAACGACTACCCCAACTAAAATCTATCCACTCAACAAAAATTATTTCACACCACAGACTCATCTTGGTCAGGATCGATTTGAAATCTATCATGGTTTCAGAGAAATCATACTCCATGGTTCGTTGTTTTTGTAAAATGTTGAACGGCTACCCCAACTAAAATCTATCCACTCAACAAAAATTATTTCAGAGAAATCATACTCCATGATTCGTTGTTCTTGTAAAATGTTGAACGACTACCCCAACTAAAATCTATCCACTCAACAAAAATTATTTCAGAGAAATCATGCTCCATGGTAAGTTGTTCTTGTAGAATGTTGAACGACTACCCCAACTAAAATCTATTTACTCAACAAAAATTATTTCAGAGAAATCATAATCCATGGTTCGTTGTTCTTGTAGAATGTTGAACGACTACTCCAACTAAAATCTATCCACTCAACAAAAATTATTTCACACCACAGACTCATCTTGGTCAGGATCGATTTGAAATCTATCATGGTTGCAGAGAAATCATACTCCATAGTTGTTGTTCTTGTAGAATGTTGAACGGCTACACCAACTAAAATCTATCCACTCAACAAAAATTATTTCAGAGAAATCATACTCCATGATTCGTTGTTCTTGTAAAATGTTGAACAACTACCCCAACTAAAATCTATCCACTCAACAAAAATTATTTCAGAGAAATCATACTCCATGGTAAGTTGTTCTTGTAGAATGTTGAACGACTATCCCAACTAAAATCTATCCACTCAACAAAAATTATTTCACACCACAGACTCATCTTGGTCAGGATCGATTTGAAATCTATCATGGTTTCAGAGAAATCATAGTCCATGGTAAGTTGTTCTTGTAAAATGTTGAACGACTATCCTAACTAAAATCTATCCACTCAACAAAAATTATTTCAGAGAAATCATACTCCATGGTAAGTTGTTCTTGTAGAATGTTGAACGACTACCCCAACTAAAATCTATCCACTCAACAAAAATTATTTCACACCACAGACTCATCTTGGTCAGGATCGATTTGAAATCTATCATGGTTTCAGAGAAGTCATACTCCATGGTTCGTTGTTCTTGTAAAATGTTGAACGACTATCCCAATTAAAATCTATCCACTCAACAAAAATTATTTCAGAGAAATCATACTCCATGGTTCGTTGTTCTTGTAGAGTGTTGAACGACTACCCCAACTAAAATCTATCCACTCAACAAAAATTACTTCAGAGAAATCATACTCCATGGTAAGTTGTTCTTGTAGAATGTTGAACGACTATCCCAACTAAAATCTATCCACTCAACAAAAATTATTTCACACCACAGACTCATCTTGGTCAGGATCGATTTGAAATCTATCATGGTTTCAGAGAAATCATACTCCATGGTTCGTTGTTCTTGTAGAATGTTGAACGACTACCCCAACTAAAATCTATCCACTCAACAAAAATTATTTCAGAGAAATCATACTCCATGGTTCGTTGTTCTTGTAGAATGTTGAACGACTACCCCAACTAAAATCTATCCACTCAACAAAAATTATTTCACACCACACACTCATCTTGGTCAGGATCGATTTGAAATCTATCATGGTTTCAGAGAAATCATACTCCATGGTTCGTTGTTCTTGTAGAATGTTGAACGACTACCCCAACTAAAATCTATCCACTCAACAAAAATTATTTCACACCACAGACTCATCTTGGTCAGGAACGATTTGAAATCTATCATTGTTTCAGAGAAATCATACTCCATGGTTCGTTGTTCTTGTAGAATGTTGAACGACTACCCCAACTAAAATCTATCCACTCAACAAAAATTATTTCACACCACAGACTCATCTTGGTCAGGATCGATTTGAAATCTATAATGGTTGCAGAGAAATCATACTCCATGATTCGTTGTTCTTGTAAAATGTTGAACGACTACCCCAACTAAAATCTATCCACTCAACAAAAATTATTTCACACCACAGACTCATCTTGGTCAGGATCGATTTGAAATCTATCATGGTTTCAGAGAAATCATACTCCATGGTTCGTTGTTCTTGTAGAATGTTGAACGACTACCCCAACTAAAATCTATCCACTCAACAAAAATTATTTCAGAGAAATCGTACTCCATGGTTCGTTGTTCTTGTAGAATGTTGAACGACTACCCCAACTAAAATCTATAAACTCAACAAAAATTATTTCACACCACAGACTCATCTTGGTCAGGATCGATTTGAAATCTATCATGGTTTCAGAGAAATCATACTCCATGGTTCGTTGTTCTTGTAAAATGTTGAACGACTATCCCAACTAAAATCTATCCACTCAACAAAAATTATTTCAGAGAAATCATACTCCATGGTAAGTTGTTCTTGTAGAATGTTGAACGACTACCCCAACTAAAATCTATCCACTCAACAAAAATTATTTCACACCACAGACTCATCTTGGTCAGGATCGATTTGAAATCTATCATGGTTGCAGAGAAATCATACTCCATGGTTCGTTGTTCTTGTAAAATGTTGAACGACTACCCCAACTAAAATCTATCCACTCAACAAAAATTATTTCAGAGAAATCATACTCCATGGTTCGTTGTTCTTGTAGAATGTTGAACGACTACCCCAACTAAAATCTATCCACTCAACAAAAATTATTTCAGAGAAATCATACTAAATGGTCAGCTGTTCTTGTAGAATGTTGAACGACTACCCCAACTAAAATCTATCCACTCAACAAAAATTATTTCAGAGAAATCATACTCCATGGTAAGTTGTTCTTGTAGAATGTTGAACGACTACCCCAACTAAAATCTATTCACTCAACAAAAATTATTTCACACCACAGACTCATCTTGGTCAGGATCGATTTGAAATCTATCATGGTTGCAGAGAAATCATACTCCATGGTTCGTTGTTCTTGTAGAATGTTGAACGACTACCCCAACTAAAATCTATCCACTCAACAAAAATTATTTCAGAGAAATCATACTCCATGGTAAGTTGTTCTTGTAGAATGTTGAACGACTATCCCAACTAAAATCTATCCACTCAACAAAAATTATTTCAGAGAAATCATACTCCATGGTTCGTTGTTCTTGTAGAATGTTGAACGACTATCCCAACTAAAATCTATCCACTCAACAAAAATTATTTCAGGGAAATCATACTCCATGGTAAGTTGTTCTTGTAGAACGTTGAACGACTATCCCAACTAAAATCTATCCACTCAACAAAAATTATTTCAGAGAAATCATACTCCATGGTAAGTTGTTCTTGTAGAATGTTGAACGACTATCCCAACTAAAATCTATCCACTCAACAAAAATTATTTCACACAACAGACTCATCTTGGTCAGGATCGATTTGAAATCTATCATGGTTTCAGAGAAATCATACTCCATGGTAAGTTGTTCTTGTAGAACGTTGAACGACTATCCCAACTAAAATCTATCCACTCAACAAAAATTATTTCAGAGAAATCATACTCCATGGTTCGTTGTTCTTGTAGAATGTTGAACGACTATCCCAACTAAAATCTATCCACTCAACAAAAATTATTTCAGGGAAATCATACTCCATGGTAAGTTGTTCTTGTAGAACGTTGAACGACTACCCCAACTAAAATCTATCCACTCAACAAAAATTATTTCAGAGAAATCATACTCCATGGTAAGTTGTTCTTGTAGAATGTTGAACGACTCTCCCAACTAAAATCTATCCACTCAACAAAAATTATTTCAGAGAAATCATGCTCCATGGTAAGTTGTTCTTGTAGAATGTTGAACGACTACCCCAACTAAAATCTATCCACTCAACAAAAATTATTTCAGAGAAATCATACTCCATGGTAAGTTGTTCTTGTAGAATGTTGAACGACTACCCCAACTAAAATCTATCCACTCAACAAAAATTATTTCAGAGAAATCATGCTCCATGGTAAGTTGTTCTTGTAGAATGTTGAACGACTACCCCAACTAAAATCTATCCACTCAACAAAAATTATTTCAGAGAAATCATACTCCATGGTTCGTTGTTCTTGTAGAATGTTGAACGACTACCCCAACTAAAATCTATCCACTCAACAAAAATTATTTCACACCACAGACTCATCTTGGTCAGGATCGATTTGAAATCTATCATGGTTGCAGAGAAATCATACTCCATGGTTGTTGTTCTTGTAGAATGTTGAACGGCTACCCCAACTAAAATCTATCCACTCAAGAAAAATTATTTCAGAGAAATCATACTCCATGGTTCGTTGTTCTTGTAGAATGTTGAACGACTACCCCAACTAAAATCTATCCACTCAACAAAAATTATTTCACACCACAGACTCATCTTGGTCAGGATCGATTTGAAATCTATCATGGTTGCAGAGAAATCATACTCCATGGTTGTTGTTCTTGTAGAATGTTGAACGACTACCCCAACTAAAATCTATCCACTCAACAAAAATTATTTCACACCACAGACTCATCTTGGTCAGGATCGATTTGAAATCTATCATGGTTTCAGAGAAATCATACTCCATGGTTCGTTGTTTTTGTAAAATGTTGAACGGCTACCCCAACTAAAATCTATCCACTCAACAAAAATTATTTCAGAGAAATCATACTCCATGATTCGTTGTTCTTGTAAAATGTTGAACGACTACCCCAACTAAAATCTATCCACTCAACAAAAATTATTTCAGAGAAATCATGCTCCATGGTAAGTTGTTCTTGTAGAATGTTGAACGACTACCCCAACTAAAATCTATCCACTCAACAAAAATTATTTCAGAGAAATCATAATCCATGGTTCGTTGTTCTTGTAGAATGTTGAACGACTACTCCAACTAAAATCTATCCACTCAACAAAAATTATTTCACACCACAGACTCATCTTGGTCAGGATCGATTTGAAATCTATCATGGTTGCAGAGAAATCATACTCCATGGTTGTTGTTCTTGTAGAATGTTGAACGGCTACACCAACTAAAATCTATCCACTCAACAAAAATTATTTCAGAGAAATCATACTCCATGATTCGTTGTTCTTGTAAAATGTTGAACAACTACCCCAACTAAAATCTATCCACTCAACAAAAATTATTTCAGAGAAATCATACTCCATGGTAAGTTGTTCTTGTAGAATGTTGAACGACTATCCCAACTAAAATCTATCCACTCAACAAAAATTACTTCACACCACAGACTCATCTTGGTCAGGATCGATTTGAAATCTATCATGGTTTCAGAGAAATCATAGTCCATGGTAAGTTGTTCTTGTAAAATGTTGAACGACTATCCTAACTAAAATCTATCCACTCAACAAAAATTATTTCAGAGAAATCATACTCCATGGTAAGTTGTTCTTGTAGAATGTTGAACGACTACCCCAACTAAAATCTATCCACTCAACAAAAATTATTTCACACCACAGACTCATCTTGGTCAGGATCGGTTTGAAATCTATCATGGTTTCAGAGAAGTCATACTCCATGGTTCGTTGTTCTTGTAAAATGTTGAACGACTATCCCAACTAAAATCTATCCACTCAACAAAAATTATTTCAGAGAAATCATACTCCATGGTTCGTTGTTCTTGTAGAATGTTGAACGACTACCCCAACTAAAATCTATCCACTCAACAAAAATTACTTCAGAGAAATCATACTCCATGGTAAGTTGTTCTTGTAGAATGTTGAACGACTATCCCAACTAAAATCTATCCACTCAACAAAAATTATTTCACACCACAGACTCATCTTGGTCAGGATCGATTTGAAATCTATCATGGTTTCAGAGAAATCATACTCCATGGTTCGTTGTTCTTGTAGAATGTTGAACGACTACCCCAACTAAAATCTATCCACTCAACAAAAATTATTTCAGAGAAATCATACTCCATGGTTCGTTGTTCTTGTAGAATGTTGAACGACTACCCCAACTAAAATCTATCCACTCAACAAAAATTATTTCACACCACACACTCATCTTGGTCAGGATCGATTTGAAATCTATCATGGTTTCAGAGAAATCATACTCCATGGTTCGTTGTTCTTGTAGAATGTTGAACGACTACCCCAACTAAAATCTATCCACTCAACAAAAATTATTTCACACCACAGACTCATCTTGGTCAGGAACGATTTGAAATCTATCATTGTTTCAGAGAAATCATACTGCATGGTTCGTTGTTCTTGTAGAATGTTGAACGACTACCCCAACTAAAATCTATCCACTCAACAAAAATTATTTCACACCACAGACTCATCTCGGTCAGGATCCATTTGAAATCTATCATGGTTTCAGAGAAATCATACTCCATGGTTCGTTGTTCTTGTAGAATGTTGAACGAATACACCAACTAAAATCTATCCACTCAACAAAAATTATTTCACACCACAGACTCATCTTGGTCAGGATCGATTTGAAATCTATCATGGTTTCAGAGAAATCATACTCCATGGTTCGTTGTTCTTGTAGAATGTTGAACGACTATCCCAACTAAAATCTATCCACTCAACAAAAATTATTTCAGAGAAATCATACTCCATGATAAGTTGCTCTTGTAGAATGTTGAACGACTATCCCAACTAAAATCTATCCACTCAACAAAAATTATTTCACACCACAGACTCATCTTGGTCAGGATCGATTTGAAATCTATCATGGTTTCAGAGAAATCATAGTCCATGGTAAGTTGTTCTTGCAGAATGTTGAACGACTACACCAACTAAAATCTATCCACTCAACAAAAATTATTTCAGAGAAATCATACTCCATGGTTCGTTGTTCTTGTAGAATGTTGAACGACTATCCCAACTAAAATCTATCCACTCAACAAAAATTATTTCACACCACAGACTCATCTTGGTCAGGATCGATTTGAAATCTATCATGGTTTCAGAGAAGTCATACTCCATGGTTCGTTGTTCTTGTAGAATGTTGAACGACTATCCCAACTAAAATCTATCCACTCAACAAAAATTATTTCAGAGAAATCATACTCCATGGTAAGTTGTTCTTGTAGAATGTTGAACGACTATCCCAACTAAAATCTATCCACTCAACAAAAATTATTTCAGAGAAATCATACTCCATGGTTCGTTGTTCTTGTAGAATGTTGAACGACTATCCCAACTAAAATCTATCCACTCAACAAAAATTATTTCAGAGAAATCATACTCCGTGGTAAGTTGTTCTTGTAGAATGTTGAACGACTATCCCAACTAAAATCTATCCACTCAACAAAAATTATTTCAGAGAAATCATACTCCATGGTTCGTTGTTCTTGTAGAATGTTGAACGACTATCCCAACTAAAATCTATCCACTCAACAAAAATTATTTCACACCACAGACTCATCTTGGTCAGGATCGATTTGAAATCTATCATGGTTTCAGAGAAGTCATACTCCATGGTTCGTTGTTCTTGTAGAATGTTGAACGACTATCCCAACTAAAATCTATCCACTCAACAAAAATTATTTCAGAGAAATCATACTCCATGGTAAGTTGTTCTTGTAAAATGTTGAACGACTACCCCAACTAAAATCTATCCACTCAACAAAAATTATTTCACACCACAGACTCATCTTGGTCAGGATGGATTTGAAATCTATCATGGTTTCAGAGAAATCATACTCCATGGTTCGTTGTTCTTGTAGAATGTTGAACGACTATCCCAACTAAAATCTATCCACTCAACAAAAATTATTTCAGAGAAATCATACTCCATGGTAAGTTGTTCTTGTAGAATGTTGAACGACTACCCCAACTAAAATCTATCCACTCAACAAAAATTATTTCACACCACAGACTCACCTTGGTCAGGATCGATTTGAAATCTATCATGGTTTCAGAGAAATCATACTCCATGGTTCGTTGTTCTTGTAGAATGTTGAACGACTACACCAACTAAAATCTATCCACTCAACAAAAATTATTTCACACCACAGACTCATCTTGGTCAGGATCGATTTGAAATCTATCATGGTTTCAGAGAAATCATACTCCATGGTAAGTTGTTCTTGTAGAATGTTGAACGACTATCCCAACTAAAATCTATCCACTCAACAAAAATTATTTCAGAGAAATCATACTCCATGGTAAGTTGCTCTTGTAGAATGTTGAACGACTATCCCAACTAAAATCTATCCACTCAACAAAAATTATTTCACACCACAGACTCATCTTGGTCAGGATCGATTTGAAATCTATCATGGTTTCAGAGAAATCATAGTCCATGGTAAGTTGTTCTTGTAGAATGTTGAACGACTACACCAACTAAAATCTATCCACTCAACAAAAATTATTTCACACCACAGACTCATCTTGGTCAGGATCAATTTGAAGTCTATCATGGTTGCAGAGAAATCATACTCCATGGTTCGTTGTTCTTGTAGAATGTTGAACGACTACCCCTAACTAAAATCTATCCACTAAACAAAAATTATTTCAGAGAAATCATAGTCCATGGTTCGTTGTTCTTGTAGAATGTTGAACGACTACCCCAATTAAAATCTATCCACTCAACAAAAATTATTTCACACCACAGACTCATCTTAGTCAGGATCGATTTGAAATCTATCATGGTTTCAGAGAAATCATAGTCCATGGTAAGTTGTTCTTGTAGAATGTTGAACGACTACCCTAACTAAAATCTATCCACTCAACAAAAATTATTTCACACCACAGACTCATTTTGGTCAGGATCGATTTGAAATCTATCATATTTTCAGAGAAATCATACTCCATGGTAAGTTGTTCTTGTAAAATGTTGAACGACTACCCCAACTAAAATCTATCCACTCAGCAAAAATTATTTCAGAGAAATCATACTCCATGATAAGTTGTTCTTGTAGAATGTTGAACGACTACCCCAACTAAAATCTATCCACTCAACAAAAATTATTTCACACCACAGACTCATCTTGGTCAGGATCGATTTGAAATCTATCATGGTTTCAGAGAAATCATACTCCATGGTAAATTGTTCTTGTAGAATGTTGAATGACTACCCCAACTAAAATCTATCCACTCAAGAAAAATTATTTCAGAGAAATCATACTCCATGGTAAGTTGTTCTTGTAGAATGTTGAACGACTATCCCAACTAAAATCTATCCACTGAACAAAAATTATTTCAGAGAAATCATACTCCATGGTAAGTTGTTCTTGTAGAATGTTGAACGACTACCCCAACTAAAATCTATCCACTCAACAAAAATTATTTCAGAGAAATCATACTCCATGGTAAGTTGTTCTTGTAGAATGTTGAACGACTATCCCAACTAAAATCTATCCACTCAACAAAAATTATTTCAGAGAAATCATGCTCCATGGTAAGTTGTTCTTGTAGAATGTTGAACGACTACCCCAACTAAAATCTATCCACTCAACAAAAATTATTTCAGAGAAATCATACTCCATGGTAAGCTGTTCTTGTAGAATGTTGAACGACTACCCCAACTAAAATCTATCCACTCAACAAAAATTATTTCAGAGAAATCATACTCCATGGTAAGTTGTTCTTGTAGAATGTTGAACGACTACCCCAACTAAAATCTATCCACTCAACAAAAATTATTTCAGAGAAATCATACTCCATGGTAAGTTGTTCTTGTAGAATGTTGAACGACTACCCCAAATAAAATCTATCCACTCAACAAAAATTATTTCACACCACAGACTCATCTTGGTCAGGATCGATTTGAAATCTATCATGGTTTCAGAGAAATCATACTCCATGGTAGGTTGTTCTTGTAGAATGTTGAACGACTACCCCAACTAAAATCTATCCACTCAAGAAAAATTATTTCAGAGAAATCATACTCCATGGTAAGTTGTTCTTGTAGAATGTTGAACGACTATCCCAACTAAAATCTATCCACTCAACAAAAATTATTTCAGAGAAATCATACTCCATGGTAAGTTGTTCTTGTAGAATGTTGAACGACTACCCCAACTAAAATCTATCCACTCAACAAAAATTATTTCAGAGAAATCATACTCCATGGTAAGTTGTTCTTGTAGAATGTTGAACGACTATCCCAACTAAAATCTATCCACTCAACAAAAATTATTTCAGAGAAATCATGCTCCATGGTAAGTTGTTCTTGTAGAATGTTGAACGACTACCCCAACTAAAATCTATCCACTCAACAAAAATTATTTCAGAGAAATCATACTCCATGGTAAGCTGTTCTTGTAGAATGTTGAACGACTACCCCAACTAAAATCTATCCACTCAACAAAAATTATTTCACACCACAGACTCATCTTGGTCAGGGTCGATTTGAAATCTATCATGGTTTCAGAGAAATCATACTCCATGGTAAGTTGTTCTTGTAGAATGTTGAACGACTACCCCAACTTAAATCTGTTCACTCAACAAAAATTATTTCAGAGAAATCATACTCCATGGTAAGTTGTTCTTGTAGAATGTTGAACGACTACCCCAACTAAAATCTATCCACTCAACAAAAATTATTTCCGAGAAATCATACTCCATGGTAAGTTGTTCTTGTAGAATGTTGAACGACTACCCCAACTAAAATCTATCCACTCAACAAAAATTATTTCAGAGAAATCATACTCCATGGTAAGTTGTTCTTGTGGAATGTTGAACGACTATCCCAACTAAAATCTATCCACTCAACAAAAATTATTTCAGAGAAATCATACTCCATGGTAAGTTGTTCTTGTAGAATGTTGAATGACTACCCTAACTAAAATCTATCCACTCAACAAAAATTATTTCACACCACAGACTCATCTTGGTCAGGATCGATTTGAAATCTATCATGGTTTCAGAGAAATCATACTCCATGGTTCGTTGTTCTTGTAGAATGTTGAGCGACTAATCCAACTAAAATCTATCCACTCAACAAAAATTATTTCACACCACAGACTCATCTTGGTCAGGATCGATTTGAAATCTATCATGGTTTCAGAGAAATCATACTCCATGGTAAGTTGTTTTTGTAGAATGTTGAACGACTACCCCAACTAAAATCTATCCACTCAACAAAAATTATTTCACACCACAGACTCATCTTGTTCAGGATCGATTTGAAATCTATCATGGTTTCAGAGAAATCATACTCCATGGTAAGTTGTTCTTGTAGAATGTTGAACGACTACCCCATCTAAAATCTATCCACTCAACAAAAATTATTTCACACCACAGACACATCTTGGTCAGGATCGATTTGAAATCTATCATGGTTTCAGAGAAATCATACTCCATGGTTCGTTGTTCTTGTAGAATGTTGAACGACTACCCCAACTAAAATCTATCCACTCAACAAAAATTATTTCACACCACAGACTCATCTTGGTCAGGATCGATTTGAAATCTATCATGGTTTCAGAGAAATCATACTCCATGGTAAGTTGTTCTTGTAGAATGTTGAACGACAACCCCAACTAAAATCTATCCACTCAACAAAAATTATTTCACACCACAGACTCATCTTGGTCAGGATCGATTTGAAATCTATCATGGTTTCAGAGAAATCATACTTCATGGTTCGTTGTTCTTGTAGAATGTTGAACGACTACCCCAACTAAAATCTATCCACTCAACAAAAATTATTTCACACCACAGACTCATATTGGTCAGGATCGATTTGAAATCTATCATGGTTGCAGAGAAATCATACTCCATATTCCGTTGTTCTTGTAGAATGTTGAACGACTACCCCAACTAAAATCTATCCACTCAACAAAAATTATTTCAGAGAAATCATACTCCATGCTAAGTTGTTCTTGTAGAATGTTGAACGACTACCCCAACTAAAATCTATTCATTCAACAAAAATTATTTCACACCACAGACTCATCTTGGTCAGGATCGATTTGAAATCTATCATGGTTTCAGAGAAATCATACTCCATGGTAAGTTATTCTTGTAGAATGTTGAACGACTACCCCTAACTATAATCTATCCACTCAACAAAAATTATTTCAGAGAAATCATACTCCATGGTAAGTTGTTCTTGTAGAATGTTGAACGACTACCCCAACTAAAATCTATCCACTCAACAAAAATTATTTCAGAGAAATCATAGTCCATGGTAAGTTGTTCTTGTAGAATGTTGAACGACTATCCCAACTAAAATCTATCCACTCAACCAAAATTATTTCAGAGAAATCATACTCCATGGTTCGTTGTTCTTGTAGAATGTTGAACGACTATCCCAACTAAAATCTATCCACTCAACAAAAATGATTTCACACCACAGACTCATCTTGGTCAGGATCGATTTGAAATCTATCATGGTTTCAGAGAAGTCATACTCCATGGTTCGTTGTTCTTGTAGAATGTTGAACGACTATCCCAACTAAAATCTATCCACTCAACAAAAATTATTTCAGAGAAATCATACTCCATGGTAAGTTGTTCTTGTAGAATGTTGAACGACTACCCCAACTAAAATCTATCCACTCAACAAAAATTATTTCACACCACAGACTCATCTTGGTCAGGATGGATTTGAAATCTATCATGGTTTCAGAGAAATCATACTCCATGGTTCGTTGTTCTTGTAGAATGTTGAACGACTATCCCAACTAAAATCTATCCACTCAACAAAAATTATTTCACACCACAGACTCATCTTGGTCAGGATCGATTTGAAATCTATCATGGTTTCAGAGAAATCATACTCCATGGTTCGTTGTTCTTGTAGAATGTTGAACGACTACACCAACTAAAATCTATCCACTCAACAAAAATTATTTCACACCACAGACTCATCTTGGTCAGGATCGATTTGAAATCTATCATGGTTTCAGAGAAATCATACTCCATAGTAAGTTGTTCTTGTAGAATGTTGAACGACTATCCCAACTAAAATCTATCCACTCAACAAAAATTATTTCAGAGAAATCATACTCCATGGTAAGTTGCTCTTGTAGAATGTTGAACGACTATCCCAACTAAAATCTATCCACTCAACAAAAATTATTTCACACCACAGACTCATCTTGGTCAGGATCGATTTGAAATCTATCATGGTTTCAGAGAAATCATAGTCCATGGTAAGTTGTTCTTGTAGAATGTTGAACGACTACACCAACTAAAATCTATCCACTCAACAACAATTATTTCACACCACAGACTCATCTTGGTCAGGATCGATTTGAAGTCTATCATGGTTGCAGAGAAATCATACTCCATGGTTCGTTGTTCTTGTAGAATGTTGAACGACTACCCCTAACTAAAATCTATCCACTCAACAAAAATTATTTCAGAGAAATCATAGTCCATGGTTCGTTGTTCTTGTAGAATGTTGAACGACTACCCCAATTAAAATCTATCCACTCAACAAAAATTATTTCACACCACAGACTCATCCTAGTCAGGATCGATTTGAAATCTATCATGGTTTCAGAGAAATCATAGTCCATGGTAAGTTGTTCTTGTAGAATGTTGAACGACTACCCTAACTAAAATCTATCCACTCAACAAAAATTATTTCACACCACAGACTCATCTTGGTCAGGATCGATTTGAAATCTATCATGGTTGCAGAGAAATCATACTCCATGGTTCGTTGTTCTTGTAGAAAGTTGAACGATTATCCCAACTAAAATCTATCCACTCAACAAAAATTATTTCAGAGAAATCATACTCCATGGTAAGTTGTTCTTGTAGAATGTTGAACGACTATCCCAACTAAAATCTATCCACTCAACAAAAATTATTTCAGAGAAATCATACTCCATGGTTCGTTGTTCTTGTAAAATGTTGAACGAATATCCACTCAACAAAAATTATTTCAGAGGAATCATACTCCATGGTTCGTTGTTCTTGTAGAATGTTGAACGACTATCCCAACTAAAATCTATCCACTCAACAAAAATTATTTCAGAGAAATCATACTCCATGGTAAGTTGTTCTTGTAGAATGTTGAACGACTACCCCAACTAAAATCTATCCACTCAACAAAAATTATTTCACACCACAGACTCATCTTGGTCAGGATGGATTTGAATTCTATCATGGTTTCAGAGAAATCATACTCCATGGTTCGTTGTTCTTGTAGAATGTTGAACGACTATCCCAACTAAAATCTATCCACTCAACAAAAATTATTTCACACCACAGACTCATCTTGGTCAGGATCGATTTGAAATCTATCATGGTTTCAGAGAAATCATACTCCATGGTTCGTTGTTCTTGTAGAATGTTGAACGACTACACCAACTAAAATCTATCCACTCAACAAAAATTATTTCACACCACAGACTCATCTTGGTCAGGATCGATTTGAAATCTATCATGGTTTCAGAGAAATCATACTCCATAGTAAGTTGTTCTTGTAGAATGTTGAACGACTACCCCAACTAAAATCTATCCACTCAACAAAAATTATTTCAGAGAAATCATACTCCATGGTAAGTTGCTCTTGTAGAATGTTGAACGACTATCCCAACTAAAATCTATCCACTCAACAAAAATTATTTCACACCACAGACTCATCTTGGTCAGGATCGATTTGAAATCTATCATGGTTTCAGAGAAATCATAGTCCATGGTTGTTCTTGTAGAATGTTGAACGACTACACCAACTAAAATCTATCCACTCAACAAAATATATTTCACACCACAGACTCATCTTGGTCAGGATCGATTTGAAATCTATCATGGTTGCAGAGAAATCATACTCCATGGTTCGTTGTTCTTGTAGAATGTTGAACGACTACCCCTAACTAAAATCTATCCACTCAACAAAAATTATTTCAGAGAAATCATAGTCCATGGTTCGTTGTTCTTGTAGAATGTTGAACGACTATCCCAACTAAAATCTATCCACTCAACAAAAATTATTTCAGAGAAATCATACTCCATGGTAAGTTGTTCTTGTAGAATGTTGAACGACTATCCCAACTAAAATCTATCCACTCAACAAAAATTATTTCAGAGAAATCATACTCCATGGTAAGTTGTTCTTGTAGAATGTTGAACGACTACCCCAACTAAAATCTATTTACTGAACAAAAATTATTTCAGAGAAATCATACTCCATGGTAAGTTGTTCTTGTAGAATGTTGAACGACTATCCCAACTAAACTCTATCCACTCAACAAAAATTATTTCACACCACAGACTCATCTTGGTCAGGATCGATTTGAAATCTATCATGGTTTCAGAGAAATCATACTCCATGGTAAGTTGTTCTTGTAGAATGTTGAAGGACTACCCCAACTAAAATCTATCCACTCAACAAAAATTATTTCAGAGAAATCATACACCATGGTAAGTTGTTCTTGTAGAATGTTGAACGACTATCCCAACTAAAATCTATCCACTCAACAAAAATTATTTCAGAGAAATCATACTCCATGGTAAGTTGTTCTTGTAGAATGTTGAACGATTATCCCAACTAAAATCTATCCACTCAACAAAAATTATTTCAGAGAAATCATACTCCATGGTAAGTTGTTCTTGTAGAATGTTGAACGACTATCCCAACTAAAATCTATCCACTCAACAAAAATTATTTCAGAGAAATCATACTCCATGGTAAGTTGTTCTTGTAGAATGTTGAACGACTACCCCAACTAAAAGCTATCCACTGAACAAAAATTATTTCAGAGAAATCATACTCCATGGTTCGTTGTTCTTGTAGAATGTTGAACGACTACCCCAACTAAAATCTATCCACTCAACAAAAATTATTTCACACCACAGACTCATCTTGGTCAGGATCGATTTGAAATCTATCATGGTTTCAGAGAAATCATACTCCATGCTAAGTTGTTCTTGTAGAATGTTGAAGGACTACCCCAACTAAAATCTATCCCCTCAACAAAAATTATTTCAGAGAAATCATACACCATGGTAAGTTGTTCTTGTAGAATGTTGAACGACTACCCCAACTAAAATCTATCCACTGAACAAAAATTATTTCAGAGAAATCATACTCCATGGTAAGTTGTTCTTGTAGAATGTTGAACGACTACCCCAACTAAAATCTATCCACTCAACAAAAATTATTTCACACCACAGACTCATCTTGGTCAGAATCGATTTGAAATCTATCATGGTTTCAGAGAAATCATACTCCATTTTAAGTTGTTCTTGTAGAATGTTGAACGACTACCCCAACTAAAATCTATCCACTCAACAAAAATTATTTCAGAGAAATCATACTCCATAGTAAGTTGTTCTTGTAGAATGTTGAACGACTATCCCAACTAAAATCTATCCACTCAACAAAAATTATTTCACACCACAGAATCATCTTGGTCAGGATCGATTTGAAATCTATCATGGTTTCAGAGAAATCATACTCCATTTTAAGTTGTTCTTGTAGAATGTTGAACGACTACCCCAACTAAAATCTATCCACTCAACTAAAATTATTTCAGAGAAATCATACTCCATAGTAGGTTGTTCTTGTAGAATGTTGAACGACTATCCCAACTAAAATCTATCCACCCAACAAAAATTATTTCACACCACAGAATCATCTTGGTCAGGATCGATTTGAAATCTATCATGGTTTCAGAGAAATCATACTCCATTTTAAGTTGTTCTTGTAGAATGTTGAACGACTACCCCAACTAAAATCTATCCACTCAACAAAAATTATTTCAGAGAAATCATACTCCATAGTAAGTTGTTCTTGTAGAATGTTCAACGACTACCCCAACTAAAATCTATCCACTCAACAAAAATTATTTCACACCACAGACTCATCTTGGTCAGGATCGATTTGAAATCTATCATGGTTTCAGAGAAATCATACTCAATGGTAAGTTGTTCTTGTAAAATGTTGAACGACTACCCCAACTAAAATCTATCCACTCAACAAAAATTATTTCAGAGAAACCATACTCCATAGTAAGTTGTTCTTGTAGAATGTTGAACGACTATCCCAACTAAAATCTATCCACTCAACAAAAATTATTTCAGAGAAATCATACTCCATGGTAAGTTGTTCTTGTAGAATGTTGAACGGCTACAGCAACTAAAATCTATCCACTCAACAAAAATTATTTCAGAGAAATCGTACTCCATGGTAAGTTGTTCTTGTAGAATGTTGAAGGACTACCCCAACTAAAATCTATCCACTCAACAAAAATTATTTCAGAGAAATCATACTCCATGGTAAGTTGTTCTTGTAGAATGTTGAATGACTATCCCAACTAAAAACTATCCACTCAACAAAAATTATTTCAGAGAAATCATACTCCATGGTAAGTTGTTCTTGTAGAATGCTGAACGACTACCAAAACTAAAATCTATCCACTCAACAAAAATTATTTCAGAGAAATCATACTCCATGTTAAGTTGTTCTTGTAGAATGTTGAACGACTACCCCAACTAAAATCTATAAACTCAACAAAAATTATTTCAGAGAAATCGTACTCCATGGTAAGTTGTTCTTGTAGAATGTTGAAGGACTACCCCAACTAAAATCTATCCACTCAACAAAAATTATTTCAGAGAAATCATACTCCATGGTAAGTTGTTCTTGTAGAATGTTGAACGACTATCCCAACTAAAATTTATCCACTCAACAAAAATTATTTCAGAGAAATCATACTCCATGGTAAGTTGTTCTTGTAGAATGTTGAACGACTACCCCATCTAAAATCTATAAACTCAACAAAAATTATTTCAGAGAAATCATACTCCATGGTAAGTTGTTCTTGTAGAATGTTGAACGACTACCCCAACTAAACTCTATCCACTCAACAAAAATTATTTCACACCACAGACTCATCTTGGTCAGGATCGATTTGAAATCTATCATGGTTTCAGAGAAATCATACTCAATGGTAAGTTGTTCTTGTAAAATGTTGAACGACTACCCCAACTAAAATCTATCCACTCAACAAAAATTATTTCAGAGAAATCATACTCCATGGTAAGTTGTTCTTGTAGAATGTTGAACGACTATCCCAACTAAAATCTATCCACTCAACAAAAATTATTTCAGAGAAATCATAGTAAATGGTAAGTTGTTCTTGTAGAATGTTGAACGACTATCCCAACTAAAATCTATCTACTCAACAAAAATTATTTCAGAGAAATCATACTCCATGGTTCGTTGTTCTTGTAGAATCCCAACTAAAATCTATCCACTCAACAAAAATTATTTCACACCACAGACTCATCTTGGTCAGGATCGATTTGAAATCTATCATGGTTTCAGAGAAATCATACTCCATGGTTCGTTGTTCTTGTAGAATGTTGAACGACTATCCCAACTAAAATCTATCCACTCAACAAAAATTATTTCAGAGAAATCATACGCCATGGTAAGTTGTTCTTGTAGAATGGTGAACGACTACCCCAACTAAAATCTATCCACTCAACAAAAATTATTTCACACCACAGACTTATCTTGGTCAGGATCGATTTGAAATCTATCATGGTTTCAGAGAAATCATACTCCATGGTAAGTTGTTCTTGTAGAATGTTGAACGACTATCCCAACTAAAATCTATCCACTCAACAAAAATTATTTCAGAGAAATCATACTCCATGGTAAGTTGTTCTTGTAGAATGTTGAACGACTACCCCAACTAAAATCTATCCACTCAACAAAAATTATTTCACACCACAGACTCATCTTGGTCAGGATCGATTTGAAATCTATCATGGTTTCAGAGAAATCATACTCCATGGTTCGTTGTTCTTGTAGAATGTTGAACGACTACCCCAACTAAAATCTATCCACTCAACAAAAATTATTTCACACCACAGACTCATCTTGGTCAGGATTGATTTGAAATCTATCATGGTTTCAGAGAAATCATACTCCATGGTAAGTTGTTCTTGTAGAATGTTGAACGACTATCCCAACTAAAATCTATCCACTCAACAAAAATTATTTCAGAGAAATCATAGTCCATGGTAAGTTGTTCTTGTAGAATGTTGAACGACTACCCCAACTAAAATCTATCCACTCAACAAAAATTATTTCACACCACAGACTCATCTTGGTCAGGATCAATTTGAAATCTATCATGGTTTCAGAGAAATCATACTCCATTTGAAGTTGTTCTTGTAGAATGTTGAACGACTACCCCAACTAAAATCTATCCACTCAACAAAAATTATTTCAGAGAAATCATACTCCATAGTAAGTTGTTCTTGTAGAATGTTGAACGACTATCCCAACTAAAATCTATCCACTCAACAAAAATTATTTCAGAGAAATCATACTCCATGTTAAGTTGTTCTTGTAGAATGTTGAACGACTACCCCAACTAAAATCTATCCACTCAACAAAAATTATTTCAGAGAAATCGTACTCCATGGTAAGTTGTTCTTGTAGAATGTTGAAGGACTACCCCAACTAAAATCTATCCACTCAACAAAAATTATTTCAGAGAAATCATACTCCATGGTAAGTTGTTCTTGTAGAATGTTGAACGACTATCCCAACTAAAATCTATCCACTCAACAAAAATTATTTCAGAGAAATCATACTCCATGGTAAGTTGTTCTTGTAGAATGTTGAACGACTACCCCAACTAAAATCTATCCACTCAACAAAAATTATTTCAGAGAAATCGTACTCCATGGTAAGTTGTTCTTGTAGAATGTTGAACGACTACCCCAACTAAAATCTATCCACTCAACAAAAATTATTTCACACCACAGACTCATCTTGGTCAGGATCGATTTGAAATCTATCATGGTTTCAGAGAAATCATACTCAATGGTAAGTTGTTCTTGTAAAATGTTGAACGACTACCCCAACTAAAATCTATCCACTCAACAAAAATTATTTCAGAGAAATCATACTCCATGGTAAGTTGTTCTTGTAGAATGTTGAACGACTACCCCAACTAAAATCTATCCACTCAACAAAAATTATTTCACACCACAGACTCATCTTGGTCAGGATCGATTTGAAATCTATCATGGTTTCAGAGAAATCATACTCCATGGTAAGTTATTCTTGTAGAATGTTGAACGACTACCCCTAACTAAAATCTATCCACTCAACAAAAATTATTTCAGAGAAATCATACTCCATGGTTCGTTGTTCTTGTAGAATGTTGAACGACTATCCCAACTAAAATCTATACACTCAACAAAAATTATTTCAGAGAAATCATAGTCCATGGTAAGTTGTTCTTGTAGAATGTTGAACGACTATCCCAACTAAAATCTATATACTCAACAAAAATTATTTCAGAGGAATCATACTCCATGGTAAGTTGTTCTTGTAGAATGTTGAACGACTATCCCAACTAAAATCTATCCACTCAACAAAAATTATTTCAGAGAAATCATAGTCCATGGTAAGTTGTTCTTGTAGAATGTTGAACGACTACCCCAACTAAAATCTATCCACTCAACAAAAATTATTTCAGAGAAATCGTACTCCATGGTAAGTTGTTCTTGTAGAATGTTGAAGGACTACCCCAACTAAAATCTATCCACTCAACAAAAATTATTTCAGAGAAATCATACTCCATGGTAAGTTGTTCTTGTAGAATGTTGAACGACTATCCCAACTAAAATCTATCCACTCAACAAAAATTATTTCAGAGAAATCATACTCCATGGTAAGTTGTTCTTGTAGAATGTTGAACGACTATCCCAACTAAAATCTATCCACTCAACAAAAATTATTTCAGAGAAATCATACTCCATGGTAAGTTGTTCTTGTAGAATGTTGAACGATTACCCCAACTAAAATCTATCCACTCAACAAAAATTATTTCAGGGAAATCGTACTCCATGGTAAGTTGTTCTTGTAGAATGTTGAACGACTACCCCAACTAAAATCTATCCACTCAACAAAAATTATTTCACACCACAGACTCATCTTGGTCAGGATCGATTTGAAATCTATCATGGTTTCAGAGAAATCATACTCAATGGTAAGTTGTTCTTGTAAAATGTTGAACGACTACCCCAACTAAAATCTATCCACTCAACAAAAATTATTTCAGAGAAATCATACTCCATGGTAAGTTGTTCTTGTAGAATGTTGAACGACTACCCCAACTAAAATCTATCCACTCAACAAAAATTATTTCACACCACAGACTCATCTTGGTCAGGATCGATTTGAAATCTATCATGGTTTCAGAGAAATCATACTCCATGGTAAGTTATTCTTGTAGAATGTTGATCGACTACCCCTAACTAAAATCTATCCACTCAACAAAAATTATTTCAGAGAAATCATACTCCATGGTTCGTTGTTCTTGTAGAATGTTGAGCGACTATCCCAACTAAAATCTATCCACTCAACAAAAATTATTTCAGAGAAATCATAGTCCATGGTAAGTTGTTCTTGTAGAATGTTGAACGACTATCCCAACTAAAATCCATCCACTCAACAAAAATTATTTCAGAGAAATCATACTCCATAGTTCGTTGTTCTTGTGGAATGTTGAACGACTATCCCAACTAAAATCTATCCACTCAACAAAAATTATTTCAGAGAAATCATACTCCATGGTAAGTTGTTCTTGTAGAATGTTGAACGACTAATCCAACTAAAATCTATCCACTCAACAAAAATTATTTCAGAGAAATCATACTCCATGGTAAGTTGTTCTTGTAGAATGTTGAACGACTACCCCAACTAAAATCTATCCACTCAACAAAAATTATTTCACACCACAGACTCATCTTGGTCAGGATCGATTTGAAATCTATCATGGTTTCAGAGAAATCATACTCCATGGTTCGTTGTTCTTGTAGAATGTTGAACGACTACCCCAACTAAAATCTATCCACTCAACAAAAATTATTTCACACCACAGACTCATCTTGGTCAGGATCGATTTGAAATCTATCATGGTTTCAGAGAAATCATACTCCATGGTTCGTTGTTCTTGTAGAATGTTGAACGACTATCCCAACTAAAATCTATCCACTCAACAAAAATTATTTCAGAGAAATCATAGTCCATGGTAAGTTGTTCTTGTAGAATGTTGAACGACTACCCCAACTAAAATCTATCCACTCAAGAAAAATTATTTCACACCACAGACTCATCTTGGTCAGGATCGATTTGAAATCTATCATGGTTTCAGAGAAATCATACTCCATTTGAAGTTGTTCTTGTAGAATGTTGAACGACTACCCCAACTAAAATCTATCCACTCAACAAAAATTATTTCAGAGAAATCATACTCCATAGTAAGTTGTTCTTGTAGAATGTTGAACGACTATCAAAACTAAAATCTATCCACTCAACAAAAATTATTTCAGAGAAATCATACTCCATGGTAAGTTGTTCTTGTAGAATGTTGAACGACTACCCCAACTAAAATCTATCCACTCAACAAAAATTATTTCAGAGAAATCGTACTCCATGGTTCTTGTAGAATGTTGAAGGACTACCCCAACTAAAATCTATCCACTCAACAAAAATTATTTCAGAGAAATCATACTCCATGGTAAGTTGTTCTTGTAGAATGTTGAACGACTATCCCAACTAAAATCTATCCACTCAACAAAAATTATTTCAGAGAAATCATACTCCATGGTAAGTTGTTCTTGTAGAATGTTGAACGACTACCCCAACTAAAATCTATCCACTCAACAAAAATTATTTCAGAGAAATCATACTCCATGGTAAGTTGTTCTTGTAGAATGTTGAACGACTACCCCAACTAAAATCTATCCACTCAACAAAAATTATTTCACACCACAGACTCATCTTGGTCAGGATCGATTTGAAATCAATCATGGTTTCAGAGAAATCATACTCAATGGTAAGTTGTTCTTGTAAAATGTTGAACGACTACCCCAACTAAAATCTATCCACTCAACAAAAATTATTTCAGAGAAATCAAACTCCATGGTAAGTTGTTCTTGTAGAATGTTGAACGACTACCCCAACTAAAATCTATCCACTCAAGAAAAATTATTTCACACCACAGACTCATCTTGGTCAGGATCGATTTGAAATCTATCATGGTTTCAGAGAAATCATACTCCATGGTAAGTTGTTCTTGTAGAATGTTGAACGACTATCCCAACTAAAATCTATCCACTCAACAAAAATTATTTCAGAGAAATCATACTCCATGGTAAATTGTTCTTGTAGAATGTTGAACGACTATCCCAACTGAAATCTATCCACTCAACAAAAATTATTTCACACCACAGACTCATCTTGGTCAGGATCGATTTGAAATCTATCATGGTTTCAGAGAAATCATACTCCATGGTTCGTTGTTCTTGTAGAATGTTGAACGACTATCCCAACTAAAATCTATCCACTCAACAAAAATTATTTCAGAGAAATCATACTCCATGGTAAGTTGTTCTTGTAGAATGGTGAACGACTACCCCAACTAAAATCTATCCACTCAACAAAAATTATTTCACACCACAGACTTATCTTGGTCAGGATCGATTTGAAATCTATCATGGTTTCAGAGAAATCATACTCCATTGTAAGTTGTTCTTGTAGAATGTTGAACGACTACCCCAACTAAAATCTATCCACTCAACAAACATTATTTCAGAGAAATCATACTCCATGGTAAGTTGTTCTTGTAGAATGTTGAACGACTACCCCAACTAAAATCTATCCACTCAACAAAAATTATTTCACACCACAGACTCATCTTGGTCAGGATCGATTTGAAATCTATCATGGTTTCAGAGAAATCATACTCCATGGTTCGTTGTTCTTGTAGAATGTTGAACGACTACCCCAACTAAAATCTATCCACTCAACAAAAATTATTTCACACCACAGACTCATCTTGGTCAGGATCGATTTGAAATCTATCATGGTTTCAGAGAAATCATACTCCATGGTAAGTTGTTCTTGTAGAATGTTGAACGACTATCCCAACTAAAATCTATCCACTCAACAAAAATTATTTCAGAGAAATCATAGTCCATGGTAAGTTGTTCTTGTAGAATGTTGAACGACTACCCCAACTAAAATCTATCCACTCAACAAAAATTATTTCACACCACAGACTCATCTTGGTCAGGATCGATTTGAAATCTATCATGGTTTCAGAGAAATCATACTCCATTTGAAGTTGTTCTTGTAGAATGTTGAACGACTACCCCAACTAAAATCTATCCACTCAACAAAAATTATTTCAGAGAAATCATACTCCATAGTAAGTTGTTCTTGTAGAATGTTGAACGTTTATCATAACTAAAATCTATCCACTCAACAAAAATTATTTCAGAGAAATCATACTCCATGGTAAGTTGTTCTTGTAGAATGTTGAACGACTACCCCAACTAAAATCTATCCACTCAACAAAAATTATTTCAGAGAAATCGTACTCCATGGTAAGTTGTTCTTGTAGAATGTTGAAGGACTACCCCAACTAAAATCTATCCACTCGACAAAAATTATTTCACACCACAGACTCATCTTGGTCAGGATCGATTTGAAATCTATCATGGTTTCAGAGAAATCATACTCCATGGTTCGTTGTTCTTGTAGAATGTTGAACGACTACCCCTAACTAAAATCTATCCACTCAACAAAAATTATTTCACACCACAGACTCATCTTGGTCAGGATCGATTTGAAATCTATCATGGTTTCAGAGAAATCATACTCCATGGTAAGTTGTTCTTGTAGAATGTTGAACGACTATCCCAACTAAAATCTATCCACTCAACAAAAATTATTTCAGAGAAATCATAGTCCATGGTAAGTTGTTCTTGTAGAATGTTGAACGACTACCCCAACTAAAATCTATCCACTCAACAAAAATTATTTCACACCACAGACTCATCTTGGTCAGGATCGATTTGAAATCTATCATGGTTTCAGAGAAATCATACTCCATTTGAAGTTGTTCTTGTAGAATGTTGAACGACTACCCCAACTAAAATCTATCCACTCAACAAAAATTATTTCAGAGAAATCATACTCCATAGTAAGTTGTTCTTGTAGAATGTTGAACGACTATCCCAACTAAAATCTATCCACTCAACAAAAATTATTTCAGAGAAATCATACTCCATGGTAAGTTGTTCTTGTAGAATGTTGAACGACTACCCCAACTAAAATCTATCCACTCAACAAAAATTATTTCAGAGAAATCGTACTCCATGGTAAGTTGTTCTTGTAGAATGTTGAAGGACTACCCCAACTAAAATCTATCCACTCAACAAAAATTATTTCAGAGAAATCATACTCCATGGTAAGTTGTTCTTGTAGAATGTTGAACGACTATCCCAACTAAAATCTATCCACTCAACAAAAATTATTTCGGAGAAATCATACTCCATGGTAAGTTGTTCTTGTAGAATGTTGAACGACTACCCCAACTAAAATCTATCCACTCAACAAAAATTATTTCAGAGAAATCATACTCCATGGTAAGTTGTTCTTGTAGAATGTTGAACAACTACCCCAACTAAAATCTATAAACTCAACAAAAATTATTTCAGAGAAATCATACTCCATGGTAAGTTGTTCTTGTAGAATGTTGAACGACTATCCCAACTAAAATCTATCCACTCAACAAAAATTATTTCAGAGAAATCATACTCCATGGTAAGTTGTTCTTGTAGAATGTTGAACGACTACCCCAACTAAAATCTATCCACTCAACAAAAATTATTTCAGAGAAATCATACTCCATGGTAAGTTGTTTTTGTAGAATGTTGAACGACTACCCCAACTAAAATCTATCCACTCAACAAAAATTATTTCACACCACAGACTCATCTTGGTCAGGACCGATTTGAAATCTATCATGGTTTCAGAGAAATCATACTCAATGGTAAGTTGTTCTTGTAAAATGTTGAACGACTACCCCAACTAAAATCTATCCACTCAACAAAAATTATTTCAGAGAAATCATACTCCATGGTAAGTTGTTCTTGTAGAATGTTGAGCGACTACCCCAACTAAAATCTATCCACTCAACAAAAATTATTTCACACCACAGACTCATCTTGGTCAGGATCGATTTGAAATCTATCATGGTTTCAGAGAAATCATACTCCATGGTAAGTTATTCTTGTAGAATGTTGAACGACTACCCCTAACTAAAATCTATCCACTCAACAACAATTATTTCAGAGAAATCATACTCCATGGTAAGTTGTTCTTGTAGAATGTTGAACGACTATCCCAACTAAAATCTATCCACTCAACAAAAATTATTTCAGAGAAATCATACTCCATGGTAAGTTGTTCTTGTACAATGTTGAACGACTATCCCAACTAAAATCTATCCACTCAACAAAAATTATTTCAGAGAAATCATACTCCATGGTTCGTTGTTCTTGTAGAATGTTGAACGACTATCCCAACTAAAATCTATCCACTCAACAAAAATTATTTCACACCATAGACTCATCTTGGTCAGGATCGATTTGAAATCTATCATGGTTTCAGAGAAATCATACTCCATGGTTCGTTGTTCTTGTAGAATGTTGAACGACTATCCCAACTAAAATCTATCCACTCAACAAAAATTATTTCAGAGAAATCATACTCCATGGTAAGTTGTTCTTGTAGAATGTTGAACGACTACCCTAACTAAAATCTATCCACTCAACAAAAATTATTTCACACCACAGACTTATCTTGGTCAGGATCGATTTGAAATCTATCATGGTTTCAGAGAAATCATACTCCATGGTAAGTTGTTCTTGTAGAATGTTGAACGACTATCCCAACTAAAATCTATCCACTCAACAAAAATTATTTCAGAGAAATCATACTCCATGGTAAGTTGTTCTTGTAGAATGTTGAACGACTACCCCAACTAAAATCTATCCACTCAACAAAAATTATTTCACACCACAGACTCATCTTGGTCAGGATCGATTTGAAATCTATCATGGTTTCAGAGAAATCATACTCCATGGTTCGTTGTTCTTGTAGAATGTTGAACGACTACCCCAACTAAAATCTATCCACTCAACAAAAATTATTTCACACCACAGACTCATCTTGTTCAGGATCAATTTGAAATCTATCATGGTTTCAGAGAAATCATACTCCATGGTAAGTTGTTCTTGTAGAATGTTGAACGACTATCCCAACTAAAATCTATCCACTCCACAAAAATTATTTCAGAGAAATCATAGTCCATGGTAAGTTGTTCTTGTAGAATGTTGAACGACTACCCCAACTAAAATCTATCCACTCAACAAAAATTATTTCAGAGAAATCATACTCCATGGTAAGTTGTTCTTGTAGAATGTTGAACGACTACCCCAACTAAAATCTATCCACTCAATAAAAATTATTTCACACCACAGACTCATCTTGGTCAGGATCGATTTGGAATCTATCATGGTTTCAGAGAAATAATACTCCATGGTAAGTTGTTCTTGTTGAACGACTTACTTACTTACTTAACGGGCTCCCGACCCGTGAAGAGTCTCTGCCTGAGACACAGCAGCCTTCCACTCTCTTCGATCCCGGGCACGCTGCTTCCAGTTATCTAGACCAAGCGCTCTGGCATCCGCGATAGCGTGATCCTTAAAACGGAGGTTCGGCCTTCCTTGTCTTCTCGAACCTGGGGGCTGTGATTCGAAGATCCTCTTTGCTGGAGCATTATTGTCCATTCGTTCGATGTGGCCGAGCCAGTGTAGTCGACGTGTTTTGGCTTTTTGGACTACATCCACATCCTGGTACAGCTCATAGAGTTCGCGGTTATATCTTCTCCTCCATTCGCCCTCCTCGCATACGGGACCGAATATCCGACGAAGAATTTTTCTTTCGAAAGTGTTCAGTATTTGCTCTGCTTTCCTGCTTATCGTCCAGCACTCGGCTCCATACAGCAGAACTGGCAGGATCAAAGTTTTGTAGAGCAAACATTTCGTCTTCCGAGTTAGGAGTTTTGACCCCATTTGTTTCGCCAAACCGAAGTAGCAGCGGTTTCCTAGGGTAAGTCTTCGTCGAATCTCCACTAAGTTGTCATTCGTGGAGTTGATATTTACTCCGAGGTAGGTAAACTCCTTAACCACTTCGAAGTTACTGTTGCCAACAGTGACGTTTTGTCCTAGGCGGTGGACAGATGCTTCTTTGTTTGTTGACAACATGTATTTGGTTTTGTCCTCATTCACTTCAAGGCCAACACGTTTCGCCTCTTCTTCAATTGCCGTAAAAGCCTCTAACACGGCGCGCTGGGAGCGACCGATGATGTCGATGTCGTCTGCGTATCCCAGCAACTGGACAGATTTGTTGAAGATAGTGCCTTCCGTGTTTACACCTGCCCTGCGCACTATCTGTTCCAGCACAAGATTGAAGAAGTCACATGATAGCGCATCCCCTTGCCGAAATCCGGTGCATGTTTGGAATAGTTCAGAGGAACTGTTGCCGAATTGCACGTTGCACCGCGTGTTATCCAGCGTCACGCGGCACAGCTGGATCAGTTTAGCCGGGATCCCGAATTCGGCCATCGCCTTGTAGAGCTCAAGACGATGAATGCTATCATATGCGGCTTTAAAGTCGATGAAGAGATGGTGAGTCTCGACTTGAAATTCGTTGGTCTTTTCCAGGATTTGCCTTAGTGTGAAAATTTGGTCGATCGTCGATCTGCCGGGCCGGAAGCCACACTGGTACGTGCCGATTAGTGTGCTGCAGAAAGGCTTCAGACGTTCACACAGTACGTTGGATAGGATCTTATATGCGACATTAAGCAGGGATATGCCTCGGTAGTTCTTACAAGACATAGGATCACCTTTCTTGAAGATGGGGCATATAGAGCTGATAGTCCAGTCATCGGGCATGACTTCATCCACCCACACTTGGTTGATGACTTGGTGCATGCACCCCACCAAAGCATCACCACCATGTTTGAAAAGCTCTGCTGGTAGACCATCAGAGCCGGCGGCCTTGTTGTTCTTCAGCTTTTTGATAGCTGAGCCGACCTCTTCAAAACTAGGAGGGGGAATGGATTCTTCATTGACTGGATGCGGGTTCTCTTCTTGCCCTATCACTCTCTCCACCTGATGCCCATTAAGTAGCTGCTGGAAATGCTGCTTAAATACATCTACTATTCCCTGTGCTTCGGTGACTAGGTTTCCTTCACTGTTTCGAAGAGCCTGCGTTCCGGGCTTGAAGCCAGCTGCCAGTTGCTTGGCTTTCCTGAAAAACATCCGGATGTTGTTCCTATCGCGGGACTCTTCGATATCCTTGAGCTGGGAGGCTGCGTGGGCCCTTTTCTTCTTACGCAGGATCTTCTTCTCCTCCCTTCTTCTGGTTCGATACTCTTCTCTCGCTGCCCTTGTTTTGCGTTGCAGCGCTTGCAAGTGTGCATTTTCTGTCACATTTTTCCGGCGTACGCATTCATCATCATACCAAGGGCTCTTTTTGGGTGGTGGCTGGTAGCCTATGGTGGTCTCTGCTACCCCTTTGATGATGTCGCGATACTGGTTCCACAGATTGTTGGCGTTTGTGGATGGTGAATGCACAGCGGAGAGTCTCTCACTCAGGCGCTCCCTGTAGGCTCTGGCTACTCCAGACGTGCTAAGGCTTCCAACGTTGAATTTCTTTTTCTGGGCGGTCTGCAGCTTCTTCTCATTGGATAGTCGAGCTCTGAACTTAGCTGCAACAAGAAAATGGTCAGAGTCGACGTTTGCCCCTCTGAACGTTTGCACATTCAGAATGTTGGATGCGTGCCTCGCATCTATTAGCACGTGGTCGATTTGGTTGGCGGTTCGACCATCTGGAGAGCGCCAGGTTGCTGTGTGGATTCGTAGTCTTGGAAACCTAGTGCTACTTATCACCGTATTACGAGCTGCTGCAAAATCGATTAGCCGGAAGCCGTTGTCTGATGTCGTGTCGTGGAGGCTGTGCTTTCCAACTAATCCGCCGAAGATGTTTTCCTTACCGATTTTGGCATTGAAGTCCCCGAGTATGATTTTGACATCATACTCCGGACAGGCTCCGTAGGCTCCGTCCAGGAGGTCATAAAACTCCTCCTTGATAGAGTCTTCAGCTTCGTCGGTAGGGGCGTGTGCACATATTATGCTGATGTTTTGAAATGTAGCCTTGATGCGGATCACAGCCAGGCGATCGCTGATCGGCTTAAAGTCAATTATCATTGAGCGTAGCCGATTTCCCACGACGAATCCGCATCCTAACATGTGCAGTCTTTTGTGGCAGCTGTAATAAATGTCGCAATTTTTTCGTTTTTGCATACCTGATCCTATCCATCGTATCTCCTGGATCGCGGTAATATCTGCCTTGTACCGCGTGAGGACAGATTCAAGTTTTTGAGTAGCACCAGGAGTGTACAGTGTACGTACATTCCAGGTGCATACTCTTATATCATAGTCCGTGTACGTTCCGGGTCGTGGTATTAAATGAGGGGGTCCATTATCCGAGGCTTGCGTCTCTCTCATAACTAAATTTTTTTACGTGGTAAGGAAGTTACCCCGACGGCACAACCCCCAACCTGGAGGGCCAGTTCCATTTTTTTGAAACCCCTAGGACGAGGGGCCGGTTTTAAACCGAAGTCAGTATCCCGCTTCGGGGATATGAGAGCTGCCGTTGGCCCAATAAGGGCTCATCCGCCACCATCTCTTTTCCAAAAACCTGACTTATTCTTGGAAATCTTTATCGGCCTGAGCTCCGAATATGTCGAAGTAGCCCAGATAAAGTGTTGTGCTTCCGTTTGAAGCTTTAACGCCACCTTTGACTCCATCGAGAGAGTTCGTCCGCTGTCGTATTTATAGTGCTGCAATTTTCTCTTGGTCAACACTCGCGCTTATAAGTTTAGCAAGTCGGGTCCGGATGGACACCAACCAGTACCCGATGGCTACCACTAGGAGGTAAAATAAGCACAATTGATGCGCAGTAACAGTTACAACACTGGACGTCGCCAGGTTGACGCCAGTCAGTGCCTACCCTATTCCTACAGCATCCAGCCATCTGTTGAACGACTATCCCAACTAAAATCTATCCACTCAACAAAAATTATTTCAGAGAAATCATACTCCATGGTAAGTTGTTCTTGTAGAATGTTGAACGACTACCCCAACTAAAATCTATCCACTCAACAAAAATTATTTCACACCACAGACTCATCTTGGTCAGGATCGATTTGAAATCTATCATGGTTTCAGAGAAATCATAGTCCATGGTAAGTTGTTCTTGTAGAATGTTGAACGACTACCCCAACTAAAATCTATCCACTCAACAAAAATTATTTCACACCACAGACTCATCTTGGTCAGGATCGATTTGAAATCTATCATGGTTGCAGAGTAATCATACTCCATGGTTCGTTGTTCTTGTAGAATGTTGAACGACTACCCCAACTAAAATCTATCCACTCAACAAAAATTATTTCAGGGAAATCATACTCCATGGTTCGTTGTTCTTGTAGAATGTTGAACGACTACCCCAAATAAAATCTATCCACTCAACAAAAATTATTTCACACCACAGACTCATCTTGGTCAGGATCGATTTGAAATCTATCATGGTTTCAGAGAAATCATAGTCCATGGTAAGTTGTTCTTGTAGAATGTTGAACGACTACCCCAACTAAAATCTATCCACTCAACAAAAATTATTTCACACCACAGACTCATCTTGGTCAGGATCGATTTGAAATCTATCATGGTTGCAGAGAAATCATACTCCATGGTTCGTTGTTCTTGTAGAATGTTGAACGACTACCCCAACTAAAAGCTACCCACTCAACAAAAATTATTTCAGAGAAATCATACTCCATGGTAAGTTGCTCTTGTAGAATGTTGAACGACTATCCCAACTAAAATCTATCCACTCAACAAAAATTATTTCAGAGAAATCATACTCCATGGTAAGTTGTTCTTGTAGAATGTTGAACGACTACCCCAACTAAAATCTATCCACTCAACAAAAATTATTTCACACCACAGACTCATCTTGGTCAGGATCGATTTGAAATCTATCATGGTTGCAGAGAAATCATACTCCATGGTTCGTTGTTCTTGTAGAATGTTGAACGACTATCCCAACTAAAATCTATCCACTCAACAAAAATTATTTCAGAGAAATCATACTCCATGGTAAGTTGCTCTTGTAGAATGTTGAACGACTATCCCAACTAAAATCTATCCACTCAACAAAAATTATTTCAGAGAAATCATACTGCATGGTAAGTTGTTCTTGTAGAATGTTGAACGACTACCCCAACTAAAATCTATCCACTCAACAAAAATTATTTCAGAGAAATCATACTCCATGGTAAGTTGTTCTTGTAGAATGTTGAACGACTATCCCAACTAAAATCTATCCACTCAACAAAAATTATTTCAGAGAAATCATACTCCATGGTTCGTTGTTCTTGTAGAATGTTGAACGACTACCCCAACTAAAATCTATCCACTCAACAAAAATTATTTTAGAGAAATCATACTCCATGGTAAGTTGTTCTTGTAGAATGTTGAACGACTACCCCAACTAAAATGAAGCCACTCAACAAAAATTATTTCACACCACAGACTCATCTTGGTCAGGATCGATTTGAAATCTATCATGGTTGCAGAGAAATCATACTCCATGGTTCGTTGTTCTTGTAGAATGTTGAACGACTATCCCAACTTAAATCTATCCACTCAACAAAAATTATTTCGACTACCCCAACTAAAATCTATCCACTCAACAAAAATTATTTCACACCACAGACTCATCTTGGTCAGGATCGATTTGAAATCTATCATGGTTGCAGAGAAATCATACTCCATGGTTCGTTGTTCTTGTAGAATGTTGAACGACTACCCCAACTAAAAGCTACCCACTCAACAAAAATTATTTCAGAGAAATCATACTCCATGGTAAGTTGCTCTTGTAGAATGTTGAACGACTATCCCAACTAAAATCTATCCACTCAACAAAAATTATTTCAGAGAAATCATACTCCATGGTAAGTTGTTCTTGTAGAATGTTGAACGACTACCCCAACTAAAATCTATCCACTCAACAAAAATTATTTCACACCACAGACTCATCTTGGTCAGGATCGATTTGAAATCTATCATGGTTGCAGAGAAATCATACTCCATGGTTCGTTGTTCTTGTAGAATGTTGAACGACTATCCCAACTAAAATCTATCCACTCAACAACAATTATTTCAGAGAAATCTTACTCCATGGTAAGTTGCTCTTGTAGAATGTTGAACGACTATCCCAACTAAAATCTATCCACTCAACAAAAATTATTTTAGAGAAATCATACTGCATGGTAAGTTGTTCTTGTAGAATGTTGAACGACTACCCCAACTAAAATCTATCCACTCAACAAAAATTATTTCAGAGAAATCATACTCCATGGTAAGTTGTTCTTGTAGAATGTTGAACGACTATCCCAACTAAAATCTATCCACTCAACAAAAATTATTTCAGAGAAATCATACTCCATGGTTCGTTGTTCTTGTAGAATGTTGAACGACTACCCCAACTAAAATCTATCCACTCAACAAAAATTATTTCAGAGAAATCATACTCCATGGTTCGTTGTTCTTGTAGAATGTTGAACGACTATCCACTCAACAAAAATTATTTCACACCACAGACTCATCTTGGTCAGGATCGATTTGAAATCTATCATGGTTTCAGAGAAATCATACTCCATGGTTCGTTGTTCTTGTAGAATGTTGAACGACTACCCCAACTAAAATCTATCCACTCAACAAAAATTATTTCACACCACAGACTCATCTTGGTCAGGATCGATTTGAAATCTATCATGGTTTCAGAGAAATCATACTCCATGTTAAGTTGTTCTTGTAGAATGTTGAACGACTATCCCAACTAAAATATATCCACTCAACAAAAATTATTTCAGAGAAATCATACTCCATGGTAAGTTGTTCTTGTAGAATGTTGAACGTCTACCCCAACTAAAATCTATCCACTCAACATAAATTATTTCACACCACAGACTCATCTTGGTCAGGATCGATTTGAAATCTATCATGGTTTCAGAGAAATCATACTCCATGGTAAGTTGCTCTTGTAGAATGTTGAACGACTATCCCAACTAAAATCTATCCACTCAACAAAAATTATTTCAGAGAAATCATACTGCATGGTAAGTTGTTCTTGTAGAATGTTGAACGACTACCCCAACTAAAATCTATCCACTCAACAAAAATTATTTCAGAGAAATCATACTCCATGGTAAGTTGTTCTTGTAGAATGTTGAACGACTATCCCAACTAAAATCTCTCCACTCAACAAAAATTATTTCAGAGAAATCATACTCCATGGTTCGTTGTTCTTGTAGAATGTTGAACGACTACCCCAACTAAAATCTATCCACTCAACAAAAATTATTTTAGAGAAATCATACTCCATGGTAAGTTGTTCTTGTAGAATGTTGAACGACTACCCCAACTAAAATCTATCCACTCAACAAAAATTATTTCACACCACAGACTCATCTTGGTCAGGATCGATTTGAAATCTATCATGGTTTCAGAGAAAACATAGTCCATGGTTCGCTGTTCTTGTAGAATGTTGAACGACTATCCCAACTAAAATCTATCCACTCAACAAAAATTATTTCAGAGAAATCATAGTCCATGGTAAGTTGTTCTTATAGAATGTTGAACGACTACCCCTAACTAAAATCTATCCACTCAACAAAAATTATTTCAGAGAAATCATAGTCCATGGTTCGTTGTTCTTGTACAATGTTGAACGACTACCCCAACTAAAATCTATCCACTCAACAAAAATTATTTCAGAGAAATCATACTCCATGGTAAGTTGTTCTTGTAGAATGTTGAACGACTATTCCAACTAAAATCTATCCACTCAACAAAAATTATTTCACACCACAGACTCATCTTGGTCTGGATCGATTTGAAATCTATCATGGTTTCAGAGAAATCATACTCCATGGTTCGTTGTTCTTGTAGAATGTTGAACGACTACCCCAACTAAAATCTATCCACTCAACAAAAATTATTTCAGCGAAATCATACTCCATGGTTCGTTGTTCTTGTAGGATGTTGAACGACTACCCCAACTAAAATCTTTCCACTCAACAAAAATTATTTCACACCACAGACTCATCTTATTCAGGATCGATTTGAAATCTATCATGGTTTCAGAGAAATCATACTCCATGTTAAGTTGTTCTTGTAGAATGTTGAACGACTATCCCAACTAAAATCTATCCACTCAACAAAAATTATTTCAGAGAAATCATAGTCCATGGTAAGTTGTTCTTGTAGAATGTTGAACGTCTACCCCAACTAAAATCTATCCACTCAACATAAATTATTTCACACCACAGATTCATCTTGGTCAGGATCGATTTGAAATCTATCATGGTTTCAGAGAAATCATACTCCATGGTAAGTTGTTCTTGTGGAACGTTGAGCGACTACCCCTAACTAAAATCTATCCACTCAACAAAAATTATTTCACACCACAGACTCATCTTGGTCAGGATCGATTTGAAATCTATCATGGTTTCAGAGAAATCATACCCCATGGTTCGTTGTTCTTGTAGAATGTTGAACGACTACCCCAACTAAACTCTATCCACTCAACAAAAATTATTTCAGAGAAATCATACTCCATGGTAAGTTGTTCTTGTAGGATGTTGAACGACTACCCCAACTAAAATCTATCCACTCAACAAAAATTATTTCAGAGAAATCATACTCCATCGTAAGTTGTTCTTGTAGAATGTTGAACGACTATCCCAACTAAAATCTATCCACTCAACAAAAATTATTTCACACCACAGACTCATCTTGGTCAGTATCGATTTGAAATCTATCATGGTTTCAGAGAAATCATAGTCCATGGTAAGTTGTTCTTGTAGAATGTTGACCGACTACCCCTAACTAAAATCTATCCACTCAACAAAAATTATTTCACACCACAGACTCATCTTGGTCAGGATCGATTTGAAATCTATCATGGTTTCAGAGAAATCATAGTCCATGGTAAGTTGTTCTTGTAAAATGTTGAACGACTATCCCAACTAAAATCTATCCACTCAACAAAAATTATTTCAGAGAAATCATACTCCATGGTAAGTTGTTCTTGTAGAATGTTGAACGACTATCCCAACTAAAATCTATCCACTCAACAAAAATTATTTCAGGGAAATCATAGTCCATGGTAAGTTGTTCTTGTAGAATGGTGACCGACTACCCCTAACTAAAATCTATCCACTCAACAAAAATTATTTCACACCACAGACTCATCTTGGTCAGGACCGATTTAAAATCTATCATGGTTTCAGAGAAATCATACTCCATGGTTCGTTGTTCTTGTAGAATGTTGAACGACTACCCCAACTAAAATCTATCCACTCAACAAAAATTATTTCACACCACAGACTCATCTTGTACAGTATCGATTTGAAATCTATCATGGTTTCAGAGAAATCATAGTCCATGGTAAGTTGTTCTTGTAGAATGTTGACCGACTACCCCTAACTAAAATCTATCCACTCAACAAAAATTATTTCACACCACAGACTCATCTTGGTCAGGATCGATTTGAAATCTATCATGGTTTCAGAGAAATCATACTCCATGGTTCGTTGTCCTTGTAGAATGTTGAACGACTACCCCAACTAAAATCTATCCACTCAACAAAAATTATTTCAGAGAAATCATACTCCATGGTTCGTTGTTCTTGTAGAATGTTGAACGACTACCCCAACTAAAATCTATCCACTCAACAAAAATTATTTCACACCACAGACTCATCTTGGTCAGGACCGATTTGAAATCTATCATGGTTTCAGAGAAATCATACTCCATGGTTCGTTGTTCTTGTAAAATGTTGAACGACTATCCCAACTAAAATCTATCCACTCAACAAAAATTATTTCACACCACAGACTCATCTTGGTCAGGATCGATTTGAAATCTATCATGGTTTCAGAGAAATCATACTCCATGTTAAGTTGTTCTTGTAGAATGTTGAACGACTATCCCAACTAAAATCTATCCACTCAACAAAAATTATTTCAGAGAAATCATACTCCATGGTAAGTTGTTCTTGTAGAATGTTGAACGTCTACACTCAACAAAAATTATTTCACACCACAGACTCATCTTGGTCAGTATCGATTTGAAATCTATCATGGTTTCAGAGAAATCATAGTCCATGGTAAGTTGTTCTTGTAGAATGTTGACCGACTACCCCTAACTAAAATCTATCCACTCAACAAAAATTATTTCACACCACAGACTCATCTTGGTCAGGATCGATTTGAAATCTATCATGGTTTCAGAGAAATCATAGTCCATGGTAAGTTGTTCTTGTGAAATGTTGAACGACTATCCCAACTAAAATCTATCCACTCAACAAAAATTATTTCAGAGAAATCATACTCCATGGTAAGTTGTTCTTGTAGAATGTTGAACGACTATCCCAACTAAAATCTATCCACTCAACAAAAATTATTTCAGGGAAATCATAGTCCATGGTAAGTTGTTCTTGTAGAATGGTGACCGACTACCCCTAACTAAAATCTATCCACTCAACAAAAATTATTTCACACCACAGACTCATCTTGGTCAGGATCGATTTGAAATCTATCATGGTTTCAGAGAAATCATACTCCATGGTTCGTTGTTCTTGTAGAATGTTGAACGACTACCCCAACTAAAATCTATCCACTCAACAAAAATTATTTCACACCACAGACTCATCTTGTACAGTATCGATTTGAAATCTATCATGGTTTCAGAGAAATCATAGTCCATGGTAAGTTGTTCTTGTAGAATGTTGACCGACTACCCCTAACTAAAATCTATCCACTCAACAAAAATTATTTCACACCACAGACTCATCTTGGTCAGGATCGATTTGAAATCTATCATGGTTTCAGAGAAATCATACTCCATGGTTCGTTGTCCTTGTAAAATGTTGAACGACTACCCCAACTAAAATCTATCCACTCAACAAAAATTATTTCAGAGAAATCATACTCCATGGTTCGTTGTTCTTGTAGAATGTTGAACGACTACCCCAACTAAAATCTATCCACTCAACAAAAATTATTTCACACCACAGACTCATCTTGGTCAGGACCGATTTGAAATCTATCATGGTTTCAGAGAAATCATACTCCATGGTTCGTTGTTCTTGTAAAATGTTGAACGACTATCCCAACTAAAATCTATCCACTCAACAAAAATTATTTCACACCACAGACTCATCTTGGTCAGGATCGATTTGAAATCTATCATGGTTTCAGAGAAAACATAGTCCATGGTAAGTTGTTCTTGTAGAATGTTGAACGACTACCCCAACTAAAATCTATCCACTCAACAAAAATTATTTCACACCACAGACTCATCTTGGTCAGGATCGATTTGAAATCTATCATGGTTTCAGAGAAATCATACTCCATGGTTCGTTGTTCTTGTAGAATGTTGAACGACTACCCCAACTAAAATCTATCCACTCAACAAAAATTATTTCACACCACAGACTCATCTTGGTCAGGATCGAGTTGAAATCTATCATGGTTTCAGAGAAATCATACTCCATGGTTCGTTGTTCTTGTAGAATGTTGAACGACTACCCCAACTAAAATCTATCCACTCAACAAAAATTATTTCACACCACAGACTCATCTTGGTCAGGATCGATTTGAAATCTATCATGGTTTCAGAGAAATCATACTCCATGGTAAGTTGTTCTTGTAGAATGTTGAACGACTATCCCAACTAAAATCTATCCACTCAACAAAAATTATTTCACACCACAGACTCATCTTGGTCAGGATCGATTTGAAATTTATCATGGTTTCAGAGAAATCATACTCCATGGTTCGTTGTTCTTGTAGAATGTTGAACGACTACCCCAACTAAAATCTATCCACTCAACAAAAATTATTTCACACCACAGACTCATCTTGGTCAGGATCGATTTGAAATCTATCATGGTTTCAGAGAAAACATAGTCCATGGTAAGTTGTTCTTGTAGAATGTTGAACGACTACCCCAACTAAAATCTATCCACTCAACAAAAATTATTTCACACCACAGACTCATCTTGGTCAGGATCGATTTGAAATCTATCATGGTTTCAGAGAAAACATAGTCCATGGTAAGTTGTTCTTGTAGAATGTTGAACGACTACCCCAACTAAAATCTATCCACTCAACAAAAATTATTTCACACCACAGACTCATCTTGGTCAGGATCGATTTGAAATCTATCATGGTTTCAGAGAAAACATAGTCCATGGTAAGTTGTTCTTGTAGAATGTTGAACGACTACCCCAACTAAAATCTATCCACTCAACAAAAATTATTTCACACCACAGACTCATCTTGGTCAGGATCGATTTGAAATCTATCATGGTTTCAGAGAAATCATACTCCATGGTTCGTTGTTCTTGTAGAATGTTGAACGACTACCCCAACTAAAATCTATCCACTCAACAAAAATTATTTCACACCACAGACTCATCTTGGTCAGGATCGATTTGAAATCTATCATGGTTTCAGAGAAATCATACTCCATTGTTCGTTGTTCTTGTAGAATGTTGAACGACTACCCCAACTAAAATCTATCCACTCAACAAAAATTATTTCACACCACAGACTCATCTTGGTCAGGATCGAGTTGAAATCTATCATGGTTTCAGAGAAATCATACTCCATGGTTCGTTGTTCTTGTAGAATGTTGAACGACTATCCCAACTAAAATCTATCCACTCAACAAAAATTATTTCAGGGAAATCATAGTCCATGGTAAGTTGTTCTTGTAGAATGGTGACCGACTACCCCTAACTAAAATCTATCCACTCAACAAAAATTATTTCACACCACAGACTCATCTTGGTCAGGATCGATTTGAAATCTATCATGGTTTCAGAGAAATCATACTCCATGGTTCGTTGTTCTTGTAGAATGTTGAACGACTACCCCAACTAAAATCTATCCACTCAACAAAAATTATTTCACACCACAGACTCATCTTGGTCAGGATCGAGTTGAAATCTATCATGGTTTCAGAGAAATCATACTCCATGGTTCGTTGTTCTTGTAGAATGTTGAACGACTACCCCAACTAAAATCTATCCACTCAACAAAAATTATTTCACACCACAGACTCATCTTGGTCAGGATCGATTTGAAATCTATCATGGTTTCAGAGAAATCATACTCCATGGTAAGTTGTTCTTGTAGAATGTTGAACGACTACCCCAACTAAAATCTATCCACTCAACAAAAATTATTTCAGAGAAATCATAGTCCATGGTAAGTTGTTCTTGTAGAATGTTGAACGACTACGCCAACTAAAATCTATCCACTCAACAAAAATTATTTCACACCGCAGACTCATCTTGGTCAGGATCGATTTGAAATCTATCATGGTTTCAGAGAAATCATAGTCCATGGTAAGTTGTTCTTGTAGAATGTTGAACGACTACCCCAACTAAAATCTATCCACTCAACAAAAATTATTTCACACCACAGACCCATCTTGGTCAGGATCGATTTGAAATCTATCATGGTTTCAGAGAAATCATACTCCATGGTTCGTTGTTCTTGTAGAATGTTGAGCGACTATCCCAACTAAAATCTATCCACTCAACAAAAATTATTTCACACCACAGACTCATCTTGGTCAGGATCGATTTGAAATCTATCATGGTTTCAAAGAAATCTTACTCCATGGTTCGTTGTTCTTGTAAAATGTTGAACGACTATCCCAACTAAAATCTATCCACTCAACAAAAATTATTTCAGAGAAATCATACTCCATGGTAAGTTGTTCTTGTAGAATGTTGAACGACTACCCCTAACTAAAATCTATCCACTCAACAAAAATTATTTCAGAGAAATCATACTCCATGGTTCGTTGTTCTTGTAGAATGTTGAACGTCTACCCCAACCAAAATCTATCCACTCAACAAAAATTATTTCAGAGAAATCATACTCCATGCTAAGTTGTTCTTGTAGAATGTTGAACGACTACCCCAACTAAAATCTATCCACTCAACAAAAATTATTTCACACCACAGACTCATCTTGGTCAGGATCGATTTGAAATCTATTATGGTTTCAGAGAAATCATACTCCATGGTTCGTTGTTCTTGTAAAATGTTGAACGACTATCCCAACTAAAATCTATCCACTCAACAAAAATTATTTCAGAGAAATCATACTCCATGGTAAGTTGTTCTTGTAGAATGTTGAACGACTATCCCAACTAAAATCTATCCACTCAACAAAAATTATTTCACACCACAGACTCATCTTAGTCAGGATCGATTTGAAATCTATCATGGTTGCAGAGAAATCATACTCCATGGTTCGTTGTTCTTGTAGAATGTTGAACGACTACCCCAACTAAAATCTATCCACTCAACAAAAATTATTTCACACCACAGACTCATCTTGGTCAGGATCGATTTGAAATCTATCATGGTTTCAGAGAAATCATACTCCATGGTTCGTTGTTCTTGTAAAATGTTGAACGACTATTCCAACTAAAATCTATCCACTCAACAAAAATTATTTCAGAGAAATCATACTCCATGGTAAGTTGTTCTTGTAGAATGTTGAACGACTATCCCAACTAAAATCTATCCACTCAACAAAAATTATTTCACACCACAGACTCATCTTGGTCAGGATCGATTTGAAATCTATCATGGTTTCAGAGAAATCATAGTCCATGGTAAGTTGTTCTTGTAGAATGTTGAACGACTACCCCAACTAAAATCTATCCACTCAACAAAAATTATTTCACACCACAGACTCATCTTGGTCAGGATCGATTTGAAATCTATCATGGTTTCAGAGAAATCATACTCCATGGTTCGTTGTTCTTGTAGAATGTTGAACGACTGCCCCAACTAAAATCTATCCACTCAACAAAAATTATTTCAGAGAAATCATACTCCATGGTAAGTTGTTCTTGTAGAATGTTGAACGACTATCCCAACTAAAATCTATCCACTCAACAAAAATTATTTCAGAGAAATCATACTCCATGGTAAGTTGTTCTTGTAGAATGTTGAACGACTACCCCTAACTAAAATCTATCCACTCAACAAAAATTATTTCACACCACAGACTCGTCTTGGTCAGGATCGATTTGAAATCTATCATGGTTTCAGAGAAATCATACTCCATGGTTCGTTGTTCTTGTAGAATGTTGAACGACTACCCCAACTAAAATCTATCCACTCAACAAAAATTATTTCACACCACAGACTCATCTTGGTCAGGATCGATTTGAAATCTATCATGGTTTCAGAGAAATCATAGTCCATGGTAAGTTGTTCTTGTAGAATGTTGAACGACTACCCCTAACTAAAATCTATCCACTCAACAAAAATTATTTCAGAGAAATCATACTCCATGGTTCGTTGTTGTTGTAGAATGTTGAACGACTACCCCAACTAAAAAATATCCACTCAAAAAAATTATTTCAGAGAAATCATACTCCATAGTAAGTTGTTCTTGTAGAATGTTGAACGACTACCCCAACTAAAATCTATCCACTCAACAAAAATTATTTCAGAGAAATCATAGTCCATGGTAAGTTGTTCTTGTAGAATGTTGAACGACTACCCCAACTAAAATCTATCCACTCAACAAAAATTATTTCACACCACAGACTCATCTTGGTCAGGATCGATTTGAAATCTATCATGGTTTCAGAGAAATCATACTCCATTGTAAGTTGTTCTTGTAGAATGTTGAACGACTACCCCTAACTAAAATCTATCCACTCAACAAAAATTATTTCAGAGGAATCATACTCCATGGTTCGTTGTTCTTGTAGAATGTTGAACGACTACCCCAACTAAAATCTATCCACTCAACAAAAATTATTTCAGAGAAATCATACTCCATGGTAAGTTGTTCTTGTAGAATGTTGAACGACTACCCCAACTAAAATCTATCCACTCAACAAAAATTATTTCAGAGAAATCATACTCCATGTTAAGTTGTTCTTGTAGAATGTTGAACGACTATCCCAATTAAAATCTATCCACTCAACAAAAATTATTTCAGAGAAATCATACTCCATTGTAAGTTGTTCTTGTAGAATGTTGAACGACTACCCCTAACTAAAATCTATCCACTCAACAAAAAGTATTTCACACCACAGACTCATCTTGGTCAGGATCGATTTGAAATCTATCATGGTTTCAGAGAAATCATAGTCCATGGTAAGTTGTTCTTGTAGAATGTTGAACGACTACCCCTAACTAAAATCTATCCACTCAACAAAAATTATTTCAGGGGAATCATACTCCATGGTTCGTTGTTCTTGTAGAATGTTGAACGACTACCCCAACTAAAATCTATCCACTCAACAAAAATTATTTCAGAGAAATCATACTCCATGGTAAGTTGTTCTTGTAGAATGTTGAACGACTACCCCAACTAAAATCTATCCACTCAACAAAAATTATTTCAGAGAAATCATACTCCATGTTAAGTTGTTCTTGTAGAATGTTGAACGACTGCCCCAACTAAAATCTATCCACTCAACAAAAATTATTTCAGAGAAATCATACTCCATGGTAAGTTGTTCTTGTAGAATGTTGAACGACTATCCCAACTAAAATCTATCCACTCAACAAAAATTATTTCAGAGAAATCATACTCCATGGTAAGTTGTTCTTGTAGAATGTTGAACGACTACCCCTAACTAAAATCTATCCACTCAACAAAAATTATTTCACACCACAGACTCGTCTTGGTCAGGATCGATTTGAAATCTATCATGGTTTCAGAGAAATCATACTCCATGGTTCGTTGTTCTTGTAGAATGTTGAACGACTACCCCAACTAAAATCTATCCACTCAACAAAAATTATTTCACACCACAGACTCATCTTGGTCAGGATCGATTTGAAATCTATCATGGTTTCAGAGAAATCATAGTCCATGGTAAGTTGTTCTTGTAGAATGTTGAACGACTACCCCTAACTAAAATCTATCCACTCAACAAAAATTATTTCAGAGAAATCATACTCCATGGTTCGTTGTTGTTGTAGAATGTTGAACGACTACCCCAACTAAAAAATATCCACTCAAAAAAATTATTTCAGAGAAATCATACTCCATAGTAAGTTGTTCTTGTAGAATGTTGAACGACTACCCCAACTAAAATCTATCCACTCAACAAAAATTATTTCAGAGAAATCATAGTCCATGGTAAGTTGTTCTTGTAGAATGTTGAACGACTACCCCAACTAAAATCTATCCACTCAACAAAAATTATTTCACACCACAGACTCATCTTGGTCAGGATCGATTTGAAATCTATCATGGTTTCAGAGAAATCATACTCCATTGTAAGTTGTTCTTGTAGAATGTTGAACGACTACCCCTAACTAAAATCTATCCACTCAACAAAAATTATTTCAGAGGAATCATACTCCATGGTTCGTTGTTCTTGTAGAATGTTGAACGACTACCCCAACTAAAATCTATCCACTCAACAAAAATTATTTCAGAGAAATCATACTCCATGGTAAGTTGTTCTTGTAGAATGTTGAACGACTACCCCAACTAAAATCTATCCACTCAACAAAAATTATTTCAGAGAAATCATACTCCATGTTAAGTTGTTCTTGTAGAATGTTGAACGACTATCCCAATTAAAATCTATCCACTCAACAAAAATTATTTCAGAGAAATCATACTCCATTGTAAGTTGTTCTTGTAGAATGTTGAACGACTACCCCTAACTAAAATCTATCCACTCAACAAAAAGTATTTCACACCACAGACTCATCTTGGTCAGGATCGATTTGAAATCTATCATGGTTTCAGAGAAATCATAGTCCATGGTAAGTTGTTCTTGTAGAATGTTGAACGACTACCCCTAACTAAAATCTATCCACTCAACAAAAAATATTTCAGAGAAATCATACTCCATGGTTCGTTGTTCTTGTAGAATGTTGAACGACTACCCCAACTAAAATCTATCCACTCAACAAAAATTATTTCAGAGAAATCATACTCCATGGTAAGTTGTTCTTGTAGAATGTTGAACGACTACCCCAACTAAAATCTATCCACTCAACAAAAATTATTTCACACCACAGACTCATATTGGTCAGGATCGATTTGAAATCTATCATGGTTTCAGAGAAATCATACTCCATTGTAAGTTGTTCTTGTAGAATGTTGAACGACTACCCCTAACTAAAATATATCCACTCAACAAAAATTATTTCAGAGAAATCATACTCCATGGTTCGTTGTTCTTGTAGAATGTTGAACGACTACCCCAACTAAAATCTATCCACTCAACAAAAATTATTTCAGAGAAATCATACTCCATGGTAAGTTGTTCTTGTAGAATGTTGAACGACTACCCCAACTAAAATCTATCCACTCAACAAAAATTATTTCACACCACAGACTCATCTTGGTCAGGATCGATTTGAAATCTATCATGGTTGCTGAGAAATCATACTCCATGGTTCGTTGTTCTTGTATAATGTTGAACGACTACCCCTAACTAAAATCTATCCACTCAACAAAAATTATTTCAGAGAAATCATACTCCATGGTTCGTTGTTCTTGTAGAATGTTGAACGACTACCCCAACTAAAATCTATCCACTCAACAAAAATTATTTCAGAGAAATCATACTCCATGGTAAGTTGTTCTTGTAGAATGTTGAACGACTACCCCAACTAAAATCTATCCACTCAACAAAAATTATTTCACACCACAGACTCATCTTGGTCAGGATCGATTTGAAATCTATCATGGTTTCAGAGAAATCATAGTCCATGGTAAGTTGTTCTTGTAGAATGTTGAACGACTACCCCAACTAAAATCTATCCACTCAACAAAAATTATTTCACACCACAGACTCATCTTGGTCAGGATCGATTTGAAATCTATCATGGTTTCAGAGAAATCATACTCCATGGTTCGTTGTTCTTGTAGAATGTTGAACGACTATCCCAACTAAAATCTATCCACTCAACAAAAATTATTTCACACCACAGACTCATCTTGGGCAGGATCGATTTGAAATCTATCATGGTTTCAGAGAAATCATACTCCATGGTTCGTTGTTCTTGTAGAATGTTGAACGACTATCCCAACTGAAATCTATCCACTCAACAAAAATTATTTCAGAGAAATCATACTCCATGGTTCGTTGTTCTTGTAGAATGTTGAACGACTACCCCAACTAAAATCTATCCACTCAACAAAAATTATTTCACACCACAGACTCATCTTGGTCAGGATCGATTTGAAATCTATCATGGTTTCAGAGAAATCATACTCCATGTTAAGTTGTTCTTGTAGAATGTTGAACGACTATCCCAACTAAAATCTATCCACTGAACAAAAATTATTTCAGAGAAATCATACTCCATGGTAAGTTGTTCTTGTAGAATGTTGAACGACTACCCCAAGTAAAATCTATCCACTCAACAAAAATTATTTCAGAGAAATCATACTCCATGGTAAGTTGTTCTTGTAGAATGTTGAACGACTATATCAACTAAAATCTATCCACTCAACAAAAATTATTTCAGAGAAATCATACTCCATGGTAAGTTGTTCTTGTAGAATGTTGAACGACTACCCCAACTAAAATCTATCCACTCAACAAAAATTATTTCACACCACAGACTCATCTTGGTAAGGATCGATTTGAAATCTATCATGGTTGCAGAGAAATCATACTCCATGGTTCGTTGTTCTTGTAGAATGTTGATCGACTACCCCTAACTAAAATCTATCCACTCAACAAAAATTATTTCAGAGAAATCATACTCCATGGTAAGTTGTTCTTGTAGAATGTTGAACGACTACCCCAACTAAAATCTATCCACTCAACAAAAATTATTTCACACCACAGACTCATCTTGGTCAGGATCGATTTGAAATCTATCATGGTTTCAGAGAAATCATAGTCCATGGTAAGTTGTTCTTGTAGAATGTTGAACGACTACCCCAACTAAAATCTATCCACTCAACAAAAATTATTTCACACCACAGACTCATCTTGGTCAGGATCGATTTGAAATCTATCATTGTTTCAGAGAAATCATACTCCATGGTTCGTTGTTCCTGTAGAATGTTGAACGACTATCCCAACTAAAATCTATCCACTCAACAAAAATTATTTCACACCACAGACTCATCTTGGTCAGGATCGATTTGAAATCTATCATGGTTTCAGAGAAATCATACTCCATGGTTCGTTGTTCTTGTAGAATGTTGAACGACTATCCCAATTAAAATCTATCCACTCAACAAAAATTATTTCAGAGAAATCATACTCCATTGTAAGTTGTTCTTGTAGAATGTTGAACGACTACCCCTAACTAAAATCTATCCACTCAACAAAAAGTATTTCACACCACAGACTCATCTTGGTCAGGATCGATTTGAAATCTATCATGGTTTCAGAGAAATCATAGTCCATGGTAAGTTGTTCTTGTAGAATGTTGAACGACTACCCCTAGCTAAAATCTATCCACTCAACAAAAAATATTTCAGAGAAATCATACTCCATGGTTCGTTGTTCTTGTAGAATGTTGAACGACTACCCCAACTAAAATCTATCCACTCAACAAAAATTATTTCAGAGAAATCATACTCCATGGTAAGTTGTTCTTGTAGAATGTTGAACGACTACCCCAACTAAAATCTATCCACTCAACAAAAATTATTTCAGAGAAATCATACTCCATGGTAAGTTGTTCTTGTAGAATGTTGAACGACTACCCCAACTAAAATCTATCCACTCAACAAAAATTATTTCACACCACAGACTCATCTTGGTCAGGATCGATTTGAAATCTATCATGGTTTCAGAGAAATCATACTCCATTGTAAGTTGTTCTTGTAGAATGTTGAACGACTACCCCTAACTAAAATATATCCACTCAACAAAAATTATTTCAGAGAAATCATACTCCATGGTTCGTTGTTCTTGTAGAATGTTGAACGACTACCCCAACTAAAATCTATCCACTCAACAAAAATTATTTCAGAGAAATCATACTCCATGGTAAGTTGTTCTTGTAGAATGTTGAACGACTACCCCAATTAAAATCTATCCACTCAACAAAAATTATTTCACACCACAGACTCATCTTGGTCAGGATCGATTTGAAATCTATCATGGTTGCAGAGAAATCATACTCCATGGTTCGTTGTTCTTGTAGAATGTTGAACGACTACCCCTAGCTAAAATCTATCCACTCAACAAAAAATATTTCAGAGAAATCATACTCCATGGTTCGTTGTTCTTGTAGAATGTTGAACGACTACCCCAACTAAAATCTATCCACTCAACAAAAATTATTTCAGAGAAATCATACTCCATGGTAAGTTGTTCTTGTAGAATGTTGAACGACTACCCCAACTAAAATCTATCCACTCAACAAAAATTATTTCAGAGAAATCATACTCCATTGTAAGTTGTTCTTGTAGAATGTTGAACGACTACCCCTAACTAAAATCTATCCACTCAACAAAAAGTATTTCACACCACAGACTCATCTTGGTCAGGATCGATTTGAAATCTATCATGGTTTCAGAGAAATCATAGTCCATGGTAAGTTGTTCTTGTAGAATGTTGAACGACTACCCCTAGCTAAAATCTATCCACTCAACAAAAAATATTTCAGAGAAATCATACTCCATGGTTCGTTGTTCTTGTAGAATGTTGAACGACTACCCCAACTAAAATCTATCCACTCAACAAAAATTATTTCAGAGAAATCATACTCCATGGTAAGTTGTTCTTGTAGAATGTTGAACGACTACCCCAACTAAAATCTATCCACTCAACAAAAATTATTTCAGAGAAATCATACTCCATGGTAAGTTGTTCTTGTAGAATGTTGAACGACTACCCCAACTAAAATCTATCCACTCAACAAAAATTATTTCACACCACAGACTCATCTTGGTCAGGATCGATTTGAAATCTATCATGGTTTCAGAGAAATCATACTCCATTGTAAGTTGTTCTTGTAGAATGTTGAACGACTACCCCTAATTAAAATATATCCACTCAACAAAAATTATTTCAGAGAAATCATACTCCATGGTTCGTTGTTCTTGTAGAATGTTGAACGCCTACCCCAACTAAAATCTATCCACTCAACAAAAATTATTTCAGAGAAATCATACTCCATGGTAAGTTGTTCTTGTAGAATGTTGAACGACTACCCCAACTAAAATCTATCCACTCAACAAAAATTATTTCACACCACAGACTCATCTTGGTCAGGATCGATTTGAAATCTATCATGGTTGCAGAGAAATCATACTCCATGGTTCGTTGTTCTTGTAGAATGTTGAACGACTACCCCTAACTGAAATCTATCCACTCAACAAAAATTATTTCAGAGAAATCATACTCCATGGTAAGTTGTTCTTGTAGAATGTTGAACGACTACCCCAACTAAAATCTATCCACTCAACAAAAATTATTTCACACCACAGACTCATCTTGGTCAGGATCGATTTGAAATCTATCATGGTTTCAGAGAAATCATAGTCAATGGTAAGTTGTTCTTGTAGAATGTTGAACAACTACCCCAACTAAAATCTATCCACTCAACACAAATTATTTCACACCACAGACTCATCTTGGTCAGGATCGATTTGAAATCTATCATGGTTTCAGAGAAATCATACTCCATGGTTCGTTGTTCTTGTAGAATGTTGAACGACTACCCCAACTAAAATCTATCCACTCAACAAAAATTATTTCACACCACAGACTCATCTTGGTCAGGATCGATTTGAAATCTATCATGGTTTCAGAGAAATCATACTCCATGGTTCGTTGTTCTTGTAGAATGTTGAACGACTATCCCAACTGAAATCTATCCACTCAACAAAAATTATTTCAGAGAAATCATACTCCATGGTTCGTTGTTCTTGTAGAATGTTGAACGACTACCCCAACTAAAATCTATCCACTCAACAAAAATTATTTCACACCACAGACTCATCTTGGTCAGGATCGATTTGAAATCTATCATGGTTTCAGAGAAATCATACTCCATGTTTCGTTGTTCTTGTAGAATGTTGAACGACTATCCCAACTAAAATCTATCCACTCAACAAAAATTATTTCAGAGAAATCATACTCAATGGTAAGTTGTTCTTGTAGAATGTTGAACGACTACCCCAAGTAAAATCTATCCACTCAACAAAAATTATTTCAGAGAAATCATACTCCATGGTAAGTTGTTCTTGTAGAATGTTGAACGACTATATCAACTAAAATCTATCCACTCAACAAAAATTATTTCAGAGAAATCATACTCCATGGTAAGTTGTTCTTGTAGAATGTTGAACGACTACCCCAACTAAAATCTATCCACTCAACAAAAATTATTTCACACCACAGACTCATCTTGGTAAGGATCGATTTGAAATCTATCATGGTTGCAGAGAAATCATACTCCATGGTTCGTTGTTCTTGTAGAATGTTGATCGACTACCCCTAACTAAAATCTATCCACTCAACAAAAATTATTTCAGAGAAATCATACTCCATGGTAAGTTGTTCTTGTAGAATGTTGAACGACTACCCCAACTAAAATCTATCCACTCAACAAAAATTATTTCACACCACAGACTCATCTTGGTCAGGATCGATTTGAAATCTATCATGGTTTCAGAGAAATCATAGTCCATGGTAAGTTGTTCTTGTAGAATGTTGAACGACTACCCCAACTAAAATCTATCCACTCAACAAAAATTATTTCACACCACAGACTCATCTTGGTCAGGATCGATTTGAAATCTATCATGGTTTCAGAGAAATCATACTCCATGGTTCGTTGTTCTTGTAGAATGTTGAACGACTATCCCAACTAAAATCTATCCACTCAACCAAAATTATTTCACACCACAGACTCATCTTGGTCAGGATCGATTTGAAATCTATCATGGTTTCAGAGAAATCATACTCCATGGTTCGTTGTTCTTGTAGAATGTTGAACGACTACCTCAACTAAAAACTATCCACTCAACAAAAATTATTTCAGAGAAATCATACTCCATGGTAAGTTGTTCTTGTAGAATGTTGAACGACTATCCCAACTAAAATCTATCCACTCAACAAAAATTATTTCACACCAGAGACTCATCTTGGTCAGGATCGATTTGAAATCTATCATGGTTTCAGAGAAATCATACTCCATGGTAAGTTGTTCTTGTAGAATGTTGAACGACTACCCCAACTAAAATCTATCCACTCAACAAAAATTATTTCACACCACAGACTCATCTTGGTCAGGATCGATTTGAAATCTATCATGGTTTCAGAGAAATCATACTCCATGGTTCGTTGTTCTTGTAGAATGTTGAGTGACTATCCCAACTAAAATCTATCCACTCAACAAAAATTATTTCACACCACAGACTCATCTTGGTCAGGATCGATTTGAAATCTATCATGGTTTCAGAGAAATCATAGTCCATGGTAAGTTGTTCTTGTAGAATGTTGAACGACTACCCCAACTAAAATCTATCCACTCAACAAAAATTATTTCACACCACAGACTCATCTTGGTCAGGATCGATTTGAAATCTATCATGGTTTCAGAGAAATCATACTCCATGGTTCGTTGTTCTTGTAGAATGTTGAACGACTATCCCAACTAAAATCTATCCACTCAACAAAAATTATTTCACACCACAGACTCATCTTGGTCAGGATCGATTTGAAATCTATCATGGTTTCAGAGAAATCATATTCCATGGTTCGTTGTTCTTGCAGAATGTTGAACGACTACCCCAACCAAAATCTATCCACTCAACAAAAATTATTTTAGAGAAATAATAGTCCATGGTAAGTTGTTCTTGTAGAATGTTGAACGACTATATCAACTAAAATCTATCCACTCAACAAAAATTATTTCAGAGAAATCATACTCCATGGTTCGTTGTTCTTGTAGAATGTTGAACGACTACCCCAACTAAAATCTATCCACTCAACAAAAATTATTTCACACCACAGACTCATCTTGGTCAGGATCGATTTGAAATCTATCACGGTTTCAGAGAAATCATACTCCATGGTAAGTTGTTCTTGTAGAATGTTGAACGACTACCACAACTAAAATCTATCCACTCAACAAAAATTATTTCACACCACAGACTCATCTTGGTCAGGATCGATTTGAAATCTATCATGGTTTCAGAGAAATCATACTCCATGGTTCGTTGTTCTTGTAGAATGTTGAGCGACTATCCCAACTAAAGTCTATCCACTCAACAAAAATTAATTCACACCACAGACTCATCTTGGTCAGGATCGATTTGAAATCTATCATGGTTTCAGAGAAATCATACTCCATGGTTCGTTGTTCTTGTAGAATGTTGAACGACTACCCCAACCAAAATCTATCCACTCAACAAAAATTATTTTAGAGAAATAATAGTCCATGTTAAGTTGTTCTTGTAGAATGTTGAACGACTACCCCAACTAAAATCTATCCACTCAACAAAAATTATTTCACACCACAGACTCATCTTGGTCAGGATCGATTTGAAATCTATCATGGTTTCAGAGAAATCTTAGTCCATGATAAGTTGTTCTTGTAGAATGTTGAACGACTACCCCAACTAAAATCTATCCACCCAACAAAAATTATTTCACACCACAGACTCATCTTGGTCAGGATCGATTTGAAATCTATCATGGTTTCAGAGAAATCATACTCCATGGTTCGTTGTTCTTGTAGAATGTTGAACGACTATCCCAACTAAAATCTATCCACTCAACAAAAATTATTTCAGAGAAATCATACTCCATGGTAAGTTGTTCTTGTAGAATGTTGAACGACTATCCCAACTAAAATCTGTCCACTCAACAAAAATTATTTCACACCACAGACTCATCTTGGTCAGGATCGATTTGAAATCTATCATGGTTTCAGAGAAATCATACTTCATGGTAAGTTGTTCTTGTAGAATGTTGAACGACTACCCCAACTAAAATCTATCCACTCAACAAAAATTATTTCACACCACAGACTCATCTTGGTCAGGATCGATTTGAAATCTATCATGGTTTCAGAGAAATCATACTCCATGGTTCGCTGTTCTTGTAGAATGTTGAACGACTACCTCAACTAAAAACTATCCACTCAACAAAAATTATTTCAGAGAAATCATACTCCATGGTTCGTTGTTCTTGTAGAATGTTGAACGACTACCTCAACTAAAAACTATCCACTCAACAAAAATTATTTCAGAGAAATCATACTCCATGGTAAGTTGTTCTTGTAGAATGTTGAACGACTACCCCAACTAAAATCTATCCACTCAACAAAAATTATTTCACACCACAGACTCATCTTGGTCAGGATCGATTTGAAATCTATCATGGTTTCAGAGAAATCATATTCCATGGTTCGTTGTTCTTGTAGAATGTTGAACGACTACCCCAACTAAAATCTATCCACTCAACAAAAATTATTTCAGAGAAATCATACTCCATGGTTCGTTGTTCTTGTAGAATGTTGAACGACTATCCCAACTAAAATCTATCCACTCAACAAAAATTATTTCACACCACAGACTCATCTTGGTCAGGATCGATTTGAAATCTATCATGGTTTCAGAGAAATCATACTCCATGGTAAGTTGTTCTTGTAGAATGTTGAACGACTACCCCAACTAAAATCTATCCACTCAACAAAAATTATTTCACACCACAGACTCATCTTGGTCAGGATCGATTTGAAATCTATCATGGTTTCAGAGAAATCATACTCCATGGTAAGTTGTTCTTGTAGAATGTTGAACGACTACCACAACTAAAATCTATCCACACAACAAAAATTATTTCACACCACAGACTCATCTTGGTCAGGATCGATTTGAAATCTATCATGGTTTCAGAGAAATCATACTCCATGGTTCGTTGTTCTTGTAGAATGTTGAGCGACTATCCCAACTAAAGTCTATCCACTCAACAAAAATTAATTCACACCACAGACTCATCTTGGTCAGGATCGATTTGAAATCTATCATGGTTTCAGAGAAATCATAGTCCATGGTAAGTTGATCTTGTAGAATGTTGAACGACTACCCCAACTAAAATCTATCCACTCAACAAAAATTATTTCACACCACAGACTCATCTTGGTCAGGATCGATTTGAAATCTATCATGGTTTCAGAGAAATCATACTCCATGGTTCGTTATTCTTGTAGAATGTTGAGCGACTATCCCAACTAAAGTCTATCCACTCAACAAAAATTAATTCACACCACAGACTCATCTTGGTCAGGATCGATTTGAAATCTATCATGGTTTCAGAGAAATCATAGTCCATTTTAAGTTATTCTTGTAGAATGTTGAACGACTACCCCAACTAAAATCTATCCACTCAACAAAAATTATTTCACACCACAGACTCATCTTGGTCAGGATCGATTTGAAATCTATCATGGTTTCAGAGAAATCATACTCTATGGTAAGTTGTTCTTGTAGAATGTTGAACGACTATCCCAACTAAAATCTATCCACTCAACAAAAATTATTTCACACCACAGACTCATCTTGGTCAGGATCGATTTGAAATCTATCATGGTTTCAGAGAAATCATACTCCATGGTAAGTTGTTCTTGTAGAATGTTGAACGACTACCCCAACTAAAATCTATCCACTCAACAAAAATTATTTCACACCACAGACTCATCTTGGTCAGGATCGATTTGAAATCTATCATGGTTTCAGAGAAATCATACTCCATGGTTCGTTGTTCTTGTAGAATGTTGAGCGACTATCATAACTAAAGTCTATCCACTCAACAAAAATTAATTCACAGCACAGACTCATCTTGGTCAGGATCGATTTGAAATCTATCATGGTTTCAGAGAAATCATACTCCATGGTAAGTTGTTCTTGTAGAATGTTGAACGACTACCCCAACTAAAATCTATCCACTCAACAAAAATTATTTCACACCACAGACTTATTTTGGTCAGGATCGATTTGAAATCTATCATGGTTTCAGAGAAATCATACTCCATGGTTCGTTGTTCTTGTAGAATGTTGAACGACTACCCCAAGTAAAATCTATCCACTCAACAAAAATTATTTCAGAGAAATCATACTCCATGGTAAGTTGTTCTTGTAGAATGTTGAACGACTATATCAACTAAAATCTATCCACTCAACAAAAATTATTTCAGAGAAATGATACTCCATGGTAAGTTGTTCTTGTAGAATGTTGAACGACTACCCCAACTAAAATCTATCCACTCAACAAAAATTATTTCACACCACAGACTCATCGTGGTAAGGATCGATTTGAAATCTATCATGGTTGCAGAGAAATCATACTCCATGGTTCGTTGTTCTTGTAGAATGTTGATCGACTACCCCTAACTAAAATCTATCCACTCAACAAAAATTATTTCAGAGAAATCATACTCCATGGTAAGTTGTTCTTGTAGAATGTTGAACGACTACACCAACTAAAATCTATCCACTCAACAAAAATTATTTCACACCACAGACTCATCTTGGTCAGGATCGATTTGAAATCTATCATGGTTTCAGTGAAATCATAGTCCATGGTAAGTTGTTCTTGTAGAATGTTGAACGACTACCCCAACTAAAATCTATCCACTCAACAAAAATTATTTCACACCACAGACTCATCTTGGTCAGGATCGATTTGAAATCTATCATGGTTTCAGAGAAATCATACTCCATGGTTCGTTGTTCCTGTAGAATGTTGAACGACTATCCCAACTAAAATCTATCCACTCAACAAAAATTATTTCACACCACAGACTCATCTTGGTCAGGATCGATTTGAAATCTATCATGGTTTCAGAGAAATCATACTCCATGGTTCGTTGTTCTTGTAGAATGTTGAACGACTATCCCAATTAAAATCTATCCACTCAACAAAAATTATTTCAGAGAAATCATACTCCATTGTAAGTTGTTCTTGTAGAATGTTGAACGACTACCCCTAACTAAAATCTATCCACTCAACAAAAAGTATTTCACACCACAGACTCATCTTGGTCAGGATCGATTTGAAATCTATCATGGTTTCAGAGAAATCATAGTCCATGGTAAGTTGTTCTTGTAGAATGTTGAACGACTACCCCTAGCTAAAATCTATCCACTCAACAAAAAATATTTCAGAGAAATCATACTCCATGGTTCGTTGTTCTTGTAGAATGTTGAACGACTACCCCAACTAAAATCTATCCACTCAACAAAAATTATTTCAGAGAAATCATACTCCATGGTAAGTTGTTCTTGTAGAATGTTGAACGACTACCCCAACTAAAATCTATCCACTCAACAAAAATTATTTCAGAGAAATCATACTCCATGGTAAGTTGTTCTTGTAGAATGTTGAACGACTACCCCAACTAAAATCTATCCACTCAACAAAAATTATCTCACACCACAGACTCATCTTGGTCAGGATCGATTTGAAATCTATCATGGTTTCAGAGAAATCATACTCCATTGTAAGTTGTTCTTGTAGAATGTTGAACGACTACCCCTAACTAAAATATATCCACTCAACAAAAATTATTTCAGAGAAATCATACTCCATGGTTCGTTGTTCTTGTAGAATGTTGAACGACTACCCCAACTAAAATCTATCCACTCAACAAAAATTATTTCAGAGAAATCATACTCCATGGTAAGTTGTTCTTGTAGAATGTTGAACGACTATATCAACTAAAATCTATCCACTCAACAAAAATTATTTCAGAGAAATCATACTCCATGGTAAGTTGTTCTTGTAGAATGTTGAACGACTACCCCAACTGAAATCTATCCACTCAACAAAAATTATTTCACACCACAGACTCATCTTGGTAAGGATCGATTTGAAATCTATCATGGTTGCAGAGAAATCATACTCCATGGTTCGTTGCTCTTGTAGAATGTTGATCGACTACCCCTAACTAAAATCTATCCACTCAACAAAAATTATTTCAGAGAAATCATACTCCATGGTAAGTTGTTCTTGTAGAATGTTGAACGACTACCCCAACTAAAATCTATCCACTCAACAAAAATTATTTCAGAGAAATCATACTCCATGGTAAGTTGTTCTTGTAGAATGTTGAACGACTACCCCAACTAAAATCTATCCACTCAACAAAAATTATTTCAGAGAAATCATACTCCATGGTAAGTTGTTCTTGTAGAATGTTGAACGACTACCCCAACTGAAATCTATCCACTCAACAAAAATTATTTCACACCACAGACTCATCTTGGTAAGGATCGATTTGAAATCTATCATGGTTGCAGAGAAATCATACTCCATGGTTCGTTGTTCTTGTAGAATGTTGATCGACTACCCCTAACTAAAATCTATCCACTCAACAAAAATTATTTCAGAGAAATCATACTCCATGGTAAGTTGTTCTTGTAGAATGTTGAACGACTACCCCAACTAAAATCTATCCACTCAACAAAAATTATTTCACACCACAGACTCATCTTGGTCAGGATCGATTTGAAATCTATCATGGTTTCAGAGAAATCATAGTCCATGGTAAGTTGTTCTTGTAGAATGTTGAACGACTACCCCAACTAAAATCTATCCACTCAACAAAAATTATTTCAGAGAAATCATACTCCATGGTAAGTTGTTCTTGTAGAATGTTGAACGACTACCCCAACTAAAATCTATCCACTCAACAAAAATTATTTCAGAGAAATCATACTCCATGGTAAGTTGTTCTTGTAGAATGTTGAACGACTACCCCAACTGAAATCTATCCACTCAACAAAAATTATTTCACACCACAGACTCATCTTGGTAAGGATCGATTTGAAATCTATCATGGTTGCAGAGAAATCATACTCCATGGTTCGTTGTTCTTGTAGAATGTTGATCGACTACCCCTAACTAAAATCTATCCACTCAACAAAAATTATTTCAGAGAAATCATACTCCATGGTAAGTTGTTCTTGTAGAATGTTGAACGACTACCCCAACTAAAATCTATCCACTCAACAAAAATTATTTCACACCACAGACTCATCTTGGTCAGGATCGATTTGAAATCTATCATGGTTTCAGAGAAATCATAGTCCATGGTAAGTTGTTCTTGTAGAATGTTGAACGACTACCCCAACTAAAATCTATCCACTCAACAAAAATTATTTCACACCACAGACTCATCTTGGTCAGGATCGATTTGAAATCTATCATGGTTTCAGAGAAATCATACTCCATGGTTCGTTGTTCTTGTAGAATGTTGAACGACTATCCCAACTAAAATCTATCCACTCAACAAAAATTATTTCACACCACAGACTCATCTTGGTCAGGATCGATTTGAAATCTATCATGGTTTCAGAGAAATCATACTCCATGGTTCGTTGTTCTTGTAGAATGTTGAACGACTACCTCAACTAAAAACTATCCACTCAACAAAAATTATTTCAGAGAAATCATACTCCATGGGAAGTTGTTCTTGTAGAATGTTGAACGACTATCCCAACTAAAATCTATCCACTCAACAAAAATTATTTCACACCACAGACTCATCTTGGTCAAGATCGATTTGAAATCTATCATGGTTTCAGAGAAATCATACTCCATGGTAAGTTGTTCTTGTAGAATGTTGAACGACTACCCCAACTAATATCTATCCACTCAACAAAAATTATTTCACACCACAGAATCATCTTGGTCAGGATCGATTTGAAATCTATCATGGTTTCAGAGAAATCATACTCCATGGTTCGTTGTTCTTGTAGAATGTTGAGTGACTATCCCAACTAAAATCTATCCACTCAACAAAAATTATTTCACACCACAGACTCATCTTGGTCAGGATCGATTTGAAATCTATCATGGTTTCAGAGAAATCATAGTCCATGGTAAGTTGTTCTTGTAGAATGTTGAACGACTACCCCAACTAAAATCTATCCACTCAACAAAAATTATTTCACACCACAGACTCATCTTGGTCAGGATCGATTTGAAATCTATCATGGTTTCAGAGAAATCATACTCCATGGTTCGTTGTTCTTGCAGAATGTTGAACGACTATCCCAACTAAAATCTATCCACTCAACAAAAATTATTTCACACCACAGACTCATCTTGGTCAGGATCGATTTGAAATCTATCATGGTTTCAGAGAAATCATATTCCATGGTTCGTTGTTCTTGCAGAATGTTGAACGACTACCCCAACCAAAATCTATCCACTCAACAAAAATTATTTTAGAGAAATAATAGTCCATGGTAAGTTGTTCTTGTAGAATGTTGAACGACTATATCAACTAAAATCTATCCACTCAACAAAAATTATTTCAGAGAAATCATACTCCATGGTAAGTTGTTCTTGTAGAATGTTGAACGACTACCCCAACTAAAATCTATCCACTCAACAAAAATTATTTCACACCACAGACTCATCTTGGTCAGGATCGATTTGAAATCTATCATGGTTTCAGAGAAATCATACTCCATGGTTCGTTGTTCTTGTAGAATGTTGAACGACTATCCCAACTAAAATCTATCCACTCAACAAAAATTATTTCACACCACAGACTCATCTTGGTCAGGATCGATTTGAAATCTATCATGGTTTCAGAGAAATCATATTCCATGGTTCGTTGTTCTTGCAGAATGTTGAACGACTACCCCAACCAAAATCTATCCACTCAACAAAAATTATTTTAGAGAAATAATAGTCCATGGTAAGTTGTTCTTGTAGAATGTTGAACGACTATATCAACTAAAATCTATCCACTCAACAAAAATTATTTCAGAGAAATCATACTCCATGGTAAGTTGTTCTTGTAGAATGTTGAACGACTACCCCAACTAAAATCTATCCACTCAACAAAAATTATTTCACACCACAGACTCATCTTGGTCAGGATCGATTTGAAATCTATCATGGTTTCAGAGAAATCATACTCCATGGTTCGTTGTTCTTGTAGAATGTTGAACGACTATCCCAACTAAAATCTATCCACTCAACAAAAATTATTTCACACCACAGACTCATCTTGGTCAGGATCGATTTGAAATCTATCATGGTTTCAGAGAAATCATATTCCATGGTTCGTTGTTCTTGCAGAATGTTGAACGACTACCCCAACCAAAATCTATCCACTCAACAAAAATTATTTTAGAGAAATAATAGTCCATGGTAAGTTGTTCTTGTAGAATGTTGAACGACTATATCAACTAAAATCTATCCACTCAACAAAAATTATTTCAGAGAAATCATACTCCATGGTAAGTTGTTCTTGTAGAATGTTGAACGACTACCCCAACTAAAATCTATCCACTCAACAAAAATTATTTCACACCACAGACTCATCTTGGTCAGGATCGATTTGAAATCTATCATGGTTTCAGAGAAATCATACTCCATGGTTCGTTGTTCTTGTAGAATGTTGAACGACTATCCCAACTAAAATCTATCCACTCAACAAAAATTATTTCACACCACAGACTCATCTTGGTCAGGATCGATTTGAAATCTATCATGGTTTCAGAGAAATCATATTCCATGGTTCGTTGTTCTTGCAGAATGTTGAACGACTACCCCAACCAAAATCTATCCACTCAACAAAAATTATTTTAGAGAAATAATAGTCCATGGTAAGTTGTTCTTGTAGAATGTTGAGCGACTACCGAAACTAAAAACTATCCACTCAACAAAAATTATTTCAGAGAAATCATACTCCATGGTTCGTTGTTCTTGTAGAATGTTGAACGACTATCCCAACTAAAATCTATCCACTCAACAAAAATTATTTCAGAGAAATCATACTCCATGGTAAGTTGTTCTTGTAGAATGTTGAACGACTATCCCAACTAAAATCTATCCACTCAACAAAAATTATTTCACACCACAGACTCATCTTGGTCAGGATCGATTTGAAATCTATCATGGTTTCAGAGAAATCATACTCCATGGTAAGTTGTTCTTGTAGAATGTTGAACGACTACCCCAACTAAAATCTATCCACTCAACAAAAATTATTTCACACCACAGACTCATCTTGGTCAGGATCGATTTGAAATCTATCATGGTTTCAGAGAAATCATACTCCATGGTTCGCTGTTCTTGTAGAATGTTGAGCGACTACCGAAACTAAAAACTATCCACTCAACAAAAATTATTTCAGAGAAATCATACTCCATGGTTCGTTGTTCTTGTAGAATGTTGAACGACTACCTCAACTAAAAACTATCCACTCAACAAAAATTATTTCAGAGAAATCATACTCCATGGTAAGTTGTTCTTGTAGAATGTTGAACGACTACCCCAACTAAAATCTATCCACTCAACAAAAATTATTTCACACCACAGACTCATCTTGGTCAGGATCGATTTGAAATCTATCATGGTTTCAGAGAAATCATATTCCATGGTTCGTTGTTCTTGTAGAATGTTGAACGACTACCCCAACTAAAATCTATCCACTCAACAAAAATTATTTCAGAGAAATCATACTCCATGGTTCGTTGTTCTTGTAGAATGTTGAACGACTATCCCAACTAAAATCTATCCACTCAACAAAAATTATTTCACACCACAGACTCATCTTGGTCAGGATCGATTTGAAATCTATCATGGTTTCAGAGAAATCATACTCCATGGTAAGTTGTTCTTGTAGAATGTTGAACGACTACCCCAACTAAAATCTATCCACTCAACAAAAATTATTTCACACCACAGACTCATCTTGGTCAGGATCGATTTGAAATCTATCATGGTTTCAGAGAAATCATACTCCATGGTAAGTTGTTCTTGTAGAATGTTGAACGACTACCACAACTAAAATCTATCCACACAACAAAAATTATTTCACACCACAGACTCATCTTGGTCAGGATCGATTTGAAATCTATCATGGTTTCAGAGAAATCATACTCCATGGTTCGTTGTTCTTGTAGAATGTTGAGCGACTATCCCAACTAAAGTCTATCCACTCAACAAAAATTATTTCACACCACAGACTCATCTTGGTCAGGATCGATTTGAAATCTATCATGGTTTCAGAGAAATCATAGTCCATGGTAAGTTGATCTTGTAGAATGTTGAACGACTACCCCAACTAAAATCTATCCACTCAACAAAAATTATTTCACACCACAGACTCATCTTGGTCAGGATCGATTTGAAATCTATCATGGTTTCAGAGAAATCATACTCCATGGTTCGTTGTTCTTGTAGAATGTTGAGCGACTATCCCAACTAAAGTCTATCCACTCAACAAAAATTAATTCACACCACAGACTCATCTTGGTCAGGATCGATTTGAAATCTATCATGGTTTCAGAGAAATCATAGTCCATTTTAAGTTGTTCTTGTAGAATGTTGAACGACTACCCCAACTAAAATCTATCCACTCAACAAAAATTATTTCACACCACAGACTCATCTTGGTCAGGATCGATTTGAAATCTATCATGGTTTCAGAGAAATCATACTCTATGGTAAGTTGTTCTTGTAGAATGTTGAACGACTATCCCAACTAAAATCTATCCACTCAACAAAAATTATTTCACACCACAGACTCATCTTGGTCAGGATCGATTTGAAATCTATCATGGTTTCAGAGAAATCATACTCCATGGTAAGTTGTTCTTGTAGAATGTTGAACGACTACCCCAACTAAAATCTATCCACTCAACAAAAATTATTTCACACCACAGACTCATCTTGGTCAGGATCGATTTGAAATCTATCATGGTTTCAGAGAAATCATACTCCATGGTTCGTTGTTCTTGTAGAATGTTGAGCGACTATCATAACTAAAGTCTATCCACTCAACAAAAATTAATTCACACCACAGACTCATCTTGGTCAGGATCGATTTGAAATCTATCATGGTTTCAGAGAAATCATACTCCATGGTAAGTTGTTCTTGTAGAATGTTGAACGACTACCCCAACTAAAATCTATCCACTCAACAAAAATTATTTCACACCACAGACTTATTTTGGTCAGGATCGATTTGAAATCTATCATGGTTTCAGAGAAATCATACTCCATGGTTCGTTGTTCTTGTAGAATGTTGAACGACTATCCCAACTAAAATCTATCCACTCAACAAAAATTATTTCAGAGAAATCATACTCCATGGTAAGTTGTTCTTGTAGAATGTTGAACGACTACCCCAACCAAAATCTATCCACTCAACAAAAATTATTTCAGAGAAATCATACTCCATGGTAAGTTGTTCTTGTAGAATGTTGAACGACTACATCAACCAAAATCTATCCACTCAACAAAAATTATTTTAGAGAAATAATAGTCCATGGTAAGTTGTTCTTGTAGAATGTTGAACGACTACCCCAACTAAAATCTATCCACTCAACAAAAATTATTTCACACCACAGACTCATCTTGGTCAGGATCGATTTGAAATCTATCATGGTTTCAGAGAAATCATAGTCCATGGTAAGTTGTTCTTGTAGAATGTTGAACGACTACCCCAACTAAAATCTATCCACTCAACAAAAATTATTTCACACCACAGACTCATCTTGGTCAGGATCGATTTGAAATCTATCATGGTTTCAGAGAAACCATAGTCCATGGTTCGCTGTTCTTGTAGAATGTTGAACGACTACCCCAACTAAAATCTATCCACTCAACAAAAATTATTTCACACCACAGATTCATCTTGGTCAGGATCGATTTGAAATCTATCGTGGTTTCAGAGAAATCATACTCCATGGTAAGTTGTTCTTGTAGAATGTTGAACGACTATCCCAACTAAAATCTATCCACTCAACAAAAATTATTTCAGAGAAATCATACTCCATGGTTCGTTGTTCTTGTAGAATGTTGAACGACTACCCCAACTAAAATCTATCCACTCAACAAAAATTATTTCACACCACAGACTCATCTTGGTCAGGATCGATTTGAAATCTATCATGGTTTCAGAGAAATCATAGTCCATGGTAAGTTGTTCTTGTAGAATGTTGAACGACTACCCCAACTAAAATCTATCCACTCAACAAAAATTATTTCACACCACAGACTCATCTTGGTCAGGATCGATTTGAAATCTATCATGGTTTCAGGGAAACGATAGTCCATGGTTCGTTGTTCTTGTAGAATGTTGAACGACTACCCCAACTAAAATCTATCCACTCAACAAAAATTATTTCACACCACAGACTCATCTTGGTCAGGATCGATTTGAAATCTATCATGGTTTCAGAGAAATCATACTCCATGGTAAGTTGTTCTTGTAGAATGTTGAACGACTATCCCAACTAAAATCTATCCACTCAACAAAAATTATTTCAGAGAAATCATACTCCATTGTTCGTTGTTCTTGTAGAATGTTGAACGACTACCCCAACTAAAATCTATCCACTCAACAAAAATTATTTCACACCACAGACTCATCTTGGCCAGGATCGATTTGAAATCTATCATGGTTTCAGAGAAATCATAGTCCATGGTAAGTTGTTCTTGTAGAATGTTGAACGACTACCCCAACTTAAATCTATCCACTCAACAAAAATTATTTCACACCACAGACTCATCTTGGTCAGGATCGATTTGAAATCTATCATGGTTTCAGAGAAATCATACTCCATGGTTCGTTGTTCTTGTAGAATGTTGAACGACTATCCCAACTAAAATCTATCCACTCAACAAAAATTATTTCACACCACAGACTCATCTTGGTCAGGATCGATTTGAAATCTATCATGGTTTCAGAGAAATCATACTCCATGGTTCGTTGTTCTTGTAGAATGTTGAACGACTACCTCAACTAAAAACTATCCACTCAACAAAAATTATTTCAGAGAAGTCCATGGTAAGTTGTTCTTGTAGAATATTGAACGACTACCCCAACTAAAATCTATCCACTCAACAAAAATTATTTCACACCACAGACTCATCTTGGTCAGGATCGATTTGAAATCTATCATGGTTTCAGAGAAATCATACTCCATGGTTCGTTGTTCTTGTAGAATGTTGAACGACTATCCCAACTAAAATATCTCCACTCAACAAAAATTATTTCAGAGAAATCATACTCCATGGTAAGTTGTTCTTGTAGAATGTTGAACGACTACCCCAACCAAAATCTATCCACTCAACAAAAATTATTTCAGAGAAATCATACTCCATGGTAAGTTGTTCTTGTAGAATGTTGAACGACTACCCCAACCAAAATCTATCCGCTCAACAAAAATTATTTTAGAGAAATAATAGTCCATGGTAAGTTGTTCTTGTAGAATGTTGAACGACTACCCCAACTAAAATCTATTCACTCAACAAAAATTATTTCACACCACAGACTCATCTTGGTCAGGATCGATTTGAAATCTATCATGGTTTCAGAGAAATCATACTCCATGGTAAGTTGTTCTTGTAGAATGTTGAACGACTATCCAAACTAAAATCTATCCACTCAACAAAAATTATTTCAGAGAAATCATACTCCATGGTTCGTTGTTCTTGTAGAATGTTGAACGACTATCCCAACTAAAATCTATCCACTCAACAAAAATTATTTCAGAGAAATCATACTCCATGTTTCGTTGTTCTTGTAGAATGTTGAACGACTACCCCTAACTAAAATCTATCCACTCAACAAAAATTATTTCACAATACAGACTCATCTTGGTCAGGATCGATTTGAAATCTATCATGGTTTCAGAGAAATCATAGGCCATGGTAAGTTGTTCTTGTAGAATGTTGAACGACTACCCCTAACTAAAATCTATCCATTCAACAAAAATTATTTCAGAGAAATCATACTCCATGGTTCGTTGTTCTTGTAGAATGTTGAACGACTACCCCAACTAAAATCTATCCACTCAACAAAAATTATTTCACACCACAGACTCATCTTGGTCAGGATCGATTTGAAATCTATCATGGTTTCAGAGAAACCATAGTCCATGGTTCGTTGTTCTTGTAGAATGTTGAACGACTACCCCAACTAAAATCTATCCACTCAACAAAAATTATTTCACACCACAGATTCATCTTGGTCAGGATCGATTTGAAACCTATCATGGTTTCAGAGAAATCATACTCCATGGTAAGTTGTTCTTGTAGAATGTTGAACGACTATCCCAACTAAAATCTATCCACTCAACAAAAATTATTTCAGAGAAATCATACTCCATGGTTCGTTGTTCTTGTAGAATGTTGAACGACTACCCCAACTAAAATCTATCCACTCAACAAAAATTATTTCACACCACAGACTCATCTTGGTCAGGATCGATTTGAAATCTATCATGGTTTCAGAGAAATCATAGTCCATGGTAAGTTGTTCTTGTAGAATGTTGAACGACTACCCCAACTAAAATCTATCCACTCAACAAAAATTATTTCACACCACAGACTCATCTTGGTCAGGATCGATTTGAAATCTATCATGGTTTCAGAGAAACCATAGTCCATGGTTCGTTGTTCTTGTAGAATGTTGAACGACTACCCCAACTAAAATCTATCCACTCAACAAAAATTATTTCACACCACAGATTCATCTTGGTCAGGATCGATTTGAAATCTATCATGGTTTCAGAGAAATCTTACTCCATGGTTCGTTGTTCTTGTAGAATGTTGAACGACTATCCCAACTAAAATCTATCCACTCAACAAAAATTATTTCAGAGAAATCATACTCTATGGTAAGTTGTTCTTCTAGAATGTTGAACGACTACCCCAACTAAAATCTATCCACTCAACAAAAATTATTTCACACCACAGACTCATCTTGGTCAGGATCGATTTGAAATCTATCATCTTTGCAGAGAAATCATACTCCATGGTTCGTTGTTCTTGTAGAATGTTGAACGACTACCCCAACTAAAATCTATCCACTCAACAAAAATTATTTCACACCACAGACTCATCTTGGTCAGGATCGATTTGAAATCTATCATGGTTTCAGAGAAATCATACTCCATGGTTCGTTGTTCTTGTAGAATGTTGAACGACTATCCCAACTAAAATCTATCCACTCAACAAAAATTATTTCACACCACAGACTCATCTTGGTCAGGATCGATTTGAAATCTATCATGGTTTCAGAGAAATCATAGTCCATGGTAAGTTGTTCTTGTAGAATGTTGAACGACTACCCCAACTTAAATCTATCCACTCAACAAAAATTATTTCACACCACAGACTCATCTTGGTCAGGATCGATTTGAAATCTATCATGGTTTCAGAGAAATCATACTCCATGGTTCGTTGTTCTTGTAGAATGTTGAACGACTATCCCAACTAAAATCTATCCACTCACCAAAAATTATTTCACACCACAGACTCATCTTGGTCAGGATCGATTTGAAATCTATCATGGTTTCAGAGAAATCATACTCCATGGTTCGTTGTTCTTGTAGAATGTTGAACGACTACCTCAACTAAAAACTATCCACTCAACAAAAATTATTTCAGAGAAGTATATGGTAAGTTGTTCTTGTAGAATGTTGAACGACTACCCCAACTAAAATCTATCCACTCAACAAAAATTATTTCACACCACAGACTCATCTTGGTCAGGATCGATTTGAAATCTATCATGGTTTCAGAGAAACCATAGTCCATGGTTCGTTGTTCTTGTAGAATGTTGAACGACTACCCCAACTAAAATCTATCCACTCAACAAAAATTATTTCACACCACAGATTCATCTTGGTCAGGATCGATTTGAAATCTATCATGGTTTCAGAGAAATCATACTCCATGGTAAGTTGTTCTTGTAGAATGTTGAACGACTATCCCAACTAAAATCTATCCACTCAACAAAAATTAGTTCAGAGAAATCATACTCCATGGTTCGTTGTTCTTGTAGAATGTTGAACGACTACCCCAACTAAAATTTATCCACTCAACAAAAATTATTTCACACCACAGACTCATCTTGGTCAGGATCGATTTGAAATCTATCATGGTTTCAGAGAAATCATAGTCCATGGTAAGTTGTTCTTGTAGAATGTTGAACGACTACCCCAACTTAAATCTATCCACTCAACAAAAATTATTTCACACCACAGACTCATCTTGGTCACGATCGATTTGAAATCTATCATGGTTTCAGAGAAATCATAGTCCATGGTAAGTTGTTCTTGTAGAATGTTGAACGACTACCCCTAACTAAAATCTATCCACTCAACAAAAATTATTTCAGAGAAATCATACTCCATGGTTCGTTGTTCTTGTAGAATATTGAACGACTACCCCAACTAAAATCTATCCACTCAACAAAAATTATTTCACACCACAGACTCATCTTGGTCAGGATCGATTTGAAATCTATCATGGTTTCAGAGAAATCATACTCCATGGTAAGTTGTTCTTGTAGAATGTTGAACGACTATCCAAACTAAAATCTATCCACTCAACAAAAATTATTTCAGAGAAATCATACTCCATGGTTCGTTGTTCTTGTAGAATGTTGAACGACTATCCCAACTAAAATCTATCCACTCAACAAAAATTATTTCAGAGAAATCATACTCCATGTTTCGTTGTTCTTGTAGAATGTTGAACGACTACCCCTAACTAAAATCTATCCACTCAACAAAAATTATTTCACACCACAGACTCATCTTGGTCAGGATCGATTTGAAATCTATCATGGTTTCAGAGAAATCATAGGCCATGGTAAGTTGTTCTTGTAGAATGTTGAACGACTACCCCTAACTAAAATCTATCCATTCAACAAAAATTATTTCAGAGAAATCATACTCCATGGTTCGTTGTTCTTGTAGAATGTTGAACGACTACCCCAACTAAAATCTATCCACTCAACAAAAGTTATTTCAGAGAAATCATACTCCATGGTAAGTTGTTCTTGTAGAATGTTGAACGACTACCCCAACTAAAATCTATCCACTCAACAAGAATTATTTCACACCACAGACTCATCTTGGTCAGGATCGATTTGAAATCTATCATGGTTTCAGAGAAATCATAGTCCATGGTAAGTTGTTCTGTAGAATGTTGAACGACTACCCCAACTAAAATCTATCCACTCAACAAAAATTATTTCACACCACAGACTCATCTTGGTCAGGATCGATTTGAAATCTATCATGGTTTCAGAGAAATCATAGTCCATGGTAAGTTGTTCTTGTAGAATGTTGAACGACTTCCCCTAACTAAAATCTATCCATTCAACAAAAATTATTTCAGAGAAATCATACTCCATGGTTCGTTGTTCTTGTAGAATGTTGAACGACTATCCCAACTAAAATCTATCCACTCAACAAAAATTATTTCAGAGAAATCATAATCCATGGTAAGTTGTTCTTGTAGAATGTTGAACGACTACCCCTAACTAAAATCTATCCACTCAACAAAAATTATTTCACACCACAGACTCATCTTGGTCAGGATCGATTTGAAATCTATCATTGTTTCAGAGAAATCATAGTCCATGGTAAGTTGTTCTTGTAGAATGTTGAACGACTACCCCTAACTAAAATCTATCCACTCAACAAAAATTATTTCAGAGAAATCATACTCCATGGTTCGTTGTTCTTGTAGAATGTTGAACGACTACCCCAACTAAAATCTATCCACTCAACAAAAATTATTTCAGAGAAATCATACTCCATGGTAAGTTGTTCTTGTAGAATGTTGAACGACTACCCCAACTAAAATCTATCCACTCAACAAAAATTATTTCACACCACAGACTCATCTTGGTCAGGATCGATTTGAAATCTATCATGGTTTCAGAGAAATCATAGTCCAGGGTAAGTTGTTCTTGTAGAATGTTGAACGACTACCCCAACTAAAATCTATCCACTCAACAAAAATTATTTCACACCACAGACTCATCTTGGTCAGGATCGATTTGATATCTATCATGGTTTCAGAGAAACCATAGTCCATGGTTCGTTGTTCTTGTAGAATGTTGAACGACTACCCCAACTAAAATCTATCCACTCAACAAAAATTATTTCACACCACAGACTCATCTTGGTCAGGATCGATTTGAAATCTATCATGGTTTCAGAGAAATCATACTCCATGGTTCGTTGTTCTTGTAGAATGTTGAATGACTATTACAACTAAAATCTATCCACTCAACAAAAATTATTTCAGAGAAATCATACTCCATGGTAAGTTGTTCTTGTAGAATGTTGAACGACTATCCCAACTAAAATCTATCCACTCAACAAAAATTATTTCAGAGAAATCATACTCCATGGTTCGTTGTTCTTGTAAAATGTTGAACGACTATCCCAACTAAAATCTATCCACTCAACAAAAATTATTTCAGAGAAATCATACTCCATGGTTCGTTGTTCTTGTAGAATGTTGAACGACTATCCCAACTAAAATCTATCCACTCAACAAAAATTATTTCACACCACAGACTCATCTTGGTCAGGATCGATTTGAAATCTATCATGGTTTCAGAGAAATCATACTCCATGGTTCGTTGTTCTTGTAAAATGTTGAACGACTACCCCAACTAAAATCTATCCACTCAACAAAAATTATTTCACACCACAGACTCATCTTGGTCAGGATCGATTTGAAATCTATCATGGTTTCAGAGAAATCATACTCCATGGTAAGTTGTTCTTGTAGAATGTTGAACGACTATCCCAACTAAAATCTATCCACTCAACAAAAATTATTTCAGAGAAATCATACTCCATGGTTCGTTGTTCTTGTAGAATGTTGAACGACTACCCCAACTAAAATCTATCCACTCAACAAAAATTATTTCACACCACAGACTCATCTTGGTCAGGATCGGTTTGAAATCTATCATGGTTTCAGAGAAATCATAGTCCATGGTAAGTTGTTCTTGTAGAATGTTGAACGACTACCCCAACTAAAATCTATCCACTCAACAAAAATTATTTCACACCACAGACTCATCTTGGTCAGGATCGATTTGAAATCTATCATGGTTTCAGAGAAATCATAGTCCATGGTAAGTTGTTCTTGTAGAATGTTGAACGACTACCCCAACTAAAATCTATCCACTCAACAAAAATTATTTCAGAGAAATCATACTCCATGGTAAGCTGTTCTTGTAGAATGTTGAACGACTATCCCAACTAAAATCTATCCACTCAACAAAAATTATTTCAGAGAAATCATACTCCATGGTTCGTTGTTCTTGTAGAATGTTGAACGACTATCCCAACTAAAATCTATCCACTCAACAAAAATTATTTCACACCACAGACTCATCTTGGTCATTATCGATTTGAAATCTATCATGGTTTCAGAGAAATCATACTCCATGGTAAGTTGTTCTTGTAGAATGTTGAACGACTACCCCAACTAAAATCTATCCACTCAACAAAAATTATTTCAGAGAAATCATACTCCATGGTAAGTGGTTCTTGTAGAATGTTGAACGACTATCCCAACTAAAATCTATCCACTCAACAAAAATTATTTCAGAGAAATCATACTCCATGGTTCCTTGTTCTTGTAGAATGTTGAACGACTATCCCAACTAAAATCTATCCACTCAACAAAAATTATTTCACACCACAGACTCATCTTGGTCAGGATCGATTTGAAATCTATCATGGTTTCAGAGAAATCATACTCCATGGTAAGTTGTTCTTGTAGAATGTTGAACGACTACCCCAACGAAAATCTATCCACTCAACAAAAATTATTTCAGAGAAATCATACTCCATGGTTCGTTGTTCTTGTAGAATGTTGAACGACTACCCGAACTAAAATCTATCCACTCAACAAAAATTATTTCACAGCACAGACTCATCTTGGTCTGGATCGATTTGAAATCTATCATGGTTTCAGAGAAATCATACTCCATGGTTCGTTGTGCTTGTAGAATGTTGAACGACTACCCCAACTAAAATCTATCCACTCAACAAAAATTGTTTCAGAGAAATCATACTCCATGGTTCGTTGTTCTTGTAGAATGTTGAACGACTACCCCAACTAAAATCTATCCACTCAACAAAAATTATTTCAGAGAAATCATACTCCATGGTTCGTTGTTCTTGTCGAATGTTGAACGACTACATCAACTAAAATCTATCCACTCAACAAAAATTATTTCAGAGAAATTATACTCCATGGTAAGTTGTTCTTGTAGAATGTTGAACGACTACCCCAACTAAAATCTATCCACTCAACAAAAATTATTTCACAATTCAGACTCATCTTGGTCAGGATCGATTTGAAATCTATCATGGTTTCAGAGAAATCATACTCCATGGTTCGTTGTTCTTGTAGAATGTTGAACGACTACCCCAACTAAAATCTATCCACTCAACAAAAATTATTTCACACCACAGATTCATCTTGGTCAGGATCGATTTGAAATCTATCATGGTTTCAGAGAAATCATACTATATGGTTCGTTGTTCTTGTAGAATGTTGAACGACTACCCCAACTAAAATCTATCCACTCAACAAAAATTATTTCACACCACAGACTCATCTTGGTCAGGATCGATTTGAAATCTATCATGGTTTCAGAGAAATCATACTCCATGGTTCGTTGTTCTTGTAGAATGTTGAACGACTACCCCAACTAAAATCTATCCATTCAACAAAAATTATTTTACACCACAGACTCATCTTGGTCAGGGTCGATTTGAAATCTATCATGGTTTCAGAGAAATCATACTCCATGGTAAGTTGTTCTTGTAGAATGTTGAACGACTACCCCAACTAAAATCTATCCACTCAACAAAAATTATTTCACACCACAGACTCATCTTGGTCAGGATCGATTTGAAATCTATCATGGTTTCAGAGAAATCATAGTCCATGGTAAGTTGTTCTTGTAGAATGTTGAACGACTACCCCAACTAAAATCTATCCACTCAACAAAAATTATTTCACACCACAGACTCATCTTGGTCAGGATCGATTTGAAATTTATCATGGTTTCAGAGAAATCATACTCCATGGTAAGTTGTTCTTATAGAATGTTGAACGACTACCCCAACTAAAATCTATATACTCAACAAAAATTATTTCACACCACAGACTCATCTTGGTCAGGATCGAATTGAAATCTATCATGGTTTCAGAGAAATCATACTCCATGGTTCGTTGTTCTTGTAGAATGTTGAACGACTATCCCAACTAAAATCTATCCACTCAACAAAAATTATTTCAGAGAAATCATACTCCATGGTTCGTTGTTCTTGTGGAATATTGAACGACTACCCCAACTAAAATCTATTCACTCAACAAAAATTATTGCAGAGAAATCATACTCCATGGTTCGTTGTTCTTGTAGAATGTTGAACGACTACCCCAACTAAAATCTATCCACTCAACAAAAATTATTTCAGAGAAATCATACTCCATGGTAAGTTGTTCTTGTAGAATGTTGAACGCTACCCCAACTAAAATCTATCCACTCAACAAAAATTATTTAACACCACAGACTCATCTTGGTCAGGATCGATTTGAAATCTATCGTGGTTTCAGGGAAATCGTACTCCATGGTTCGTTGTTCTTGTAGAATTTTGAACGACTACCCCAACTAAAATCTATCCACTCAACAAAAATTATTCCACACCACAGATTCATCTTGGTCAGGATCGATTTGAAATCTATCATGGTTTCAGAGAAATCATACTCCATGGTTCGTTGTTCTTGTAGAATGTTGAACGACTACCCCAAGTAAAATCTATCCACTCAACAAAAATTATTTCACAACAGAGACTCATCTTGGCCAGGATCGATTTGAAATCTATCATGGTTTCAGAGAAATCATACTCCATGGTTCGTTGTTCTTGTAGAATGTTGAACTACTACCCCAACTAAAATCTATCCACTCATCAAAAATTATTTCACACCACAGACTCATCTTGGTCAGGATCGATTTGAAATCTATCATGGTTTCAGAGAAATCATACTCCATGGTAAGTTGTTCTTGTAGAATGTTGAACGACTACCCCAACTAAAATTTATCCACTCAACAAAAATTATTTCACACCACAGACTCATCTTGGTCAGGATCGATTTGAAATCTATCATGGTTTCAGAGAAATCATACTATATGGTAAGTTGTTCTTGTAGAATGTTGAACGACTACCCCAACTAAAATCTATCCACTCAACAAAAATTATTTCACACCACAGACTCATCTTGGTCAGGATCGATTTGAAATCTATGATGGTTTCAGAGAAATCATAGTCCATGGTAAGTTGTTCTTCTAGAATGTTGAACGACTACCCCAACTAAAATCTATCCACTCAACAAAAATTATTTCACACCACAGGCTCATCTTGGTCAGGATCGATTTGAAATCTATCATGGTTTCAGAGAAATCATACTCCATAGTAAGTTGTTCTTGTAGAATGTTGAACGACTACCCCAACTAAAATCTATCCACTCAACAAAAATTATTTCACACCACAGACTCATCTTGGTCAGGATCGATTTGAAATCTATCATGGTTTCAGAGAAATCATACTCCATGGTAAGTTGTTCTTGTAGAATGTTGAACGACTATCCCAACTAAAATCTATTGACTCAACAAAAATTATTTCAGAGAAATCATACTCCATGGTAAGTTGTTCTTGCAGAATGTTGAACGACTACCCCAACTAAAATCTATCCACTCAACAAAAATTATTTCAGAGAAATCATACTCCATGGTAAGTTGTTCTTGTAGAATGTTGAACGACTACCCCAACTAAAATCTATCCACTCAACAAAAATTATTTCAGAGAAATCATACTCCATGGTAAGTTGTTCTTGTAGAATGTTGAACGACTACCCCAACTAAAATCTATCCATTCAACAAAAATTATTTTACACCACAGACTCATCTTGGTCAGGGTCGATTTGAAATCTATCATGGTTTCAGAGAAATCATACTCCATGGTAAGTTGTTCTTGTAGAATGTTGAACGACTACCCCAACTAAAATCTATCCATTCAACAAAAATTATTTTACACCACAGACTCATCTTGGTCAGGGTAGATTTGAAATCTATCATGGTTTCAGAGAAATCATACTCCATGGTAAGTTGTTCTTGTAGAATGTTGAACGACTACCCCAACTAAAATCTATCCACTCAACAAAAATTATTTCACACCACAGACTCATCTTGGTCAGGATCGATTTGAAATCTATCATTGTTTCAGAGAAATCATAGTCCATGGTAAGTTGTTCTTGTAGAATGTTGAACGACTACCCCAACTAAAATCTATCCACTCAACAAAAATTATTTCACACCACAGACTCATCTTGGTCAGGATCGATTTGAAATTTATCATGGTTTCAGAGAAATCATACTCCATGGTAAGTTGTTCTTATAGAATGTTGAACGACTACCCCAACTAAAATCTATATACTCAACAAAAATTATTTCACACCACAGACTCATCTTGGTCAGGATCGAATTGAAATCTATCATGGTTTCAGAGAAATCATACTCCATGGTTCGTTGTTCTTGTAGAATGTTGAACGACTATCCCAACTAAAATCTATCCACTCAACAAAAATTATTTCAGAGAAATCATACTCCATGGTTCGTTGTTCTTGTGGAATATTGAACGACTACCCCAACTAAAATCTATTCACTCAACAAAAATTATTGCAGAGAAATCATACTCCATGGTTCGTTGTTCTTGTAGAATGTTGAACGACTACCCCAACTAAAATCTATCCACTCAACAAAAATTATTTCAGAGAAATCATACTCCATGGTAAGTTGTTCTTGTAGAATGTTGAACGACTACCCCAACTAAAATCTATCCACTCAACAAAAATTATTTCACACCACAGACTCATCTTGGTCAGGATCGATTTGAAATCTATCGTGGTTTCAGGGAAATCATACTCCATGGTTCGTTGTTCTTGTAGAATTTTGAACGACTACCCCAACTAAAATCTATCCACTCAACAAAAATTATTCCACACCACAGATTCATCTTGGTCAGGATCGATTTGAAATCTATCATGGTTTCAGAGAAATCATACTCCATGGTTCGTTGTTCTTGTAGAATGTTGAACGACTACCCCAAGTAAAATCTATCCACTCAACAAAAATTATTTCACAACAGAGACTCATCTTGGTCAGGATCGATTTGAAATCTATCATGGTTTCAGAGAAATCATACTCCATGGTAAGCTGTTCTTGTAGAATGTTGAACGACTACCCCAACTAAAATTTATCCACTCAACAAAAATTATTTCACACCACAGACTCATCTTGGTCAGGATCGATTTGAAATCTATCATGGTTTCAGAGAAATCATACTATATGGTAAGTTGTTCTTGTAGAATGTTGAACGACTACCCCAACTAAAATCTATCCACTCAACAAAAATTATTTCACACCACAGACTCATCTTGGTCAGGATCGATTTGAAATCTATCATGGTTTCAGAGAAATCATACTCCATGGTTCGTTGTTCTTGTAGAATGTTGAACTACTACCCCAACTAAAATCTATCCACTCATCAAAAATTATTTCACACCACAGACTCATCTTGGTCAGGATCGATTTGAAATCTATCATGGTTTCAGAGAAATCATACTCCATGGTAAGCTGTTCTTGTAGAATGTTGAACGACTACCCCAACTAAAATTTATCCACTCAACAAAAATTATTTCACACCACAGACTCATCTTGGTCAGGATCGATTTGAAATCTATCATGGTTTCAGAGAAATCATACTATATGGTAAGTTGTTCTTGTAGAATGTTGAACGACTACCCCAACTAAAATCTATCCACTCAACAAAAATTATTTCACACCACAGACTCATCTTGGTCAGGATCGATTTGAAATCTATGATGGTTTCAGAGAAATCATAGTCCATGGTAAGTTGTTCTTCTAGAATGTTGAACGACTACCCCAACTAAAATCTATCCACTCAACAAAAATTATTTCACACCACAGGCTCATCTTGGTCAGGATCGATTTGAAATCTATCATGGTTTCAGAGAAATCATACTCCATAGTAAGTTGTTCTTGTAGAATGTTGAACGACTACCCCAACTAAAATCTATCCACTCAACAAAAATTATTTCACACCACAGACTCATCTTGGTCAGGATCGATTTGAAATCTATCATGGTTTCAGAGAAATCATACTCCATGGTAAGTTGTTCTTGTAGAATGTTGAACGACTATCCCAACTAAAATCTATTGACTCAACAAAAATTATTTCAGAGAAATCATACTCCATGGTAAGTTGTTCTTGCAGAATGTTGAACGACTACCCCAACTAAAATCTATCCACTCAACAAAAATTATTTCAGAGAAATCATACTCCATGGTAAGTTGTTCTTGTAGAATGTTGAACGACTACCCCAACTAAAATCTATCCACTCAACAAAAATTATTTCAGAGAAATCATACTCCATGGTAAGTTGTTCTTGTAGAATGTTGAACGACTACCCCAACTAAAATCTATCCACTCAACAAAAATTATTTCAGAGAAATCATAGTCCATGGTAAGTTGTTCTTGTAGAATGTTGAACGACTACCCCTAACTAAAATCTATCCACTCAACAAAAATTATTTCACACCACAGACTCATCTTGGTCAGGATCGATTTGAAATCTATCATGGTTTCAGAGAAATCATACTCCATGGTAAGTTGTTCTTGTAGAATGTTGAACGACTACCCCAACTAAAATCTATCCACTCAACAAAAATTGTTTCACACCACAGACTCATCTTGGTCAGGATCGATTTGAAATCTATCATGGTTTCAGAGAAATCATACTATATGGTAAGTTGTTCTTGTAGAATGTTGAACGACTACCCCAACTAAAATCTATCCACTCAACAAAAATTATTTCACACCACAGACTCATCTTGGTCAGGATCGATTTGAAATCTATGATGGTTTCAGAGAAATCATAGTCCATGGTAAGTTGTTCTTCTAGAATGCTGAACGACTACCCCAACTAAAATCTATCCACTCAACAAAAATTATTTCACACCACAGACTCATCTTGGTCACGATCGATTTGAAATCTATCATGGTTTCAGAGAAATCATACTCCATGGTTTGTTGTTCTGGTAGAATGTTGAACGACTACCCCAACTAAAATCTATCCACTCAACAAAAATTATTTCACACCACAGACTCATCTTGGTCAGGATCGATTTGAAATCTATCATGGTTTCAGAGAAATCATACTCCATGGTAAGTTGTTCTTGTAGAATATTGAACGACTATCCCAACTAAAATCTATTGACTCAACAAAAATTATTTCAGAGAAATCATACTCCATGGTTCGTTGTTCTTGTAGAATGTTGAACGACTACCCCAACTAAAATCTATCCACTCAACAAAAATTATTTCACACCACAGACTCATCTTGGTCAGGATCGATTTGAAATCTATCATGGTTTCAGAGAAATCATACTCCATGGTTCGTTGTTCTTGTAGAATGTTGAACGACTACCCCAACTAAAATCTATCCACTCAACAAAAATTATTTCACACCAGAGACTCATCTTGGTCAGGATCGATTTGAAATCTATCATGGTTTCAGAGAAATCATACTCCATGGTAAGTTGTTCTTGTAGAATGTTGAACGACTACCCCAACTAAAATCTATCCACTCAACAAACATTATTTCAGAGAAATCATACTCCATGGTAAGTTGTTCTTGTAGAATGTTGAACGACTATCCCAACTAAAATCTATTGACTCAACAAAAATTATTTCAGAGAAATCATAGTCCATGGTAAGTTGTTCTTGCAGAATGTTGAACGACTACCCCAACTAAAATCTATCCACTCAACAAAAATTATTTCAGAGAAATCATACTCCATGGTAAGTTGTTCTTGTAGAATGTTGAACGACTACCCCAACTAAAATCTATCCACTCAACAAAAATTATTTCAGAGAAATCATACTCCATGGTAAGTTGTTCTTGTAGAATGTTGAACGACTACCCCAACTAAAATCTATCCACTCAACAAAAATTATTTCAGAGAAATCATAGTCCATGGTAAGTTGTTCTTGTAGAATGTTGAACGACTACCCCTAACTAAAATCTATCCACTCAACAAAAATTATTTCACACCACAGACTCATCTTGGTCAGGATCGATTTGAAATCTATCATGGTTTCAGAGAAATCATACTCCATGGTAAGTTGTTCTTGTAGAATGTTGAACGACTACCCCAACTAAAATCTATCCACTCAACAAAAATTGTTTCACACCACAGATTCATCTTGGTCAGGATCGATTTGAAATCTATCATGGTTTCAGAGAAATCATACTATATGGTAAGTTGTTCTTGTAGAATGTTGAACGACTACCCCAACTAAAATCTATCCACTCAACAAAAATTATTTCACACCACAGACTCATCTTGGTCAGGATCGATTTGAAATCTATGATGGTTTCAGAGAAATCATAGTCCATGGTAAGTTGTTCTTCTAGAATGCTGAACGACTACCCCAACTAAAATCTATCCACTCAACAAAAATTATTTCACACCACAGACTCATCTTGGTCACGATCGATTTGAAATCTATCATGGTTTCAGAGAAATCATACTCCATGGTTTGTTGTTCTGGTAGAATGTTGAACGACTACCCCAACTAAAATCTATCCACTCAACAAAAATTATTTCACACCACAGACTCATCTTGGTCAGGATCGATTTGAAATCTATCATGGTTTCAGAGAAATCATACTCCATGGTAAGTTGTTCTTGTAGAATATTGAACGACTATCCCAACTAAAATCTATTGACTCAACAAAAATTATTTCAGAGAAATCATACTCCATGGTTCGTTGTTCTTGTAGAATGTTGAACGACTACCCCAACTAAAATCTATCCACTCAACAAAAATTATTTCACACCACAGACTCATCTTGGTCAGGATCGATTTGAAATCTATCATGGTTTCAGAGAAATCATACTCCATGGTTCGTTGTTCTTGTAGAATGTTGAACGACTACCCCAACTAAAATCTATCCACTCAACAAAAATTATTTCACACCAGAGACTCATCTTGGTCAGGATCGATTTGAAATCTATCATGGTTTCAGAGAAATCATACTCCATGGTAAGTTGTTCTTGTAGAATGTTGAACGACTACCCCAACTAAAATCTATCCACTCAACAAACATTATTTCAGAGAAATCATACTCCATGGTTCGTTGTTCTTGTAAACTGTTGAACGACTACCCCAACTAAAATCTATCCACTCAACAAAAATTATTTCAGAGAAATCATAGTCCATGGTAAGTTGTTCTTGTAGAATGTTGAACGACTACCCCTAACTAAAATCTATCCACTCAACAAAAATTATTTCACACCACAGACTCATCTTGGTCAGGATCGATTTGAAATCTATCATGGTTTCAGAGAAATCATACTCCATGGTAAGTTGTTCTTGTAGAATGTTGAACGACTATCCCAACTAAAATCTATCCACTCAACAAAAATTATTTCACACCACAGACTCATCTTGGTCAGGATCGATTTGAAATCTATGATGGTTTCAGAGAAATCATAGTCCATTGCAAGTTGTTCTTCTAGAATGTTGAACGACTACCCCAACTAAAATCTATCCACTCAACAAAAATTATTTCACACCACAGACTTATCTTGGTCAGGATCGATTTGAAATCTATCATGGTTTCAGAGAAATCATACTCCATGGTAAGTTGTTCTTGTAGAATGTTGAACGACTACCCCAACTAAAATCTATCCACTCAACAAAAATTATTTCACACCACAGACTCATCTTGGTCAGGATCGATTTGAAATCTATCATGGTGTCAGAGAAATCATACTCCATGGTAAGTTGTTCTTGTAGAATGTTGAACGACTACCCCAACTAAAATCTATTCACTCAACAAAAATTATTTCACACCACAGACTCATCTTGGTCAGGATCGATTTGAAATCTATCATGGTTTCAGAGAAATCATACTCCATGGTTCGTTGTTCCTGTAGAATGTTGAACGACTATCCCAACTAAAATCTATCCACTCAACAAAAATTATTTCAGAGAAATCATACTCCATGGTTCGTTGTTCTTGTAGAATGTTGAACGACTACCCCAACTAAAATCTATCCACTCAACAAAAATTATTTCACACCACAGACTCATCTTGGTCAGGATCGATTTGAAATCTATCATGGTTTCAGAGAAATCATACTCCATGGTTCGTTGTTCTTGTAGAATGTTGAACGACTACCCCAACTAAAATCTATCCACTCAACAAAAATTATTTCAGAGAAATCATAGTCCATGGTAAGTTGTTCTTGTAGAATGTTGAACGACTACCCCAACTAAAATCTATCCACTCAACAAAAATTATTTCAGAGAAATCATACTCCATGGTAAGTTGTTCTTGTAGAATGTTGAACGACTACCCCAACTAAAATCTATCCACTCAACAAAAATTATTTCACACCACAGACTCATCTTGGTCAGGATCGATTTGAAATCTATCATGGTTTCAGAGAAATCATACTCCGTGGTAAGTTGTTCTTGTAGAATGTTGAACGACTATCCCAACTAAAATCTATCCACTCAACAAAAATTATTTCAGAGAAATCATAGTCCATGGTAAGTTGTTCTTGTAGAATGTTGAACGACTACCCCAACTAAAATCTATCCACTCAACAAAAATTATTTCAGAGAAATCATACTCCATGGTTCGTTGTTCTTGTAGAATGTTGAACGACTATCCCAACTAAAATCTATCCACTCAACAAAAATTATTTCAGAGAAATCATACTCCATGGTTCGTTGTTCTTGTAGAATGTTGAACGACTACCCCAACTAAAATCTATCCACTCAACAAAAATTATTTCACACCACAGACTCATCTTGGTCAGGATCGATTTGAAATCTATCATGGTTTCAGAGAAATCATACTCCATGGTTCGTTGTTCTTGTAGAATGTTGAACGACTACCCCAACTAAAATCTATCCACTCAACAAAAATTGTTTCACACCACAGACTCATCTTGGTCAGGATCGATTTGAAATCTATCATGGTTGCAGAGAAATCATACTCCATGGTAAGTTGTTCTTGTAGAATGTTGAACGACTACCCCAACTAAAATCTATCCACTCAACAAACATTATTTCAGAGAAATCATACTCCATGGTAAGTTGTTCTTGTAGAATGTTGAACGACTATCCCAACTAAAATCTATTGACTCAACAAAAATTATTTCAGAGAAATCATAGTCCATGGTAAGTTGTTCTTGCAGAATGTTGAACGACTACCCCAACTAAAATCTATCCACTCAACAAAAATTATTTCAGAGAAATCATACTCCATGGTAAGTTGTTCTTGTAGAATGTTGAACGACTACCCCAACTAAAATCTATCCACTCAACAAAAATTATTTCAGAGAAATCATACTCCATGGTAAGTTGTTCTTGTAGAATGTTGAACGACTACCCCAACTAAAATCTATCCACTCAACAAAAATTATTTCAGAGAAATCATAGTCCATGGTAAGTTGTTCTTGTAGAATGTTGAACGACTACCCCTAACTAAAATCTATCCACTCAACAAAAATTATTTCACACCACAGACTCATCTTGGTCAGGATCGATTTGAAATCTATCATGGTTTCAGAGAAATCATACTCCATGGTAAGTTGTTCTTGTAGAATGTTGAACGACTACCCCAACTAAAATCTATCCACTCAACAAAAATTGTTTCACACCACAGATTCATCTTGGTCAGGATCGATTTGAAATCTATCATGGTTTCAGAGAAATCATACTATATGGTAAGTTGTTCTTGTAGAATGTTGAACGACTACCCCAACTAAAATCTATCCACTCAACAAAAATTATTTCACACCACAGACTCATCTTGGTCAGGATCGATTTGAAATCTATGATGGTTTCAGAGAAATCATAGTCCATGGTAAGTTGTTCTTCTAGAATGCTGAACGACTACCCCAACTAAAATCTATCCACTCAACAAAAATTATTTCACACCACAGACTCATCTTGGTCACGATCGATTTGAAATCTATCATGGTTTCAGAGAAATCATACTCCATGGTTTGTTGTTCTGGTAGAATGTTGAACGACTACCCCAACTAAAATCTATCCACTCAACAAAAATTATTTCACACCACAGACTCATCTTGGTCAGGATCGATTTGAAATCTATCATGGTTTCAGAGAAATCATACTCCATGGTAAGTTGTTCTTGTAGAATATTGAATGACTATCCCAACTAAAATCTATTGACTCAACAAAAATTATTTCAGAGAAATCATACTCCATGGTTCGTTGTTCTTGTAGAATGTTGAACGACTACCCCAACTAAAATCTATCCACTCAACAAAAATTATTTCACACCACAGACTCATCTTGGTCAGGATCGATTTGAAATCTATCATGGTTTCAGAGAAATCATACTCCATGGTTCGTTGTTCTTGTAGAATGTTGAACGACTACCCCAACTAAAATCTATCCACTCAACAAAAATTATTTCACACCAGAGACTCATCTTGGTCAGGATCGATTTGAAATCTATCATGGTTTCAGAGAAATCATACTCCATGGTAAGTTGTTCTTGTAGAATGTTGAACGACTACCCCAACTAAAATCTATCCACTCAACAAACATTATTTCAGAGAAATCATACTCCATGGTTCGTTGTTCTTGTAAACTGTTGAACGACTACCCCAACTAAAATCTATCCACTCAACAAAAATTATTTCAGAGAAATCATAGTCCATGGTAAGTTGTTCTTGTAGAATGTTGAACGACTACCCCTAACTAAAATCTATCCACTCAACAAAAATTATTTCACACCACAGACTCATCTTGGTCAGGATCGATTTGAAATCTATCATGGTTTCAGAGAAATCATACTCCATGGTAAGTTGTTCTTGTAGAATGTTGAACGACTATCCCAACTAAAATCTATCCACTCAACAAAAATTATTTCACACCACAGACTCATCTTGGTCAGGATCGATTTGAAATCTATGATGGTTTCAGAGAAATCATAGTCCATTGCAAGTTGTTCTTCTAGAATGTTGAACGACTACCCCAACTAAAATCTATCCACTCAACAAAAATTATTTCACACCACAGACTTATCTTGGTCAGGATCGATTTGAAATCTATCATGGTTTCAGAGAAATCATACTCCATGGTAAGTTGTTCTTGTAGAATGTTGAACGACTACCCCAACTAAAATCTATCCACTCAACAAAAATTATTTCACACCACAGACTCATCTTGGTCAGGATCGATTTGAAATCTATCATGGTGTCAGAGAAATCATACTCCATGGTAAGTTGTTCTTGTAGAATGTTGAACGACTACCCCAACTAAAATCTATTCACTCAACAAAAATTATTTCACACCACAGACTCATCTTGGTCAGGATCGATTTGAAATCTATCATGGTTTCAGAGAAATCATACTCCATGGTTCGTTGTTCCTGTAGAATGTTGAACGACTATCCCAACTAAAATCTATCCACTCAACAAAAATTATTTCAGAGAAATCATACTCCATGGTTCGTTGTTCTTGTAGAATGTTGAACGACTACCCCAACTAAAATCTATCCACTCAACAAAAATTATTTCACACCACAGACTCATCTTGGTCAGGATCGATTTGAAATCTATCATGGTTTCAGAGAAATCATACTCCATGGTTCGTTGTTCTTGTAGAATGTTGAACGACTACCCCAACTAAAATCTATCCACTCAACAAAAATTATTTCAGAGAAATCATAGTCCATGGTAAGTTGTTCTTGTAGAATGTTGAACGACTACCCCAACTAAAATCTATCCACTCAACAAAAATTATTTCAGAGAAATCATACTCCATGGTAAGTTGTTCTTGTAGAATGTTGAACGACTACCCCAACTAAAATCTATCCACTCAACAAAAATTATTTCACACCACAGACTCATCTTGGTCAGGATCGATTTGAAATCTATCATGGTTTCAGAGAAATCATACTCCGTGGTAAGTTGTTCTTGTAGAATGTTGAACGACTATCCCAACTAAAATCTATCCACTCAACAAAAATTATTTCAGAGAAATCATAGTCCATGGTAAGTTGTTCTTGTAGAATGTTGAACGACTACCCCAACTAAAATCTATCCACTCAACAAAAATTATTTCAGAGAAATCATACTCCATGGTTCGTTGTTCTTGTAGAATGTTGAACGACTATCCCAACTAAAATCTATCCACTCAACAAAAATTATTTCAGAGAAATCATACTCCATGGTTCGTTGTTCTTGTAGAATGTTGAACGACTACCCCAACTAAAATCTATCCACTCAACAAAAATTATTTCACACCACAGACTCATCTTGGTCAGGATCGATTTGAAATCTATCATGGTTTCAGAGAAATCATACTCCATGGTTCGTTGTTCTTGTAGAATGTTGAACGACTACCCCAACTAAAATCTATCCACTCAACAAAAATTGTTTCACACCACAGACTCATCTTGGTCAGGATCGATTTGAAATCTATCATGGTTGCAGAGAAATCATACTCCATGGTAAGTTGTTCTTGTAGAATGTTGAACGACTACCCCAACTAAAATCTATCCACTCAACAAAAATTATTTCACACCACAGATTCATCTTGGTCAGGATCGATTTGAAATCTATCATGGTTTCAGAGAAATCATACTCCATGGTTCGTTGTTCTTGTAGAATGTTGAACGACTACCCCAACTAAAATCTATCCACTCAACAAAAATTATTTCACACCACAGACTCATCTTGGTCAGGATCGATTTAAAATCTATCATGGTTTCAGAGAAATCATACTCCATGGTTCGTTGTTCTTGTAGAATGTTGAACGACTACCCCAATTAAATTTTTCCACTCAACAAAAATTATTTCGCACCACAGACTCATCTTGGTCAGGATCGATTTGAAATCTATCATGGTTTCAGAGAAATCATACTCCATGGTAAGTTGTTCTTGTAGAATGTTGAACGACTACCCCAACTAAAATCTATCCACTCAACAAAAATTATTTCACACCACAGACTCATCTTGGTCAGGATCGATTTGAAATCTATCATGGTTTCAGAGAAATCATACTATATGGTAAGTTGTTCTTGTAGAATGTTGAACGACTACCCCAACTAAAATCTATCCACTCAACAAAAATTATTTCAGAGAAATCATACTCCATGGTAAGTTGTTCTTGTAGAATGTTGAACGACTACCCCAACTAAAATCTATCCACTCAACAAAAATTATTTCAGAGAAATCATACTCCATGGTAAGTTGTTCTTGTAGAATGTTGAACGACTACCCCAACTAAAATCTATCCACTCAACAAAAATTATTTCACACCACAGACTCATCTTGGTCAGGATCGATTTGAAATCTATCATGGTTTCAGAGAAATCATACTCCATGGTAAGTTGTTCTTGTAGAATGTTGAACGACTACCCCAACTAAAATCTATCCACTCAACAAAAATTATTTCACACCACAGACTCATCTTGGTCAGGATCGATTTGAAATCTATAATTGTTTCAGAGAAATCATAGTCCATGGTAAGTTGTTCTTGTAGAATGTTGAACGACTACCCCAACTAAAATCTATCCACTCAACAAAAATTATTTCACACCACAGACTCATCTTGGTCAGGATCGTTTTGAAATCTATCATGGTTTCAGAGAAATCATACTCCATGGTAAGTTGTTCTTGTAGAATGTTGAACGACTACCCCAACTAAAATCTATCCACTCAACAAAAATTATTTCAGAGAAATCATACTCCATGGTAAGTTGTTCTTGTAGAATGTTGAACGACTACCCCAACTAAAATCTATCCACTCAACAAAAATTATTTCAGAGAAATCATACTCCATGGTAAGTTGTTCTTGTAGAATGTTGAACGACTACCCCAACTAAAATCTATCCACTCAACAAAAATTATTTCAGAGAAATCATACTCCATGGTAAGTTGTTCTTGTAGAATGTTGAACGACTACCCCAACTAAAATCTATCCACTCAACAAAAATTATTTCAGAGAAATCATAGTCCATGGTAAGTTGTTCTTGTAGAATGTTGAACGACTACCCCTAACAAAAATCTATCCACTCAACAAAAATTATTTCACACCACAGACTCATCTTGGTCAGGATCGATTTGAAATCTATCATGGTTTCAGAGAAATCATACTCCATGGTTCGTTGTTCTTGTAGAATGTTGAACGACTACCCCAACTAAAATCTATCCACTCAACAAAAATTATTTCAGAGAAATCATACTCCATGGTAAGTTGTTCTTATAGAATGTTGAACGACTACCCCAACTAAAATCTATTCACTCAACAAAAATTATTTCACACCACAGACTCATCTTGGTCAGGATCGATTTGAAATCTATCATGGTTTCAGAGAAATGATACTAAATGGTTCGTTGTTCTTGTAGAATGTTGAACGACTATCCAAACTAAAATCTATCCACTCAACAAAAATCATTTCAGAGAAATCATACTCCATGATTCGTTGTTCTTGTAGAATGTTGAACGACTACCCCAACTAAAATCTATCCACTCAACAAAAATTATTTCAGAGAAATCATACTCCATGGTAAGTTGTTCTTGTAGAATGTTGAACGACTACCCCAACTAAAATCTATCCACTCAACAAAAATTATTTCAGAGAAATCATACTCCATGGTTCGTTGTTCTTGTAGAATGTTGAACGACTATCCCAACTAAAATCTATCCACTCAACAAAAATTATTTCAGAGAAATCATACTCCATGGTTCGTTGTTCTTGTAGAATGTTGAACGACTACCCCAACTAAAATCTATTCACTCAACAAAAATTATTTCACACCACAGACTCATCTTGGTCAGGATCGATTTGAAATCTATCATGGTTTCAGAGAAATCATACTCCATGGTTCGTTGTTCTTGTAGAATGTTGAACGACTACCCCAACTAAAATCTATCCACTCAACAAAAATTATTTCACACCACAGACTCATCTTGGTCAGGATCGATTTGAAATCTATCATGGTTTCAGAGAAATCATACTCCATGGTTCGTTGTTCTTGTAGAATGTTGAACGACTACCCCAACTAAAATCTATTCACTCAACAAAAATTATTTCACACCACAGACTCATCTTGGTCAGGATCGATTTGAAATCTATCATGGTTTCAGAGAAATGATACTAAATGGTTCGTTGTTCTTGTAGAATGTTGAACGACTATCCAAACTAAAATCTATCCACTCAACAAAAATCATTTCAGAGAAATCATACTCCATGATTCGTTGTTCTTGTAGAATGTTGAACGACTACCCCAACTACAATCTATCCACTCAACAAAAATTATTTCAGAGAAATCATACTCCATGGTTCGTTGTTCTTGTAGAATGTTGAACGACTACCCCAACTAAAATCTATCCACTCAACAAAAATTATTTCAGAGAAATCATACTCCATGGTAAGTTGTTCTTATAGAATGTTGAACGACTACCCCAACTAAAATCTATTCACTCAACAAAAATTATTTCACACCACAGACTCATCTTGGTCAGGATCGATTTGAAATCTATCATGGTTTCAGAGAAATGATACTAAATGGTTCGTTGTTCTTGTAGAATGTTGAACGACTATCCAAACTAAAATCTATCCACTCAACAAAAATCATTTCAGAGAAATCATACTCCATGATTCGTTGTTCTTGTAGAATGTTGAACGACTACCCCAACTAAAATCTATCCACTCAACAAAAATTATTTCAGAGAAATCATACTCCATGGTTCGTTGTTCTTGTAGAATGTTGAACGACTACCCCAACTAAAATCTATCCACTCAACAAAAATTATTTCACACCACAGACTCATCTTGGTCAGGATCGATTTGAAATCTATCATGGTTTCAGAGAAATCATACTCCGTGGTAAGTTGTTCTTGTAGAATGTTGAACGACTATCCCAACTAAAATCTATCCACTCAACAAAAATTATTTCAGAGAAATCATAGTCCATGGTAAGTTGTTCTTGTAGAATGTTGAACGACTACCCCAACTAAAATCTATCCACTCAACAAAAATTATTTCAGAGAAATCATACTCCATGGTTCGTTGTTCTTGTAGAATGTTGAACGACTATCCCAACTAAAATCTATCCACTCAACAAAAATTATTTCAGAGAAATCATACTCCATGGTTCGTTGTTCTTGTAGAATGTTGAACGACTACCCCAACTAAAATCTATCCACTCAACAAAAATTATTTCACACCACAGACTCATCTTGGTCAGGATCGATTTGAAATCTATCATGGTTTCAGAGAAATCATACTCCATGGTTCGTTGTTCTTGTAGAATGTTGAACGACTACCCCAACTAAAATCTGTCCACTCAACAAAAATTGTTTCACACCACAGACTCATCTTGGTCAGGATCGATTTGAAATCTATCATGGTTGCAGAGAAATCATACTCCATGGTAAGTTGTTCTTGTAGAATGTTGAACGACTACCCCAACTAAAATCTATCCACTCAACAAAAATTATTTCACACCACAGATTCATCTTGGTCAGGATCGATTTGAAATCTATCATGGTTTCAGAGAAATCATACTCCATGGTTCGTTGTTCTTGTAGAATGTTGAACGACTACCCCAACTAAAATCTATCCACTCAACAAAAATTATTTCACACCACAGACTCATCTTGGTCAGGATCGATTTAAAATCTATCATGGTTTCAGAGAAATCATACTCCATGGTTCGTTGTTCTTGTAGAATGTTGAACGACTACCCCAATTAAATTTTTCCACTCAACAAAAATTATTTCGCACCACAGACTCATCTTGGTCAGGATCGATTTGAAATCTATCATGGTTTCAGAGAAATCATACTCCATGGTAAGTTGTTCTTGTAGAATGTTGAACGACTACCCCAACTAAAATCTATCCACTCAACAAAAATTATTTCACACCACAGACTCATCTTGGTCAGGATCGATTTGAAATCTATCATGGTTTCAGAGAAATCATACTATATGGTAAGTTGTTCTTGTAGAATGTTGAACGACTACCCCAACTAAAATCTATCCACTCAACAAAAATTATTTCAGAGAAATCATACTCCATGGTAAGTTGTTCTTGTAGAATGTTGAACGACTACCCCAACTAAAATCTATCCACTCAACAAAAATTATTTCAGAGAAATCATACTCCATGGTAAGTTGTTCTTGTAGAATGTTGAACGACTACCCCAACTAAAATCTATCCACTCAACAAAAATTATTTCACACCACAGACTCATCTTGGTCAGGATCGATTTGAAATCTATCATGGTTTCAGAGAAATCATACTCCATGGTAAGTTGTTCTTGTAGAATGTTGAACGACTACCCCAACTAAAATCTATCCACTCAACAAAAATTATTTCACACCACAGACTCATCTTGGTCAGGATCGATTTGAAATCTATAATTGTTTCAGAGAAATCATAGTCCATGGTAAGTTGTTCTTCTAGAATGTTGAACGACTACCCCAACTAAAATCTATCCACTCAACAAAAATTATTTCACACCACAGACTCATCTTGGTCAGGATCGTTTTGAAATCTATCATGGTTTCAGAGAAATCATACTCCATGGTAAGTTGTTCTTGTAGAATGTTGAACGACTACCCCAACTAAAATCTATCCACTCAACAAAAATTATTTCAGAGAAATCATACTCCATGGTAAGTTGTTCTTGTAGAATGTTGAACGACTACCCCAACTAAAATCTATCCACTCAACAAAAATTATTTCAGAGAAATCATACTCCATGGTAAGTTGTTCTTGTAGAATGTTGAACGACTACCCCAACTAAAATCTATCCACTCAACAAAAATTATTTCAGAGAAATCATACTCCATGGTAAGTTGTTCTTGTAGAATGTTGAACGACTATTCCAACTAAAATCTATCCACTCAACAAAAATTATTTCAGAGAAATCATACTCCATGGTTCGTTGTTCTTGTAGAATGTTGAACGACTACCCCTAACAAAAATCTATCCACTCAACAAAAATTATTTCACACCACAGACTCATCTTGGTCAGGATCGATTTGAAATCTATCATGGTTTCAGAGAAATCATACTCCATGGTTCGTTGTTCTTGTAGAATGTTGAACGACTACCCCAACTAAAATCTATCCACTCAACAAAAATTATTTCAGAGAAATCATACTCCATGGTAAGTTGTTCTTATAGAATGTTGAACGACTACCCCAACTAAAATCTATTCACTCAACAAAAATTATTTCACACCACAGACTCATCTTGGTCAGGATCGATTTGAAATCTATCATGGTTTCAGAGAAATGATACTAAATGGTTCGTTGTTCTTGTAGAATGTTGAACGACTATCCAAACTAAAATCTATCCACTCAACAAAAATCATTTCAGAGAAATCATACTCCATGATTCGTTGTTCTTGTAGAATGTTGAACGACTACCCCAACTAAAATCTATCCACTCAACAAAAATTATTTCAGAGAAATCATACTCCATGGTAAGTTGTTCTTGTAGAATGTTGAACGACTACCCCAACTAAAATCTATCCACTCAACAAAAATTATTTCAGAGAAATCATACTCCATGGTTCGTTGTTCTTGTAGAATGTTGAACGACTATCCCAACTAAAATCTATCCACTCAACAAAAATTATTTCAGAGAAATCATACTCCATGGTTCGTTGTTCTTGTAGAATGTTGAACGACTACCCCAACTAAAATCTATTCACTCAACAAAAATTATTTCACACCACAGACTCATCTTGGTCAGGATCGATTTGAAATCTATCATGGTTTCAGAGAAATCATACTCCATGGTTCGTTGTTCTTGTAGAATGTTGAACGACTACCCCAACTAAAATCTATCCACTCAACAAAAATTATTTCAGAGAAATCATACTCCATGGTAAGTTGTTCTTATAGAATGTTGAACGACTACCCCAACTAAAATCTATTCACTCAACAAAAATTATTTCACACCACAGACTCATCTTGGTCAGGATCGATTTGAAATCTATCATGGTTTCAGAGAAATGATACTAAATGGTTCGTTGTTCTTGTAGAATGTTGAACGACTATCCAAACTAAAATCTATCCACTCAACAAAAATCATTTCAGAGAAATCATACTCCATGATTCGTTGTTCTTGTAGAATGTTGAACGACTACCCCAACTAAAATCTATCCACTCAACAAAAATTATTTCAGAGAAATCATACTCCATGGTAAGTTGTTCTTGTAGAATGTTGAACGACTACCCCAACTAAAATCTATCCACTCAACAAAAATTATTTCAGAGAAATCATACTCCATGGTTCGTTGTTCTTGTAGAATGTTGAACGACTATCCCAACTAAAATCTATCCACTCAACAAAAATTATTTCAGAGAAATCATACTCCATGGTTCGTTGTTCTTGTAGAATGTTGAACGACTACCCCAACTAAAATCTATTCACTCAACAAAAATTATTTCACACCACAGACTCATCTTGGTCAGGATCGATTTGAAATCTATCATGGTTTCAGAGAAATCATACTCCATGGTTCGTTGTTCTTGTAGAATGTTGAACGACTACCCCAACTAAAATCTATCCACTCAACAAAAATTATTTCACACCACAGACTCATCTTGGTCAGGATCGATTTGAAATCTATCATGGTTTCAGAGAAATCATACTCCATGGTTCGTTGTTCTTGTAGAATGTTGAACGACTACCCCAACTAAAATCTATTCACTCAACAAAAATTATTTCACACCACAGACTCATCTTGGTCAGGATCGATTTGAAATCTATCATGGTTTCAGAGAAATCATACTCCATGGTTCGTTGTTCTTGTAGAATGTTGAACGACTATCCCAACTAAAATCTATCCACTCAACAAAAATTATTTCAGAGAAATCATACTCCATGGTTCGTTGTTCTTGTAGAATGTTGAACGACTATCCCAACTAAAATCTATCCACTCAACAAAAATTATTTCAGAGAAATCATACTCCATGGTAAGTTGTTCTTGTAGAATGTTGAACGACTACCCCAACTAAAATCTATCCACTCAACAAAAATTATTTCAGAGAAATCATACTCCATGGTTCGTTGTTCTTGTAGAATGTTGAACGACTATCCCAACTAAAATCTATCCACTCAACAAAAATTATTTCAGAGAAATCATACTCCATGGTTCGTTGTTCTTGTAGAATGTTGAACGACTACCCCAACTAAAATCTATCCACTCAACAAAAATTATTTCAGAGAAATCATACTCCATGATTCGTTGTTCTTGTAGAATGTTGAACGACTACCCCAACTAAAATCTATCCACTCAACAAAAATTATTTCAGAGAAATCATACTCCATGGTAAGTTGTTCTTGTAGAATGTTGAACGACTACCCCAACTAAAATCTATCCACTCAACAAAAATTATTTCAGAGAAATCATACTCCATGGTAAGTTGTTCTTGTAGAATGTTGAACGACTACCCCAACTAAAATCTATTCACTCAACAAAAATTATTTCACACCACAGACTCATCTTGGTCAGGATCGATTTGAAATCTATCATCGTTTCAGAGAAATCATACTCCATGGTTCGTTGTTCTTGTAGAATGTTGAACGACTACCCCAACTAAAATCTATCCACTCAACAAAAATTATTTCACACCACAGACTCATCTTGGTCAGGATCGATTTGAAATCTATCATGGTTTCAGAGAAATCATAGTCCATGGTAAGTTGTTCTTTTAGAATGTTGAACGACTACCCCAACTAAAATCTATCCACTCAACAAAAATTATTTCAGAGAAATCATACTCCATGGTAAGTTGTTCTTGTAGAATGTTGAACGACTATCCCAACTAAAATCTATCCACTCAACAAAAATTATTTCAGAGAAATTATACTCCATGGTTCGTTGTTCTTGTAGAATGTTGAACGACTACCCCAACTAAAATCTATCCACTCAACAAAAATTATTTCAGAGAAATCATACTCCATGGTTCGTTGTTCTTGTAGAATGTTGAACGACTATCCCAACTAAAATCTATCCACTCAACAAAAATTATTTCACACCACAGATTCGTCTTGGTCAGGATCGATTTGAAATCTATCATGGTTTCAGAGAAATCATACTCCATGGTTCGTTGTTCTTGTAGAATGTTGAACAACTACCACAACTAAAATCTATCCACTCAACAAAAATTATTTCACACCACAGACTCATCTTGGTCAGGATCGATTTGAAATCTATCATGGTTTCAGAGAAATCATACTCCATGGTTCGTTGTTCTTGTAGAATGTTGAACGACTACCCCAATTAAATTTTTCCACTCAACAAAAATTATTTCACACCACAGACTCATCTTGGTCAGGATCGATTTGAAATCTATCATGGTTTCAGAGAAATCATACTCCATGGTAAGTTGTTCTTGTAGAATGTTGAACGACTACCCCAACTAAAATCTATCCACTCAACAAAAATTATTTCACACCACAGACTCATCTTGGTCAGGATCGATTTGAAATCTATCATGGTTTCAGAGAAATCATACTATATGGTAAGTTGTTCTTGTAGAATGTTGAACGACTACCCCAACTAAAATCTATCCACTCAACAAAAATTATTTCACACCACAGACTCATCTTGGTCAGGATCGATTTGAAATCTATAATGGTTTCAGAGAAATCATAGTCCATGGTAAGTTGTTCTTCTAGAATGTTGAACGACTACCCCAACTAAAATCTATCCACTCAACAAAAATTATTTCACACCACAGACTCATCTTGGTCAGGATCGATTTGAAATCTATCATGGTTTCAGAGAAATCATACTCCATGGTAAGTTGTTCTTGTAGAATGTTGAACGACTACCCCAACTAAAATCCATCCACTCAACAAAAATTATTTCACACCACAGACTCATCTTGGCCAGGATCGATTTGAAATCTATAATGGTTTCAGAGAAATCATACTCCATGGTAAGTTGTTCTTGTAGAATGTTGAACGACTACCCCAACTAAAATCTATCCACTCAACAAAAATTATTTCAGAGAAATCATACTCCATGGTAAGTTGTTCTTGTAGAATGTTGAACGACTACCCCAACTAAAATCTATCCACTCAACAAAAATTATTTCAGAGAAATCATACTCCATGGTAAGTTGTTCTTGTAGAATATTGAACGACTACCCCAACTAAAATCTATCCACTCAACAAAAATTATTTCAGAGAAATCATACTCCATGGTAAGTTGTTCTTGTAGAATGTTGAACGACTACCCCAACTAAAATCTATCCACTCAACAAAAATTATTTCAGAGAAATCATAGTCCATGGTAAGTTGTTCTTGTAGAATGTTGAACGACTACCCCTAACAAAAATCTAATCACTCAACAAAAATTATTTCACACCACAGACTCATCTTGGTCAGGATCGATTTGAAATCTATCATGGTTTCAGAGAAATCATACTCCATGGTTCGTTGTTCTTGTAGAATGTTGAACGACTACCCCAACTAAAATCTATCCACTCAACAAAAATTATTTCAGAGAAATCATACTCCATGGTAAGTTGTTCTTGTAGAATGTTGAACGACTACCCCAACTAAAATCTATTCACTCAACAAAAATTATTTCACACCACAGACTCATCTTGGTCAGGATCGATTTGAAATCTATCATGGTTTCAGAGAAATGATACTCCAATGTTCGTTGTTCTTGTAGAATGTTGAGCGACTATCCAAACTAAAATCTATCCACTCAACAAAAATTATTTCAGAGAAATCATACTCCATGATTCGTTGTTCTTGTAGAATGTTGAACGACTACCCCAACTAAAATCTATCCACTCAACAAAAATTATTTCAGAGAAATCATACTCCATGGTAAGTTGTTCTTGTAGAATGTTGAACGACTACCCCAGCTAAAATCTATCCACTCAACAAAAATTATTTCAGAGAAATCATACTCCATGGTTCGTTGTTCTTGTAGAATGTTGAACGACTATCCCAACTAAAATCTATCCACTCAACAAAAATTATTTCAGAGAAATCATACTCCATGGTTCGTTGTTCTTGTAAAATGTTGAACGACTACCCCAACTGAAATCTATCCACTCAACAAAAATTATTTCACACCACAGACTCATCTTGGTCAGGATCGATTTGAAATCTATCATCGTTTCAGAGAAATCATACTCCATGGTTCGTTGTTCTTGTAGAATGTTGAACGACTACCCCAACTAAAATCTATCCACTCAACAAAAATTATTTCACACCACAGACTCATCTTGGTCAGGATCGATTTGAAATCTATCATGGTGTCAGAGAAATCATAGTCCATGGTAAGTTGTTCTTGTAGAATGTTGAACGACTACCCCAACTAAAATCTATCCACTCAACAAAAATTATTTCAGAGAAATCATACTCCATGGTAAGTTGTTCTTGTAGAATGTTGAACGACTATCCCAACTAAAATCTATCCACTCAACAAAAATTATTTCAGAGAAATTATACTCCATGGTTCGTTGTTCTTGTAGAATGTTGAACGACTACCCCAACTAAAATCTATCCACTCAACAACAATTATTTCAGAGAAATCATACTCCATGGTGCGTTGTTCTTGTAGAATGTTGAACGACTATCCCAACTAAAATCTATCCACTCAACAAAAATTATTTCAGAGAAATCATACTCCATGGTTCGTTGTTCTTGTAGAATGTTGAACGACTACCCCAACTAAAATCTATCCACTCAACAAATATTATTTCACACCACAGACTCATCTTGGTCAGGATCGATTTGAAATCTATCATGGTTTCAGCGAAATCATACTCTATGGTAAGTTGTTCTTGTAGAATGTTGAACGACTACCGAAACTAAAATCTATCCACTCAACAAAAATTATTTCACACCACGGACTCATCTTGGTCAGGATCGATTTGAAATCTATCATGGTTTCAGAGAAATCATAGTCCATGGTAAGTTGTTCTTGTAGAATGTTGAACGACTACCCCAACTAAAATCTATCCACTCAACAAAAACTATTTCAGAGAAATCATACTCCATGGTAAGTTGTTCTTGTAGAATGTTGAACGACTACCCCAACTAAAATCTATCCACTCAACAAAAATTATTTCAGAGAAATCATACTCCATGGTTCGTTGTTCTTGTAGAATGTTGAACGAGTACCCCAACTAAAATCTATACACTCAACAAAAATTATTTCACACCACAGGCTCATCTTGGTCAGGATCGATTTGAAATCTATCATGGTTTCAGAGAAATCATACTCCATGGTTCGTTGTTCTTGTAGAATGTTGAACGACTACCCCAACTAAAATCTATCCACTCAACAAAAATTATTTCAGAGAAATCATACTCCATGGTTCGTTGTTCTTGTAGAATGTTGAACGACTATCCCAACTAAAATCTATCCACTCAACAAAAATTATTTCAGAGAAATCATACTTCATGGTAAGTTGTTCTTGTAGAATGTTGAACGACTACCCCAACTAAAATCTATCCACTCAACAAAAATTATTTCAGAGAAATCATACTCCATGGTAAGTTGTTCTTGTAGAATGCTGAACGACTACCCCAACTAAAATCTATCCACTCAACAAAAATTATTTCAGAGAAATCATACTCCATGGTAAGTTGTTCTTGTAGAATGTTGAACGACTACCCCAACTAAAATCTATCCACTCAACAAAAATTATTTCAGAGAAATCATAGTCCATGGTAAGTTGTTCTTGTAGAATGTTGAACGACTACCCCTAACAAAAATCTAATCACTCAACAAAAATTATTTCACACCACAGACTCATCTTGGTCAGGATCGATTTGAAATCGATCATGGTTTCAGAGAAATCATACTCCATGGTTCGTTGTTCTTGTAGAATGTTGAACGACTACCCCAACTAAAATCTATCCACTCAACAAAAATTATTTCAGAGAAATCATACTCCATGGTAAGTTGTTCTTGTAGAATGTTGAACGACAACCCCAACTAAAATCTATTCACTCAACAAAAATTATTTCACACCACAGACTCATCTTGGTCAGGATCGATTTGAAATCTATCATGGTTTCAGAGAAATGATACTCCAATGTTCGTTGTTCTTGTAGAATGTTGAACGACTATCCAAACTAAAATCTATCCACTCAACAAAAATTATTTCAGAGAAATCATACTCCATGATTCGTTGTTCTTGTAGAATGTTGAACGACTACCCCAACTAAAATCTATCCACTCAACAAAAATTATTTCAGAGAAATCATACTCCATGGTAAGTTGTTCTTGTAGAATGTTGAACGACTACCCCAACTAAAATCTATCCACTCAACAAAAATTATTTCAGAGAAATCATACTCCATGGTTCGTTGTTCTTGTAGAATGTTGAACGACTATCCCAACTAAAATCTATCCACTCAACAAAAATTATTTCAGAGAAATCATACTCCATGGTTCGTTGTTCTTGTAAAATGTTGAACGACTACCCCAACTGAAATCTATCCACTCAACAAAAATTATTTCACACCACAGACTCATCTTGGTCAGGATCGATTTGAAATCTATCATCGTTTCAGAGAAATCATACTCCATGGTTCGTTGTTCTTGTAGAATGTTGAACGACTACCCCAACTAAAATCTATCCACTCAACAAAAATTATTTCACACCACAGACTCATCTTGGTCAGGATCGATTTGAAATCTATCATGGTTTCAGAGAAATCATAGTCCATGGTAAGTTGTTCTTGTAGAATGTTGAACGACTACCCCAACTAAAATCTATCCACTCAACAAAAATTATTTCAGAGAAAACATACTCCATGGTAAGTTGTTCTTGTAGAATGTTGAACGACTATCCCAACTAAAATCTATCCACTCAACAAAAATTATTTCAGAGAAATTATACTCCATGGTTCGTTGTTCTTGTAGAATGTTGAACGACTACCCCAACTAAAATCTATCCACTCAACAACAATTATTTCAGAGAAATCATACTCCATGGTTCGTTGTTCTTGTAGAATGTTGAACGACTACCCCAACTAAAATCTATCCACTCAACAAAAATTATTTCAGAGAAATCATACTCCATGGTTCGTTGTTCTTGTAGAATGTTGAACGACTACCCCAACTAAAATCTATCCACTCAACAAAAATTATTTCACACCACAGACTCATCTTGGTCAGGATCGATTTGAAATCTATCATGGTTTCAGCGAAATCATACTCTATGGTAAGTTGTTCTTGTAGAATGTTGAACGACTACCGAAACTAAAATCTATCCACTCAACACAAATTATTTCAGAGAAATCATACTCCATGGTAAGTTGTTCTTGTAGAATGTTGAACGACTACCCCAACTAAAATCTATCCACTCAACAAAAATTATTTCAGAGAAATCATACTCCATGGTTCGTTGTTCTTGTAGAATGTTGAACGAGTACCCCAACTAAAATCTATACACTCAACAAAAATTATTTCACACCACAGGCTCATCTTGGTCAGGATCGATTTGAAATCTATCATGGTTTCAGAGAAATCATACTCCATGGTTCGTTGTTCTTGTAGAATGTTGAACGACTACCCCAACTAAAATCTATCCACTCAACAACAATTATTTCAGAGAAATCATACTCCATGGTTCGTTGTTCTTGTAGAATGTTGAACGACTATCCCAACTAAAATCTATCCACTCAACAAAAATTATTTCAGAGAAATCATACTCCATGGTTCGTTGTTCTTGTAGAATGTTGAACGACTACCCCAACTAAAATCTATCCACTCAACAAAAATTATTTCACACCACGGACTCATCTTGGTCAGGATCGATTTGAAATCTATCATGGTTTCAGAGAAATCATAGTCCATGGTAAGTTGTTCTTGTAGAATGTTGAACGACTACCCCAACTAAAATCTATCCACTCAACAAAAATTATTTCAGAGAAATCATACTCCATGGTAAGTTGTTCTTGTAGAATGTTGAACGACTACCCCAACTAAAATCTATCCACTCAACAAAAATTATTTCAGAGAAATCATACTCCATGGTTCGTTGTTCTTGTAGAATGTTGAACGAGTACCCCAACTAAAATCTATACACTCAACAAAAATTATTTCACACCACAGGCTCATCTTGGTCAGGATCGATTTGAAATCTATCATGGTTTCAGAGAAATCATACTCCATGGTTCGTTGTTCTTGTAGAATGTTGAACGACTACCCCAACTAAAATCTATCCACTCAACAAAAATTATTTCAGAGAAATCATACTCCATGGTTCGTTGTTCTTGTAGAATGTTGAACGACTACCCCAACTAAAATCTATCCACTCAACAAAAATTATTTCAGAGAAATCATACTCCATGGTTCGTTGTTCTTGTAGAATGTTGAACGACTATCCCAACTAAAATCTATCCACTCAACAAAAATTATTTCAGAGAAATCATACTTCATGGTAAGTTGTTCTTGTAGAATGTGGAACGACTACCCCAACTAAAATCTATCCACTCAACAAAAATTATTTCAGAGAAATCATACTCCATGGTAAGTTGTTCTTGTAGAATGCTGAACGACTACCCCAACTAAAATCTATCCACTCAACAAAAATTATTTCAGAGAAATCGTACTCCATGGTTCGTTGTTCTTGTAGAATGTTGAACGACTACCCCAACTAAAATCTATCCACTCAACAAAAATTATTTCACAATACAGACTCATCTTGGTCACAATCGATTTGAAATCTATCATGGTTTCAGAGAAATCATAGTTTATGGAAAGTTGTTATTGTAGAATGTTGAACGACTACCACTAACTAAAATCTATCCACTCAACAAAAATTATTTCACACCACAGACTCGTCTTGGTCAGGATCGATTTGAAATCTATCATGGTTTCAGAGAAATCATCCTCCATGGTTCGTTGTTCTTGTAGAATGTTGAACGACTACCCCAACTAAAATCTATCTACTCAACAAAAATTATTTCACACCACAGACTCATCTTGGTCAGGATCGATTTGAAATCTATCATGGTTTCAGAGAAATCATAGTTTATGGAAAGTTGTTATTGTAGAATGTTGAACGACTACCACTAACTAAAATCTATCCACTCAACAAAAATTATTTCACACCACAGACTCGTCTTGGTCAGGATCGATTTGAAATCTATCATGGTTTCAGAGAAATCATACTCCATGTTTCGTTGTTCTTGTAAAATGTTGAACGACTACCCCAACTAAAATCTATCCACTCAACAAAAATTATTTCAGAGAAATCATACTCCATGGTTCGTTGTTCTTGTAGAATGTTGAACGACTACCCCAACTAAAATCTATCCACTCAACAAAAATTATTTCAGAGAAATCATACTCCATTTTTCGTTGTTCTTGTAGAATGTTGAACGACTATCCCAACTAAAATCTATCCACTCAACAAAAAATTATTTCAGAGAAATCATACTCCATGGTTCGTTGTTCTTGTAGAATGTTGAACGACTACCCCAACTAAAATCTATCCACTCAACAAAAATTATTTCAGAGAAATCATACTCCATGGTTCGTTGTTCTTGTAGAATGTTGAACGACTATCCCAACTAAAATCTATCCACTCAACAAAAATTATTTCAGAGAAATCATACTCCATGGTAAGTTGTTCTTGTAGAATGTTGAACGACTACCCCAACTAAAATCTATCCACTCAACAAAAATTATTTCACACCACAGACTCATCTTGGTCAGGATCGATTTGAAATCTATCATGGTTTCAGAGAAATCATAGTTTATGGAAAGTTGTTATTGTAGAATGTTGAACGACTACCACTAACTAAAATCTATCCACTCAACAAAAATTATTTCACACCACAGACTCGTCTTGGTCAGGATCGATTTGAAATCTATCATGGTTTCAGAGAAATCATACTCCATGGTTCGTTGTTCTTGTAGAATGTTGAACGACTACCCCAACTAAAATCTATCCACTCAACAAAAATTATTTCAGAGAAATCATACTCCATGGTTCGTTGTTCTTGTAGAATGTTGAACGACTACCCCAACTAAAATCTATCCACTCAACAAAAATTATTTCAGAGAAATCATACTCCATGGTTCGTTGTTCTTGTAGAATGTTGAACGACTATCCCAACTAAAATCTATCCACTCAACAAAAATTATTTCACACCACAGACTCATCTTGGTCACGATCGATTTGAAATCTATCATGGTTTCAGAGAAATCATACTCCATGGTTCGTTGTTATTGTAGAATGTTGAACGACTACCACTAACTAAAATCTATCCACTCAACAAAAATTATTTCACACCACAGACTCATCTTGGTCAGGATCGATTTGAAATCTATCATGGTTACAGAGAAATCATACTCCATGGTTCGTTGTTCTTGTAGAATGTTGAACGACTACCCCAACTAAAATCTATCCACTCAACAAAAATTATTTCAGAGAAATCATACTCCATTTTTCGTTGTTCTTGTAGAATGTTGAACGACTACCCCAACTAAAATCTATCCACTCAACAAAAATTATTTCACACCACAGACTCATCTTGGTCAGGATCGATTTGAAATCTATCATGGTTTCAGAGAAATCATAGTTTATGGAAAGTTGTTATTGTAGAATGTTGAACGACTACCACTAACTAAAATCTATCCACTCAACAAAAATTATTTCACACCACAGACTCGTCTTGGTCAGGATCGATTTGAAATCTATCATGGTTTCAGAGAAATCATAGTCCATGGTAAGTTGTTCTTGTAGAATGTTGAACGACTATCCCAACTAAAGTCTATCCACTCAACAAAAATTATTTCAGAGAAATCATACTCCATGGTTCGTTGTTCTTGTAGAATGTTGAACGACTACCCCAACTAAAATCTATCCACTCAACAAAAATTATTTCACACCACAGACTCATCTTGGTCAGGATCGATTTGAAATCTATCATGGTTTCAGAGAAATCATAGTTTATGGAAAGTTGTTATTGTAGAATGTTGAACGACTACCACTAACTAAAATCTATCCACTCAACAAAAATTATTTCACACCACAGACTCGTCTTGGTCAGGATCGATTTGAAATCTATCATGGTTTCAGAGAAATCATACTCCATGGTTCGTTGTTCTTGTAGAATGTTGAACGACTACCCCAACTAAAATCTATCCACTCAACAAAAATTATTTCAGAGAAATCATACTCCATGGTTCGTTGTTCTTGTAGAATGTTGAACGACTACCCCAACTAAAATCTATCCACTCAACAAAAATTATTTCAGAGAAATCATACTCCATGGTTCGTTGTTCTTGTAGAATGTTGAACGACTACCCCAACTAAAATCTATCCACTCAACAAAAATTATTTCAGAGAAATCATACTCCATGATTCGTTGTTCTTGTAGAATGTTGAACGACTATCCCAACTAAAATCTATCCACTCAACAAAAATTATTTCAGAGAAATCATACTCCATGGTAAGTTGTTCTTGTAGAATGTTGAACGACTACCCCAACTAAAATCTATCCACTCAACAAAAATTATTTCAGAGAAATCATAGTCCATGGTAAGTTGTTCTTGTAGAATGTTGAACGACTATCCCAACTAAAATCTATCCACTCAACAAAAATTATTTCAGAGAAATCATACTCCATGGTTCGTTGTTCTTGTAGAATGTTGAACGACTACCCCAACTAAAATCTATCCACTCAACAAAAATTATTTCACACCACAGACTCATCTTGGTCAGGATCGATTTGAAATCTATCATGGTTTCAGAGAAATCATAGTTTATGGAAAGTTGTTATTGTAGAATGTTGAACGACTACCACTAACTAAAATCTATCCACTCAACAAAAATTATTTCACACCACAGACTCGTCTTGGTCAGGATCGATTTGAAATCTATCATGGTTTCAGAGAAATCATACTCCATGGTTCGTTGTTCTTGTAGAATGTTGAACGACTACCCCAACTAAAATCTATCCACTCAACAAAAATTATTTCAGAGAAATCATAGTCCATGGTAAGTTGTTCTTGTAGAATGTTGAACGACTACCCCTAACTAAAATCTATCCACTCAACAAAAATTATTTCACACCACAGACTCATCTTGGTCAGGATCGATTTGAAATCTATCATGGTTTCAGAGAAATCATACTCCATGGTAAGTTGTTCTTGTAGAATGTTGAACGACTACCCCAACTAAAATCTATCCACTCAACAAAAATTATTTCACACCACAGACTCATCTTGGTCAGGATCGATTTGAAATCTATCATGGTTTCAGAGAAATCATACTCCATGTTTCGTTGTTCTTGTAGAATGTTGAACGACTATCCAAACTAAAATCTATCCACTCAACAAAAATTATTTCAGAGAAATCATACTCCATGGTTCGTTGTTCTTGTAGAATGTTGAACGACTACCCCAACTAAAATCTATCCACTCAACAAAAATTATTTCAGAGAAATCATACTCCATGGTAAGTTGTTCTTGTAGAATGTTGAACGACTACCCCAACTAAAATCTATCCACTCAACAAAAATTATTTCAGAGGAATCATACTCCATGGTTCGTTGTTCTTGTAGAATGTTGAACGACTATCCCAACTAAAATCTATCCAATCAACAAACATTATTTCAGAGAAATCATACTCCATGGTTCGTTGTTCTTGTAGAATGTTGAACGACTACCCCAACTAAAATCTATCCACTCAACAAAAATTATTTCACACCACAGACTCATCTTGGTCAGGATCGATTTGAAATCTATTATGGTTTCAGAGAAATCATACTCCATGGTTCGTTGTTCTTGTAGAATGTTGAACGACTACCCCAACTAAAATCTATCCACTCAACAAAAATTATTTCACAGCACAGACTCATCTTGGTCAGGATCGATTTGAAATCTATCATGGTTTCAGAGAAATCATAGTCCATGGTAAGTTGTTCTTGTAGAATGTTGAACGACTACCCCAACTAAAATCTGTCCACTCAACAAAAATTATTTCAGAGAAATCATACTCCATGGTAAGTTGTTCTTGTAGAATGTTGAACGACTATCCCAACTAAAATCTATCCACTCAACAAAAATTATTTCAGAGAAATCATACTCCATGATTCGTTGTTCTTGTAGAATGTTGAACGACTACCCCAACTAAAATCTATCCACTCAACAAAAATTATTGCAGAGAAATCATACTCCATGGTAAGTTGTTCTTGTAGAATGCTGAACGACTACCCCAACTAAAATCTATCCACTCAACAAAAATTATTTCAGAGAAATCATACTCCATGGTAAGTTGTTCTTGTAGAATGTTGAACGACTATCCCAACTAAAATCTATCCACTCAACAAAAATTATTTCAGAGAAATCATACTCCATGGTAAGTTGTTCTTGTAGAATGTTGAACGACTAATCCAACTAAAATCTATCCACTCAACAAAAATTATTTCAGAGAAATCATACTCCATGGTAAGTTGTTCTTGTAGAATGTTGAACGACTACCCCAACTAAAATCTATCCACTCAACAAAAATTATTTCACACCACAGACTCATCTTGGTCAGGATCGATTTGAAATCTATCATGGTTTCAGAGAAATCATACTCCATGGTTCGTTGTTCTTGTAGAATGTTGAACGACTACCCCAACTAAAATCTATCCACTCAACAAAAATTATTTCAGAGAAATCATACTCCATGGTAAGTTGTTCTTGTAGAATGTTGAACGACTATCCCAACTAAAATCTATCCACTCAACAAAAATTATTTCACACCACAGACTCATCTTGGTCAGGATCGATTTGAAATTTATCTTGGTTTCAGAGACATCATACTCCATGGTAAGTTGTTCTTGTAGAATGTTGAACGACTACCCCAACTAAAATCTATCCACTCAACAAAAATTATTTCAGAGAAATCATAGTCCATGGTATGTTGTTCTTGTAGAATGTTGAACGACTACCCCAACTAAAATCTATCCACTCAACAAAAATTATTTCACACCACAGACTCATCTTGGTCAGGATCGATTTGAAATCTATCATGGTTTCAGAGAAATCATAGTCCATGGTAACTTGTTCTTGTAGAATGTTGAACGACTACCCCTAACTAAAATCTATCCACTCAACAAAAATTATTTCACACCACAGACTCATCTTGGTCAGGATCGATTTGAAATCTATCATGGTTTCAGAGAAATCATACTCCATGGTTCGTAGTTCTTGTAGAATGTTGAACGACTATCCCAACTAAAATCTATCCACTCAACAAAAATTATTTCAGAGAAATCATACTCCATGGTTCGTTGTTCTTGTAAAATGTTGAACGACTACCCCAACTAAAATCTATCCACTCAACAAAAATTATTTCAGAGAAATCATACTCCATGGTAAGTTGTTCTTGTAGAATGTTGAACGACTACCCCAACTAAAATCTATCCTCTCAACAAAAATTATTTCACACCACAGACTCATCTTGGTCAGGATCGATTTGAAATCTATCATGGTTTCAGAGAAATCATACTATATGGTTCGTTGTTCTTGTAAAATGTTGAACGACTACCCCAACTAAAATCTATCCACTCAACATAAATTATTTCAGAGAAATCATACTCCATGGTAAGTTGTTCTTGTAGAATGTTGAACGACTACCCCAACTAAAATCTATCCACTCAACAAAAATTATTTCACACCACAGACTCATCTTGGTCAGGATCGATTTGAAATCTATCATGGTTTCAGAGAAATCATACTCCATGGTTCGTTGTTCTTGTAGAATGTTGAACGACTATCCCAACTAAAATCTATCCACTCAACAAAAATTTTTTCAGAGAAATCATACTCCATGGTTCGCTGTTCTTGTAAAATGTTGAACGACTACCCCAACTAAAATCTATCCACTCAACAAAAATTACTTCAGAGAAATCATACTCCATGGTTCGTTGTTCTTGTAAAATGTTGAACGAATATACCAACTAAAATCTATCCACTCAACAAAAATTATTTCAGAGAAATCATACTCCATGGTAAGTTGTTCTTGTAGAATGTTGAACGACTACCCCAACTAAAACCTATCCACTCAACAAAAATTATTTCACACCACAGACTCATCTTGGTCAGGATCGATTTGAAATCTATCATGGTTTCAGAGAAATCATACTCCATGGTTCGTTGTTCTTGTAGAATGTTGAACGACTATCCCAACTAAAACCTATCCACTCAACAAAAATTATTTCAGAGAAATCATACTCCATGGTTCGCTGTTCTTGTAAAATGTTGAACGACTACCCCAACTAAAATCTATCCACTCAACAAAAATTATTTCAGAGAAATCATACTCCATGGTAAGTTGTTCTTGTAGAATGTTGAACGACTACCCCAACTAAAATCTATCCACTCAACAAAAATTATTTCACACCACAGACTCATCTTGGTCAGGATCGATTTGAAATCTATCATGGTTTCAGAGAAATCATACTCCATGGTTCGTTGTTCTTGTAAAATGTTGAACGACTACCCTAACTAAAATCTATCCACTCAACAAAAATTATTTCACACCACAGACTCATCTTGGTCAGGATCGATTTCAAATCTATCATGGTTTCCGAGAAATCATACTCCATGGTTCGTTGTTCTTGTAAAATGTTGAACGACTATCCCAACTAAAATCTATCCACTCAACAAAAATTATTTCAGAGAAATCATACTCCATGGTAAGTTGTTCTTGTAGAATGTTGAACGACTATCCCAACTAAAATCTATCCACTCAACAAAAATTATTTCAGAGAAATCATACTCCATGGTAAGTTGTTCTGTAGAATGTTGAACGACTACCCCTAACTAAAATCTATCCACTCAACCAAAATTATTTCACACCACAGACTCATCTTGGTCAGGATCGATTTGAAATCTATCATGGTTTCAGAGAAATCATACTCCATGGTAAGTTGTTCTTGTAGAATGTTGAACGACTACATCAACTAAAATCTATCCACTCAACAAAAATTATTTCAGAGAAATCATACTCCATGGTAAGTTGTTCTTGTGGAATGTTGAACGACTACCCCAACTAAAATCTATCCACTCAACAAAAATTATTTCACACCACAGACTCATCTTGGTCAGGATCGATTTGAAATCTATCATGGTTTCAGAGAAATCATACTCCATGTTTCGTTGTTCTTGTAGAATGTTGAACGACTATCCCAACTAAAATCTATCCACTCAGCAAAAATTATTTCAGAGAAATCATACTCCATGGTAAGTTGTTCTTGTAGAATGTTGAACGACTACCCCAACTAAAATCTATCCACTCAACAAAAATTATTTCAGAGAAATCATACTCCATGGTAAGTTGTTCTTGTAGAATGTTGAACGACTACCCCAACTAAAATCTATCCACTCAACAAAAATTATTTCACACCACAGACTCATCTTGGTCAGGATCGATTTGAAATCTATCATGGTTTCAGAGAAATCATAATCCATGGTTCGTTGTTCTTGTAGAATGTTGAACGACTATCCCAACTAAAATCTATCCACTCAACAAAAATTATTTCAGAGAAATCATACTCCATGGTTCGTTGTTCTTGTAAAATGTTGAACGACTACCCCAACTAAAATCTATCCACTCAACAAAAATTATTTCAGAGAAATCATACTCCATGGTAAGTTGTTCTTGTAGAATGTTGAACGACTACTCCAACTAAAATCGATCCACTCAACAAAAATTATTTCAGAGAAATCATACTCCATGGTTCGTTGTTCTTGTAAAATGTTGAACGACTACCCCAACTAAAATCTATCCACTCAACAAAAATTATTTCAGAGAACTAATACTCCATGGTAAGTTGTTCTTGTAGAATGTTGAACGACTACCCCAACTAAAATCTATCCACTCAACAAAAATTATTTCAGAGAAATCATACTCCATGGTAAGTTGTTCTTGTAGAATGTTGAACGACTACCCCAACTAAAATCTATCCACTCAACAAAAATTATTTCAGAGAAATCATACTCCATGGTAAGTTGTTCTTGTAGAATGTTGAACGACTATCCCAACTAAAATCTATCCACTCAACAAAAATTATTTCACACCACAGACTCATCTTGGTCAGGATCGATTTGAAATCTATCATGGTTTCAGAGAAATCATACTCCATGGTAACTTGTTCTTGTAGAATGTTGAACGACTACCCCTAACTAAAATCTATCCACTCAACAAAAATTATTTCACACCACAGACTCATCTTGGTCAGGATCGATTTGAAATCTATCATGGTTTCAGAGAAATCATACTCCATGGTTCGTTGTTCTTGTAGAATGTTGAACGACTATCCCAACTAAAATCTATCCACTCAACAAAAATTATTTCAGAGAAATCATACTCCATGGTTCGTTGTTCTTGTAAAATGTTGAACGACTACCCCAACTAAAATCTATCCACTCAACAAAAATTATTTCAGAGAAATCATACTCCATGGTAAGTTGTTCTTGTAGAATGTTGAACGACTACCCCAACTAAAATCGATCCACTCAACAAAAATTATTTCAGAGAAATCATACTCCATGGTTCGTTGTTCTTGTAAAATGTTGAGCGACTACCCCAACTAAAATCTATCCACTCAACAAAAATTATTTCAGAGAAATCATACTCCATGGTAAGTTGTTCTTGTAGAATGTTGAACGACTATCCCAACTAAAATCTATCCACTCAACAAAAATTATTTCAGAGAAATAATACTCCATGGTAAGTTGTTCTTGTAGAATGTTGAACGACTACCCCAACTAAAATCTATCCACTCAACAAAAATTATTTCAGAGAAATCATACTCCATGGTAAGTTGTTCTTGTAGAATGTTGAACGACTACCCCAACTAAAATCTATCCACTCAACAAAAATTATTTCAGACCACAGACTCATCTTGGTCAGGATCGATTTGAAATCTATCATGGTTTCAGAGAAATCATACTCCATGGTTCGTTGTTCTTGTAGAATGTTGAACGACTATCCCAACTAAAATCTATCCACTCAACAAAAATTATTTCAGAGAAATCATACTCCATGGTAAGTTGTTCTTGTAGAATGTTGAACGATTACCCCAACTAAAATCTATCCACTCAACAAAAATTATTTCACACCACAGACTCATCTTGGTCAGGATCGATTTGAAATCTATCATGGTTTCAGAGAAATCATAGTCCATGGTAACTTGTTCTTGTAGAATGTTGAACGACTACCCCTAACTAAAATCTATCCACTCAACAAAAATTATTTCACACCACAGACTCATCTCGGTCAGGATCGATTTGAAATCTATCATGGTTTCAGAGAAATCATACTCCATGGTTCGTTGTTCTTGTAGAATGTTGAACGACTATCCCAACTAAAATCTATCCACTCAACAAAAATTATTTCAGAGAAATCATACTCCATGGTTCGTTGTTCTTGTAAAATGTTGAACGACTACCCCAACTAAAATCTATCCACTCAACAAAAATTATTTCAGAGAAATCATACTCCATGGTAAGTTGTTCTTGTAGAATGTTGAACGACTACCCCAACTAAAATCGATCCACTCAACAAAAATTATTTCAGAGAAATCATACTCCATGGTTCGTTGTTCTTGTAAAATGTTGAACGACTACCCCAACTACAATCTATCCACTCAACAAAAATTATTTCAGAGAAATCATACTCCATGGTAAGTTGTTCTTGTAGAATGTTGAACGACTATCCCAACTAAAATCTATCCACTCAACAAAAATTATTTCAGAGAAACAATACTCCATGGTAAGTTGTTCTTGTAGAATGTTGAACGACTACCCCAACTAAAATCTATCCACTCAACAAAAATTATTTCAGAGAAATCATACTCCATGGTAAGTTGTTCTTGTAGAATGTTGAACGACTACCCCAACTAAAATCTATCCACTCAACAAAAATTATTTCAGACCACAGACTCATCTTGGTCAGGATCGATTTGAAATCTATCATGGTTTCAGAGAAATCATACTCCATGGTTCGTTGTTCTTGTAGAATGTTGAACGACTATTCCAACTAAAATCTATCCACTCAACAAACATTATTTCAGAGAAATCATACTCCATGGTTCGTTGTTCTTGTAAACTGTTGAACGACTACCCCAACTAAAATCTATCCACTCAACAAAAATTATTTCAGAGAAATCATACTCCATGGTAAGTTGTTCTTGTAGAATGTTGAACGACTATCCCAACTAAAATCTATCCACTCAACAAAAATTATTTCACACCACAGACTCATCTTGGTCAGGATCGATTTGAAATCTATCATGGTTTCAGAGAAATCATACTCCATGGTTCGTTGTTCTTGTAGAATGTTGAACGACTATCCCAACTAAAATCTATCCACTCAACAAAAATTATTTCACACCACAGACTCATCTTGGTCAGGATCGATTTGAAATCTATCATGGTTTCAGAGAAATCATACTCCATGGTTCGTTGTTCTTGTAGAATGTTGAACGACTACCCCTAACTAAAATCTATCCACTCAAAAAAATTATTTCAGAGAAATCATACTCCATGGTAAGCTGTTCTTGTAGAATGTTGAACGACTATCCCAACTAAAATCTATCCACTCAACAAAAATTTATTCACACCACAGGCTCATCTTGGTCAGGATCGATTTGAAATCTATCATGGTTTCAGAGAAATCACACTCCATGGTAAGTTGTTCTTGTAGAATGTTGAACGACTACCCCAACTAAAATCTATCCACTCAACAAAAATTTATTCACACCACAGACTCATCTTGGGCAGGATCGATTTGAAATCTATCATGGTTTCAGAGAAATCATACTCCATGGTAAGTTGTTCTTGTAGAATGTTGAACGACTATCCCAACTAAAATCTATCCACTCAACAAAAATTTATTCACACCACAGACTCATCTTGGTCAGGATCGATTCGAAATCTATCATGGTTTCAGAGAAATCACACTCCATGGTAAGTTGTTCTTGTAGAATGCTGAACGACTACCCCAACTAAAATCTATCCACTCAACAAAAATTATTTCACACCACAGACTCATCTTGGTCAGGATCGATTTGAGATCTATCATGGTTTCAGAGAAATCATACTCCATGGTAAGTTGTTCTTGTAGAATGTTGAACGACTACCCCAACTAAAATCTATCTACTCAACAAAAATTATTTCAGAGAAATCATAGTCCATGGTTCGTTGTTCTTGTAGAATGTTGAACGACTACCCCAACTAAAATCTATCCACTCAACAAAAATTATTTCACACCACAGACTCATCTTGGTCAGGATCGATTTGAAATCTATCATGGTTTCAGAGAAATCATACTCCATGGTTCGTTGTTCTTGTAGAATGTTGAACGACTACCCCAACTAAAATCTATCCACTCAACAAAAATTATTTCAGAGAAATCATACTCCATGGTAAGTTGTTCTTGTAGAATGTTGAACGACTACCCCAACTAAAATCTATCCACTCAACAAAAATTATTTCAGAGAAATCATACTCCATGGTTCGTTGTTCTTGTAGAATGTTGAACGACTACCCCAACTAAAATATATCCACTCAACAAAAATTATTTCAGAGAAATCATACTCCATGGTAAGTTGTTCTTGTAGAATGTTGAACGACTATCCCAACTAAAATCTATCCACTCAACAAAAATTATTTCACACCACAGACTCATCTTGGTCAGGATCGATTTGAAAACTATCATGGTTTCAGAGAAATCATTGTCCATGGTAAGTTGTTCTTGTAGAATGTTGAACGACTACCCCAACTAAAATCTATCCACTCAACAAAAATTATTTCAGAGAAATCATACTCCATGGTTCGTTGTTCTTGTAGAATGTTGAACGACTATCCCAACTAAAATCTATCCACTCAACAAAAATTATTTGAGAGAAATCATAGTCCATGGTAAGTTGTTCTTGTAGAATGTTGAACGACTATCCCAACTAAAATCTATCCACTCAACAAAAATTATTTCAGAGAAATCATAGTCCATGGTTCGTTGTTCTTGTAGAATGTTGAACGACTACCCCAACTAAAATCTATCCACTCAACAAAAATTATTTCACACCACAGACTCATCTTGGTCAGGATCGATTTGAAATCTATCATGGTTTCAGAGAAATCATACTCCATGGTAAGTTGTTCTTGTAGAATGTTGAACGACTACCCCAACTAAAATCTATCCACTCAACAAAAATTATTTCAGAGAAATCATACTCCATGGTAAGTTGTTCTTGTAGAATGTTGAACGACTATCCCAACTAAAATCTATCCACTCAACAAAAATTATTTCACACCACAGACTCATCTTGGTCAGGATCGATTTGAAATCTATCATGGTTTCAGAGAAATCATACTCCATGGTTCGTTGTTCTTGTAGAATGTTGAACGACTATCCCAACTAAAATCTATCCACTCAACAAAAATTATTTCACACCACAGACTCATCTTGGTCAGGTTCGATTTGAAATCTATCATGGTTTCAGAGAAATCATACTCCATGGTAAGTTGTTCTTGTAAAATGTTGAACGACTACCCCAACTAAAATTTATCCACTCAACAAAAATTATTTCACACCACAGACTCATCTTGGTCAGGATCGATTTGAAATCTATCATGGTTTCAGAGAAATCATACTCCATGGTGCGTTGTTCTTGTAGAATGTTGAACGAATATCAGAACTAAAATCTATCCACTCAACAAAAATTATTTCACACCACAGACTCATCTTGGTCAGGATCGATTTGAAATCTATCATGGTTTCAGAGAAATCATACTCCATGGTAAGTTGTTCTTGTAGAATGTTGAACGACTACCCCAACTAAAATCTATCTACTCAACAAAAATTATTTCACACCACAGACTCATCTTGGTCAGGATCGATTTGAAATCTATCATGGTTTCAGAGAAATCATAGTCCATGGTAAGTTGTTCTTGTAGAATGTTGAACGACTACCCCAACTAAAATCTATCCACTCAATAAAAATTATTTCAGAGAAATCATACTCCATGGTAAGTTGTTCTTGTAGAATGTTGAACGACTACCCCAACTAAAATCTATCCACTCAACAAAAATTATTTCACACCACAGACTCACCTTGGTCAGGATCGATTTCAAATCTATCATGGTTTCAGAGAAATCATAGTCCATGGTAAGTTGTTCTTGTAGAATGTTGAACGACTACCCTAACTAAAATCTATCCACTCAACAAAAATTATTTCACACCACAGACTCATCTTGGTCAGGATCGATTTGAAATCCATCATGGTTTCAGAGAAATCATACTCCATGGTAAGTTGTTCTTGTAGAATGTTGAACGACTATTCCAACTAAAATCTATCCACTCAACAAAAATTATTTCACACACAGACACATCTTGGTCAGGATCGATTTCAAATCTATCATGGTTTCAGAGAAATCATAGTCCATGGTAAGTTGTTCTTGTAGAATGTTGAACGGCTACCCCAACTAAAATCTATCCACTCAACAAAAATTATTTCACACCACAGACTCATCTTGGTCAGGATCGATTTGAAATCTATCATGGTTTCAGAGAAATCATACTCCATGGTTCGTTGTTCTTGTAGAATGTTGAACGACTATCCCAACTAAAATCTATCCACTCAACAAAAATTATTTCACACCACAGATTCATCTTGGTCAGGATCGATTTGAAATCTATCATGGTTTCAGAGAAATCATACTCCATGGTAAGTTGTCCTTGTAGAATGTTGAGCGACTACCCCAACTAAAATCTATCCACTCAACAAAAATTATTTCACACCACAGACTCATCTTGGTCAGGATCGATTTGAAATCTATCATGGTTTCAGAGAAATCATAGTCCATGGTAAGTTGTTCTTGTAGAATGTTGAACGACTACCCTAACTAAAATCTATCCACTCAACAAAAATTATTTCACACCACAGACTCATCTTGGTTAAGATCGATTTGAAATCTATCATGGTTTCAGAGAAATCATACTCCATGGTTCGTTGTTCTTGCAGAATGTTGAACGACTATCCCAACTAAAATCTATCCACTCAACAAAAATTATTTCACACCACAGACTCATCTTATTCAGGATCGATTTGAAATCTATTATGGTTTCAGAGAAATCATACTCCATGGTAAGTTGTTCTTGTAGAATGTTGAACGACTATCCCAACTAAAATCTATCCACTCAACAAAAATTATTTCAGAGAAATCATACTCCATGGTAAGTTGCTCTTGTAGAATGTTGAACGACTACCCCAACTAAAATCTATCCACTCAACAAAAATTATTTCAGAGAAATCATACTCCATGGTAAGTTGTTCTTGTAGAATGTTGAACGACTACCCCAACTAAAATCTATCCACTCAACAAAAATTATTTCAGAGAAATCATATTCCATGGTAAGTTGTTCTTGTAGAATGTTGAACGACTACCCCAACTAAAATCTATCCACGCAACAAAAATTATTTCACACCACAGACTCATCTTGGTCATAATCGATTTCAAATCTATCATGGTTTCAGAGAAATCATAGTCCATGGTAAGTTGTTCTTGTAGAATGTTGAACGACTATCCCAACTAAAATCTATCCACTCAACAAAAATTATTTCACACCGCAGACTCATCTTGGTCAGGATCGATTTGAAATCTATTATGGTTTCAGAGAAATCATACTCCATGGTTTGTTGTTCTTGTAGAATGTTGAACGACTACCCCAACTAAAATCTATCCACTCAACAAAAATTATTTCACACCACAGACTCATCTTGGTCATGGTTGAATGTTGAACGACTACCCCAACTAAAATCTATCCACTCAACAAAAATTATTTCACACCACAGACTCATCTTGGTCAGGATCGATTTGAAATCTATCATGGTTTCAGAGAAATCATAGTCCATGGTAAGTTGTTCTTGTAGAATGTTGAACGACTATCCCAACTAAAATCTATCCACTCAACAAAAATTATTTCACACCACAGTCTCATCTTGGTCAGGATCGATTTGAAATCTATTATGGTTTCAGAGAAATCATAGTCCATGGTAAGTTGTTCTTGTAGAATGTTGAACGACTACCCCAACTAAAATCTATCCACTCAACAAAAATTATTTCACACCACAGACACATCTTGGTCAGGATCGATTTGAAATCTATCATGGTTTCAGAGAAATCATAGTCCATGGTAAGTTGTTCTTGTAGAATGTTGAACGACTATCCCAACTAAAATCTATCCACTCAACTAAAATTATTTCACACCACAGACTCATCTTGGTCAGGATCGATTTGAAATCTATTATGGTTTCAGAGAAATCATAGTCCATGGTAAGTTGTTCTTGTAGAATGTTGAACGACTACCCCAACTAAAATCTATCCACTCAACAAAAATTATTTCAGAGAAATCATACTCCATGGTAAGTTGTTCTTGTAGAATGTTGAACGACTACCCCAACTAAAATCTATCCACTCAACAAAAATTATTTCAGAGAAATCATACTCCATGGTAAGTTGTTCTTGTAGAATGTTGAACGACTACCCCAACTAAAATCTATCCACTCAACAAAAATTATTTCACACCACAGACTCATCTTGGTCAGGATCGATTTGAAATCTATCATGGTTTTAGAGAAATCATACTCCATGGTAAGTTGATCTTGTAGAATGTTGAACGACTACCCCAACTAAAATCTATCCACTCAACAAAAATTATTTCACACCACAGACTCATCTTGGTCAGGATCGATTTGAAATCTATCATGGTTTCAGAGAAATCATACTCCATGGTAAGTTGTTCTTGTAGAATGTTGAACGACTACCCCAACTAAAATCTATCCACGCAACAAAAATTATTTCACACCACAGACTCATCTTGGTCAGGATCGATTTGAAATCTATCATGGTTTCAGAGAAATCATAGTCCATGGTAAGTTGTTCTTGTAGAATGTTGAACGACTACCCTAACTAAAATCTATCCACTCAACAAAAATTATTTCACACCACAGACTCATCTTGGTCAGGATCGATTTGAAATCTATCATGGTTTCAGAGAAATCATAGTCCATGGTAAGTTGTTCTTGTAGAATGTTGAACGACTATCCCAACTAAAATCTATCCACTCAACAAAAATTATTTCACACCACAGACTCATCTTGGTCAGGATCGATTTGAAATCTATCATGGTTTCAGAGAAATCATAGTCCATGGTAAGTTGTTCTTGTAGAATGTTGAACGACTACCCCAACTAAAATCTATCCACTCAACAAAAATTATTTCACACCACAGACTCATCTTGGTCAGGATCGATTTCAAATCTATCATGGTTTCAGAGAAATCATAGTCCATGGTAAGTTGTTCTTGTAGAATGTTGAACGACTACCCCAACTAAAATCTATCCACTCAACAAAAATTATTTCACACCACAGACTCATCTTGGTCATGGTTGAATGTTGAACGACTACCCCAACTAAAATCTATCCACTCAACAAAAATTATTTCACACCACAGACTCATCTTGGTCAGGATCGATTTGAAAGCTATCATGGTTTCAGAGAAATCATAGTCCATGGTAAGTTGTTCTTGTAGAATGTTGAACGACTATCCCAACTAAAATCTATCCACTCAACAAAAATTATTTCACACCACAGACTCATCTTGGTCAGGATCGATTTGAAATCTATCATGGTTTCAGAGAAATCATACTCCATTGTTCGTTGTTCTTGTAGAATGTTGAACGACTACCCCAACTAAAATCTATCCACTCAACAAAAATTATTTCACACCACAGACTCATCTTGGTCATAATCGATTTCAAATCTATCATGGTTTCAGAGAAATCATAGTCCATGGTAAGTTGTTCTTGTAGAATGTTGAACGACTATCCCAACTAAAATCTATCCACTCAACAAAAATTATTTCACACCACAGACTCATCTTGGTCAGGATCGATTTGAAATCTATTATGGTTTCAGAGAAATCATAGTCCATGGTAAGTTGTTCTTGTAGAATGTTGAACGACTACCCCAACTAAAATCTATCCACTCAACAAAAATTATTTCACACCACAGACTCATCTTGGTCATGGTTGAATGTTGAACGACTACCCCAACTAAAATCTATCCACTCAACAAAAATTATTTCACACCACAGACTCATCTTGGTCAGGATCGATTTGAAATCTATCATGGTTTCAGAGAAATCATAGTCCATGGTAAGTTGTTCTTGTAGAATGTTGAACGACTATCCCAACTAAAATCTATCCACTCAACAAAAATTATTTCAGAGAAATCATACTCCATGGTAAGTTGTTCTTGTAGAATGTTGAACGACTACCCCAACTAAAATCTATCCACTCAACAAAAATTATTTCAGAGAAATCATACTCCATGGTAAGTTGTTCTTGTAGAATGTTGAACGACTACCCCAACTAAAATCTATCCACTCAACAAAAATTATTTCACACCACAGACTCATCTTGGTCATAATCGATTTCAAATCTATCATGGTTTCAGAGAAATCATAGTCCATGGTAAGTTGTTCTTGTAGAATGTTGAACGACTATCCCAACTAAAATCTATCCACTCAACAAAAATTATTTCACACCACAGACTCATCTTGGTCAGGATCGATTTGAAATCTATTATGGTTTCATAGAAATCATAGTCCATGGTAAGTTGTTCTTGTAGAATGTTGAACGACTACCCCAACTAAAATCTATCCACTCAACAAAAAATTATTTCACACCACAGACTCATCTTGGTCATGGTTGAATGTTGAACGACTACCCCAACTAAAATCTATCCACTCAACAAAAATTATTTCACACCACAGACTCATCTTGGTCAGGATCGATTTCAAATCTATCATGGTTTCAGAGAAATCATAGTCCATGGTAAGTTGTTCTTGTACAATGTTGAACGACTATCCCAACTAAAATCTATCCACTCAACAAAAATTATTTCACACCACAGTCTCATCTTGGTCAGGATCGATTTGAAATCTATCATGGTTTCAGAGAAATCATAGTCCATGGTAAGTTGTTCTTGTAGAATGTTGAACGACTACCCCAACTAAAATCTATCCACTCAACAAAACTTATTTCACACCACAGACTCATCGTGGTCAGGATCGATTTGAAATCTATCATGGTTTCAGAGAAATCATAGTCCATGGTAAGTTGTTCTTGTAGAATGTTGAACGACTATCCCAACTAAAATCTATCCACTCAACAAAAATTATTTCACACCACAGACTCATCTTGGTCAGGATCGATTTGAAATCTATTATGGTTTCAGAGAAATCATAGTCCATGGTAAGTTGTTCTTGTAGAATGTTGAACGACTACCCCAACTAAAATCTATCCACTCAACAAAAATTATTTCAGAGAAATCATACTCCATGGTAAGTTGTTCTTGTAGAATGTTGAACGACTACCCCAACTAAAATCTATCCACTCAACAAAAATTATTTCAGAGAAATCATACTCCATGGTAAGTTGTTCTTGTAGAATGTTGAACGACTACCCCAACTAAAATCTATCCACTCAACAAAAATTATTTCACACCACAGACTCATCTTGGTCAGGATCGATTTGAAATCTATCATGGTTTTAGAGAAATCATACTCCATGGTAAGTTGATCTTGTAGAATGTTGAACGCCTACCCCAACTAAAATCTATCCACTCAACAAAAATTATTTCACACCACAGACTCACCTTGGTCAGGATCGATTTGAAATCTATCATGGTTTCAGAGAAATCATACTCCATGGTAAGTTGTTCTTGTAGAATGTTGAACGACTACCCCAACTAAAATCTATCCACTCAACAAAAATTATTTCACACCACAGACTCATCTTGGTCAGGATCGATTTCAAATCTATCATGGTTTCAGAGAAATCATAGTCCATGGTAAGTTGTTCTTGTAGAATGTTGAACGACTACCCTAACTAAAATCTATCCACTCAACAAAAATTATTTCACACCACAGACTCATCTTGGTCAGGATCGATTTGAAATCTATCATGGTTTCAGAGAAATCATACTCCATGGTTCGTTGTTCTTGTAGAATGTTGAACGACTATCCCAACTAAAATCTATCCACTCAACAAAAATTATTTCACACCACAGACTCATCTTGGTCAGGATCGATTTGAAATCTATCATGGTTTCAGAGAAATCATAGTCCATGGTAAGTTGTTCTTGTAGAATGTTGAACGACTACCCCAACTAAAATCTATCCACTCAACAAAAATTATTTCACACCACAGACTCATCTTGGTCAGGATCGATTTCAAATCTATCATGGTTTCAGAGAAATCATAGTCCATGGTAAGTTGTTCTTGTAGGATGTTGAACGACTACCCCAACTAAAATCTATCCACTCAACAAAAATTATTTCACACCACAGACTCATCTTGGTCATGGTTGAATGTTGAACGACTACCCCAACTAAAATCTATCCACTCAACAAAAATTATTTCACACCACAGACTCATCTTGGTCAGGATCGATTTGAAAGCTATCATGGTTTCAGAGAAATCAAAGTCCATGGTAAGTTGTTCTTGTAGAATGTTGAACGACTATATCAACTAAAATCTATCCACTCAACAAAAATTATTTCACACCACAGACTCATCTTGGTCAGGATCGATTTGAAATCTATCATGGTTTCAGAGAAATCATACTCCATTGTTCGTTGTTCTTGTAGAATGTTAACGACTACCCCAACTAAAATCTATCCACTCAACAAAAATTATTTCACACCACAGACTCATCTTGGTCATAATCGATTTCAAATCTATCATGGTTTCAGAGAAATCATAGTCCATGGTAAGTTGTTCTTGTAGAATGTTGAACGACTACCCCAACTAAAATCTATCCACTCAACAAAAATTATTTCACACCACAGACTCATCTTGGTCAGGATCGATTTCAAATCTATCATGGTTTCAGAGAAATCATAGTCCATGGTTCGTTGTTCTTGTAGAATGTTGAACGACTATCCCAACTAAAATCTATCCACTCAACAAAAATTATTTCACACCACAGACTCATCTTGGTCATAATCGATTTCAAATCTATCATGGTTTCAGAGAAATCATAGTCCATGGTAAGTTGTTCTTGTAGAATGTTGAACGACTACCCCAACTAAAATCTATCCACTCAACAAAAATTATTTCACACCACAGACTCATCTTGGTCAGGATCGATTTCAAATCTATCATGGTTTCAGAGAAATCATAGTCCATGGTTCGTTGTTCTTGTAGAATGTTGAACGACTACCCCAACTAAAATCTATCCACTCAACAAAAATTATTTCACACCACAGACTCATCTTGGTCATAATCGATTTCAAATCTATCATGGTTTCAGAGAAATCATACTCCATGGTTCGTTGTTCTTGTAGAATGTTGAACGACTATCCCAACTAAAATCTATCCACTCAACAAAAATTATTTCACACCACAGACTCATCTTGGTCATAATCGATTTCAAATCGATCCTGACCAAGATGAGTCTGTGGTGTGAAATAATTTTTGTTGAGTGGATAGATTTTAGTTGGGGTAGTCGTTCAACATTCTACAAGAACAACTTACCATGGAGTATGATTTCTCTGAAATAATTTTTGTTGAGTGGATAGATTTTAGTTGGGGTAGTCGTTCAACATTCTACAAGAACAACTTACCATGGAGTATGATTTCTCTGAAATAATTTTTGTTGAGTGGATAGATTTTAGTTGGGGTAGTCGTTCAACATTCTACAAGAACAACTTACCATGGACTATGATTTCTCTGAAACCATGATAGATTTCAAATCGATCCTGACCAAGATGAGTCTGTGGTGTGAAATAATTTTTGTTGAGTGGATAGATTTTAGTTGGGATAGTCGTTCAATATTCTACAAGAACATCTTACCACGGACTATGATTTCTCTGAAACCATGATAGATTTGAAATCGATTATGACCAAGATGAGTCTGTGGTGTGAAATAATTTTTGTTGAGTGGATAGATTTTAGTTGGGGTAGTCGTTCAACATTCTACAAGAACAACGAACAATGGAGTATGATTTCTCTGAAACCATGATAGATTTCAAATCGATCCTGACCAAGATGAGTCTGTGGTGTGAAATAATTTTTGTTGAGTGGATAGATTTTAGTTGGGATAGTCGTTCAATATTCTACAAGAACATCTTACCACGGACTATGATTTCTCTGAAACCATGATAGATTTGAAATCGATTATGACCAAGATGAGTCTGTGGTGTGAAATAATTTTTGTTGAGTGGATAGATTTTAGTTGGGGTAGTCGTTCAACATTCTACAAGAACAACGAACAATGGAGTATGATTTCTCTGAAACCATGATAGATTTCAAATCGATCCTGACCAAGATGAGTCTGTGGTGTGAAATAATTTTTGTTGAGTGGATAGATTTTAGTTGGGGTAGTCGTTCAACATTCTACAAGAACAACTTACCATGGACTATGATTTCTCTGAAACCATAACAGATTTCAAATCGATCCTGACCAAGATGAGTCTGTGGTGTGAAATAATTTTTGTTGAGTGGATAGATTTTAGTTGGGATAGTCGTTCAACATTCTACAAGAACAACTTACCATGGACTATGATTTCTCTGAAACCATGATAGATTTCAAATCGATCCTGACCAAGATGAGTCTGTGGTGTGAAATAATTTTTGTTGAGTGAATAGATTTTAGTTGGGGTAGTCGTTCAACATTCAACCATGACCAAGATGAGTCTGTGGTGTGAAATAATTTTTGTTGAGTGGATAGATTTTAGTTGGGGTAGTCGTTCAACATTCTACAAGAACAACTTACCATGGACTATGATTTCTCTGAAACCATAATAGATTTCAAATCGATCCTGACCAAGATGAGTCTGTGGTGTGAAATAATTTTTGTTGAGTGGATAGATTTTAGTTGGGATAGTCGTTCAACATTCTACAAGAACAACTTACCATGGACTATGATTTCTCTGAAACCATGATAGATTTCAAATCGATCCTGACCAAGATGAGTCTGTGGTGTGAAATAATTTTTGTTGAGTGAATAGATTTTAGTTGGGGTAGTCGTTCAACATTCAACCATGACCAAGATGAGTCTGTGGTGTGAAATAATTTTTGTTGAGTGGATAGATTTTAGTTGGGGTAGTCGTTCAACATTCTACAAGAACAACTTACCATGGACTATGATTTCTCTGAAACCATAATAGATTTCAAATCGATCCTGACCAAGATGAGTCTGTGGTGTGAAATAATTTTTGTTGAGTGGATAGATTTTAGTTGGGGTAGTCGTTCAACATTCTACAAGAACAACTTACCATGGACTATGATTTCTCTGAAACCATGATAGATTTGAAATCGATTATGACCAAGATGAGTCTGTGGTGTGAAATAATTTTTGTTGAGTGGATAGATTTTAGTTGGGGTAGTCGTTCAACATTCTACAAGAACAACGAACAATGGAGTATGATTTCTCTGAAACCATGATAGATTTCAAATCGATCCTGACCAAGATGAGTCTGTGGTGTGAAATAATTTTTGTTGAGTGGATAGATTTTAGTTGATATAGTCGTTCAACATTCTACAAGAACAACTTACCATGGACTTTGATTTCTCTGAAACCATGATAGCTTTCAAATCGATCCTGACCAAGATGAGTCTGTGGTGTGAAATAATTTTTGTTGAGTGGATAGATTTTAGTTGGGGTAGTCGTTCGACATTCAACCATGACCAAGATGAGTCTGTGGTGTGAAATAATTTTTGTTGAGTGGATAGATTTTAGTTGGGGTAGTCGTTCAACATCCTACAAGAACAACTTACCATGGACTATGATTTCTCTGAAACCATGATAGATTTGAAATCGATCCTGGCCAAGATGAGTCTGTGGTGTGAAATAATTTTTGTTGAGTGGATAGATTTTAGTTGGGGTAGTCGTTCAACATTCTACAAGAACAACTTACCATGGACTATGATTTCTCTGAAACCATGATAGATTTCAAATCGATCCTGACCAAGATGAGTCTGTGGTGTGAAATAATTTTTGTTGAGTGGATAGATTTTAGTTGGGGTAGTCGTTCAACATTCTACAAGAACAACTTACCATGGACTATGATTTCTCTGAAACCATGATAGATTTCAAATCGATCCTGACCAAGATGAATCTGTGGTGTGAAATAATTTTTGTTGAGTGGATAGATTTTAGTTGGGGTAGTCGTTCAACATTCTACAAGAACAACTTACCATGGAGTATGATTTCCCTGAAATAATTTTTGTTGAGTACATATATTTTAGTTGAGGTAGTCGTTCAACATTCTACAAGAACAACGAACCATGGAGTATGATTTCTCTGAAACCATGATAGATTTCAAATCGATCCTGACCAAGATGAGTCTGTGGTGTGAAATAATTTTTGTTGAACGACTACCCCAACTAAAATCTATCCACTCAACAAAAATTATTTCACACCACAGACTCATCTTGGTCAGGATCGATTTGAAATCTATCATGGTTTCAGAGAAATCATACTCCATGGTAAGTTGTTCTTGTAGAATGTTGAACGACTACCCCAACTAAAATCTATCCACTCAACAAAAATTATTTCACACCACAGACTCATCTTGGTCAGGATCGATTTGAAATCTATCATGGTTTCAGAGAAATCATAGTCCATGGTAAGTTATTCTTGTAGAATGTTGAACGACTACCCCAACTAAAATCTATCCACTCAACAAAAATTATTTCACACCACAGACTCATCTTGGTCAGGATCGATTTGAAATCTATCATGGTTTCAGAGAAATCATAGTCCATGGTAAGTTGTTCTTGTAGAATGTTGAACGACTACCCCAACTAAAATCTATCCACTCAACAAAAATTATTTCAGAGAAATCATACTCCATGGTATGTTGTTCTTGTAGAATGTTGAACGACTACCCCAACTAAAATCTATCCACTCAACAAAAATTATTTCAGAGAAATCATACTCCATGGTAAGTTGTTCTTGTAGAATGTTGAACGACTACCCCAACTAAAATCTATCCACTCAACAAAAATTATTTCACACCACAGACTCATCTTGGTCAGGATCGATTTGAAATCTATCATGGTTTCAGAGAAATCATACTCCATGGTTCGTTGTTCTTGTAGAATGTTGAACGACTACCCCAACTAAAATCTATACACTCAACAAAAATTATTTCAGAGAAATCATACTCCATGGTAAGTTGTTCTTGTAGAATGTTGAACGACTACCCCAACTAAAATCTATCCACTCAACAAAAATTGTTTCAGAGAAATCATAGTCCATGGTAAGTTGTTCTTGTAGAATGTTGAACGACTACCCCAACTAAAATCTATCCACTCAACAAAAATTATTTCACACCACAGACTCATCTTGGTCAGGATCGATTTGAAATCTATCATGGTTTCAGAGAAATCATACTCCATGGTAAGTTGTTCTTGTAGAATGTTGAACGACTATCCCAACTAAAATCTATCCACTCAACAAAAATTATTTCAGAGAAATCATACTCCATGGTAAGTTGTTCTTGTAGAATGTTGAACGACTACCCCAACTAAAATCTATCCACTCAACAAAAATTATTTCACACCACAGACTCATCTTGGTCAGGATCGATTTGAAATCTATCATGGTTTCAGAGATATCATACTCCATGGTAAGTTGTTCTTGTAGAATGTTGAACGACTATCCCAACTAAAATCTATCCACTCAACAAAAATTATTTCAGAGAAATCATACTCCATGGTAAGTTGTTCTTGTAGAATGTTGAACGACTATCCCAACTAAAATCTATCCACTCAACAAAAATTATTTCACACCACAGACTCATCTTGGTCAGGATCGATTTGAAATCTATCATGGTTTCAGAGAAATCATAGTCCATGGTAAGTTGTTCTTGTAGAATGTTGAACGACTACCCCAACTAAAATCTATCCACTCAACAAAAATTATTTCAGAGAAATCATACTCCATGGTAAGTAGTTCTTGTAGAATGTTGAACGACTACCCCAACTAAAATCTATCCACTCAACAAAAATTATTTCACACCACAGACTCATCTTGGTCAGGATCGATTTGAAATCTATCATGGTTGCAGAGAAATCATACTCCATGGTTCATTGTTCTTGTAGAATGTTGAACGACTATCCCAACTAAAATCTATCCACTCAACAAAAATTATTTCAGAGAAATCATACTCCATGGTAAGTTGTTCTTGTAGAATGTTGAACGACTACCCCAACTAAAATCTATCCACTCAACAAAAATTATTTCAGAGAAATCATAGTCCATGGTAAGTTGTTCTTGTAGAATATTGAACGACTACCCCAACTAAAATCTATCCACTCAACAAAAATTATTTCAGAGAAATCATACTCCATGGTAAGTTGTTCTTGTAGAATGTTGAACGACTACCCCAACTAAAATCTATCCACTCAACAAAAATTATTTCACACCACAGACTCATCTTGGTCAGGATCGATTTGAAATCTATCATGATTGCAGAGAAATCATACTCCATGGTTCGTTGTTCTTGTAGAATGTTGAACGACTACCCCAACTAAAATCTATCCACTCAACAAAAATTATTTCAGAGAAATCATACTCCATGGTTCGTTGTTCTTGTAGAATGTTGAACGACTACCCCAACTAAAATCTATCGACTCAACAAAAATTATTTCACACGACAGACTCATCTTGGTCAGGATCGATTTGAAATCTATCATGGTTTCAGAGAAATCATACTCCATGGCTCGTTGTTCTTGTAGAATGTTGAACTACTATCCCAACTAAAATCTATCCACTCAACAAAAATTATTTCACACCACAGACTCATCTTGGTCAGGATCGATTTGAAATCTATCATGGTTGCAGAGAAATCATACTCCATGGTTCGTTGTTCTTGTAGAATGTTGAACGACTACCCCTACTAAAATCTATCCACTCAACAAAAATTATTTCAGAGAAATCATACTCCATGATTCGTTGTTCTTGTAGAATGTTGAACGACTACCCCAACTAAAATCTATACACTCAACAAAAATTATTTCAGAGAAATCATACTCCATGGTTCGTTGTTCTTGTAGAATGTTGAACGACTACCCCAACTAAAATCTATCGACTCAACAAAAATTCTTTCACACGACAGACTCATCTTGGTCAGGATCGATTTGAAATCTATCATGGTTTCAGAGAAATCATACTCCATGGTTCGTTGTTCTTGTAGAATGTTGAACAACTACTCCAACTAAAATCTATCCACTCAACAAAAATTATTTCAGAGAAATCATAGTCCATGGTAAGTTGTTCTTGTAGAATGTTGAACGACTACCCCAACTAAAATCTATCCACTCAACAAAAATTATTTCACACCACAGACTCATCTTGGTCAGGATCGATTTGAAATCTATCATGGTTGCAGAGAAATCATACTCCATGGTTCGTTGTTCTTGTAGAATGTTGAACGACTATCCCAACTAAAATCTATCCACTCAACAAAAATTATTTCACACCACAGACTCATCTTGGTCAGGATCGATTTGAAATCTATCATGGTTGCAGAGAAATCATACTCCATGGTTCGTTGTTCTTGTAGAATGTTGAACGACTACCCCTACTAAAATCTATCCACTCAACAAAAATTATTTCCGAGAAATCATACTCCATGGTTCGTTGTTCTTGTAGAATGTTGAACGACTATCAAAACTAAAATCTATCCACTCAACAAAAATTATTTCAGAGAAATCATAATCCATGGTTCGTTGTTCTTGTAGAATGTTGAACGACTATCCCAACTAAAATCTATCCACTCAACAAAAATTATTTCAGAGAAATCATACTCCATTGTTCGTTGTTCTTGTAGAATGTTGAACGACTACCCCAACTAAAATCTATCCACTCAACAAAAATTATTTCACACCACAGACTCATCTTGGTCAGGATCGATTTGAAATCTATCATGGTTTCAGAGAAATCATACTCCATGGTTCGTTGTTCTTGTAGAATGTTGAACGACTACCCCAACTAAAATCTATCCACTCAACAAAAATTATTTCAGAGAAATCATACTCCATGGTTCGTTGTTCTTGTAGAATGTTGAACGACTATCCCAACTAAAATCTATCCACTCAACAAAAATTATTTCACACCACAGACTCATCTTGGTCAGGATCGATTTGAAATCTATCATGGTTTCAGAGAAATCATACTCCATGTTTCGTTGTTCTTGTAGAATGTTGAACGACTATCCCAACTAAAATCTATTCACTCAACAAAAATTATTTAACACCACAGACTCATCTTGGTCAGGATCGATTTGAAATCTATCATGGTTGCAGAGAAATCATACTCCTTGGTTCGTTGGTCTTGTAGAATGTTGAACGACTGCCCCAACTAAAATCTATCCACTCAACAAAAATTATTTCACACCACAGACTCATCTTGGTCAGGATCGATTTGAAATCTATCATGGTTTCAGAGAAATCATACTCCATGGTTCGTTGTTCTTGTAGAATGTTGAACGACTACCCCAACTAAAATCTATCCACTCAACAAAAATTATTTCAGAGAAATCATACTCGATGGTTCGTTGTTCTTGTAGAATGTTGAACGACTACCCCAACTAAAATCTATCCACTCAACAAAAATTATTTCAGAGAAATCATACTCCATGGTAAGTTGTTCTTGTAGAATGTTGAACGACTATCCCAACTAAAATCTATCCACTCAACAAAAATTATTTCAGAGAAATCATACTCCATGGTTCGTTGTTCTTGTAGAATGTTGAACGACTACCCCAACTAAAATCTATCCACTCAACAAAAATTATTTCAGAGAAACCATACTCCATGGTAAGTTGTTCTTGTAGAATGTTGAACGACTATCCCAACTAAAATCTATCCACTCAACAAAAATTATTTCAGAGAAATCATACTCCATGGTTCGTTGTTCTTGTAGAATGTGGAACGGCTACCCCAACTAAAATATATCCACTCAACAAAAATTATTTCAGAGAAATCATACTCCATGTTTCGTTGTTCTTGTAGAATGTTGAACGACTACCCCAACTAAAATCTATCCACTCAACAAAAATTATTTCACACCACAGACTCATCTTGGTCAGGATCGATTTGAAATCTATCATGGTTTCAGAGAAATCATAGTCCATGGTAAGTTGTTCTTGTAGAATGTTGAATGACTACCCCAACTAAAATCTATCCACTCAACACAAATTATTTCAGAGAAATCATACTCCATGGTAAGTTGTTCTTGTAGAATGTTGAACGACTACCCCAACTAAAATCTATCCACTCAACAAAAATTATTTCACACCACAGACTCATCTTGGTCATGGTTGAATGTTGAACGACTACCCCAACTAAAATCTATCCACTCAACAAAAATTATTTCACACCACAGACTCATCTTGGTCAGTATCGATTTGAAATCTATCATGGTTTCAGAGAAATCATAGTCCATGGTAAGTTGTTCTTGTAGAATGTTGAACGACTATCCCAACTAAAATCTATCCACTCAACAAACATTATTTCACACCACAGACTCATCTTGGTCAGTATCGATTTGAAATCTATCATGGTTTCAGAGAAATCATAGTCCATGGTAAGTTGTTCTTGTAGAATGTTGAACGACTATCCCAACTAAAATCTATCCACTCAACAAAAATTATTTCAGAGAAATCATACTCCATGGTTCGTTGTTCTTGTAGAATGTTGAACCACTACCCCAACTAAAATCTATCCACTCAACAAAAATTATTTCACACCACAGACTCATCTTGGTCAGTATCGATTTGAAATCTATCATGGTTTCAGAGAAATCATAGTCCATGGTAAGTTGTTCTTGTAGAATGTTGAACGACTATCCCAACTAAAATCTATCCACTCAACAAAAATTATTTCACACCACAGACTCATCTTGGTCAGTATCGATTTGAAATCTATCATGGTTTCAGAGAAATCATAGTCCATGGTAAGTTGTTCTTGTAGAATGTTGAACGACTATCCCAACTAAAATCTATCCACTCAACAAAAATTATTTCAGAGAAATCATACTCCATGGTTCGTTGTTCTTGTAGAATGTTGAACGACTATCCCAACTAAAATCTATCCACTCAACAAAAATTATTTCAGAGAAATCATACTCCATGGTTCATTGTTCTTGTAGAATGTTGAACGACTATCCCAACTAAAATCTATCCACTCAACAAAAATTATTTCAGAGAAATCATACTCCATGGTTCGTTGTTCTTGTAGAATGTTGAACGACTACCCCAACTAAAATCTATCCACTCAACAAAAATTATTTCACACCACAGACTCATCTTGGTCAGGATCGATTTGAAATCTATCATGGTTTCAGAGAAATCATACTCCATGGTAAGTTGTTCTTGTAAAATGTTGAACGACTATCCCAACTAAAATCTATCCACTCAACAAAAATTATTTCGGAGAAATCATACTCCATGGTTCGTTGTTCTTGTAGAATGTTGAACGACTACCCCAACTAAAATCTATCCACTCAACAAAAATTATTTCACACCACAGACTCATCCACAGACTCATCTTGGGCAGGATCGATTTGAAGTCTATCATGGTTTCAGAGAAATAATACTCCATGGTAAGTTGTTCTTGTAGAATGTTGAACGACTATCCCAACTAAAATCTATCCACTCAACAAAAATTATTTCAGAGAAATCATACTCCATGGTAAGATGTTCTTGTAGAATGTTGAACGACTATCCCAACTAAAATCTATCCACTCAACAAAAATTATTTCAGAGAAATCATACTCCATGGTAAGATGTTCTTGTAGAATGTTGCACGACTACCCCAACTAAAATCTATCCACTCAACAAAAATTATTTCACACCACAGACTCATCTTGGTCAGGATCGATTTGAAATCTATTATGGTTGCAGAGAAATCATACTCCATGGTAAGTTGTTCTTGTAGAATGTTGAACGACTACCCCAACTAAAATCTATCCACTCAACAAAAATTATTTCAGAGAAACCATACTCCATGGTAAGTTGTTCTTGTAGAATGTTGAACGACTATCCCAACTAAAATCTATCCACTCAACAAAAATTATTTCAGAGAAATCATACTCCATGGTTCGTTGTTCTTGTAGAATGTGGAACGGCTACCCCAACTAAAATCTATCCACTCAACAAAAATTATTTCAGAGAAATCATACTCCATGGTAAGTTGTTCTTGTAGAATGTTGAACGACTATCCCAACTAAAATCTATCCACTCAACAAAAATTATTTCAGAGAAATCATACTCCATGGTTCGTTGTTCTTGTAGAATGTTGAACGACTACCCCAACTAAAATCTATCCACTCAACAAAAATTATTTCAGAGAAACCATACTCCATGGTAAGTTGTTCTTGTAGAATGTTGAACGACTATCCCAACTAAAATCTATCCACTCAACAAAAATTATTTCAGAGAAATCATACTCCATGGTTCGTTGTTCTTGTAGAATGTGGAACGGCTACCCCAACTAAAATATATCCACTCAACAAAAATTATTTCAGAGAAATCATACTCCATGTTTCGTTGTTCTTGTAGAATGTTGAACGACTACCCCAACTAAAATCTATCCACTCAACAAAAATTATTTCACACCACAGACTCATCTTGGTCAGGATCGATTTGAAATCTATCATGGTTTCAGAGAAATCATAGTCCATGGTAAGTTGTTCTTGTAGAATGTTGAACGACTACCCCAACTAAAATCTATCCACTCAACACAAATTATTTCAGAGAAATCATACTCCATGGTAAGTTGTTCTTGTAGAATGTTGAACGACTACCCCAACTAAAATCTATCCACTCAACAAAAATTATTTCACACCACAGACTCATCTTGGTCATGGTTGAATGTTGAACGACTACCCCAACTAAAATCTATCCACTCAACAAAAATTATTTCACACCACAGACTCATCTTGGTCAGGATCGATTTGAAATCTATCATGGTTTCAGAGAAATCATACTCCATGGTAAGTTGTTCTTGTAAAATGTTGAACGACTATCCCAACTAAAATCTATCCACTCAACAAAAATTATTTCGGAGAAATCATACTCCATGGTTCGTTGTTCTTGTAGAATGTTGAACGACTACCCCAACTAAAATCTATCCACTCAACAAAAATTATTTCACACCACAGACTCATCCACAGACTCATCTTGGGCAGGATCGATTTGAAGTCTATCATGGTTTCAGAGAAATAATACTCCATGGTAAGTTGTTCTTGTAGAATGTTGAACGACTATCCCAACTAAAATCTATCCACTCAACAAAAATTATTTCAGAGAAATCATACTCCATGGTAAGATGTTCTTGTAGAATGTTGAACGACTATCCCAACTAAAATCTATCCACTCAACAAAAATTATTTCAGAGAAATCATACTCCATGGTAAGATGTTCTTGTAGAATGTTGCACGACTACCCCAACTAAAATCTATCCACTCAACAAAAATTATTTCACACCACAGACTCATCTTGGTCAGGATCGATTTGAAATCTATTATGGTTGCAGAGAAATCATACTCCATGGTAAGTTGTTCTTGTAGAATGTTGAACGACTACCCCAACTAAAATCTATCCACTCAACAAAAATTATTTCAGAGAAACCATACTAAATGGTAAGTTGTTCTTGTAGAATGTTGAACGACTATCCCAACTAAAATCTATCCACTCAACAAAAATTATTTCAGAGAAATCATACTCCATGGTTCGTTGTTCTTGTAGAATGTGGAACGGCTACCCCAACTAAAATCTATCCACTCAACAAAAATTATTTCAGAGAAATCATACTCCATGGTAAGTTGTTCTTGTAGAATGTTGAACGACTATCCCAACTAAAATCTATCCACTCAACAAAAATTATTTCAGAGAAATCATACTCCATGGTTCGTTGTTCTTGTAGAATGTTGAACGACTACCCCAACTAAAATCTATCCACTCAACAAAAATTATTTCAGAGAAACCATACTCCATGGTAAGTTGTTCTTGTAGAATGTTGAACGACTATCCCAACTAAAATCTATCCACTCAAGAAAAATTATTTCAGAGAAATCATACTCCATGGTTCGTTGTTCTTGTAGAATGTGGAACGGCTACCCCAACTAAAATATATCCACTCAACAAAAATTATTTCAGAGAAATCATACTCCATGTTTCGTTGTTCTTGTAGAATGTTGAACGACTACCCCAACTAAAATCTATCCACTCAACAAAAATTATTTCACACCACAGACTCATCTTGGTCAGGATCGATTTGAAATCTATCATGGTTTCAGAGAAATCATAGTCCATGGTAAGTTGTTCTTGTAGAATGTTGAACGACTACCCCAACTAAAATCTATCCACTCAACACAAATTATTTCAGAGAAATCATACTCCATGGTAAGTTGTTCTTGTAGAATGTTGAACGACTACCCCAACTAAAATCTATCCACTCAACAAAAATTATTTCACACCACAGACTCATCTTGGTCATGGTTGAATGTTGAACGACTACCCCAACTAAAATCTATCCACTCAACAAAAATTATTTCACACCACAGACTCATCTTGGTCAGTATCGATTTGAAATCTATCATGGTTTCAGAGAAATCATAGTCCATGGTAAGTTGTTCTTGTAGAATGTTGAACGACTATCCCAACTAAAATCTATCCACTCAACAAAAATTATTTCACACCACAGACTCATCTTGGTCAGTATCGATTTGAAATCTATCATGGTTTCAGAGAAATCATAGTCCATGGTAAGTTGTTCTTGTAGAATGTTGAACGACTATCCCAACTAAAATCTATCCACTCAACAAAAATTATTTCAGAGAAATCATACTCCATGGTTCGTTGTTCTTGTAGAATGTTGAACCACTACCCCAACTAAAATCTATCCACTCAACAAAAATTATTCCACACCACAGACTCATCTTGGTCAGTATCGATTTGAAATCTATCATGGTTTCAGAGAAATCATAGTCCATGGTAAGTTGTTCTTGTAGAATGTTGAACGACTATCCCAACTAAAATCTATCCACTCAACAAAAATTATTTCACACCACAGACTCATCTTGGTCAGTATCGATTTGAAATCTATCATGGTTTCAGAGAAATCATAGTCCATGGTAAGTTGTTCTTGTAGAATGTTGAACGACTATCCCAACTAAAATCTATCCACTCAACAAAAATTATTTCAGAGAAATCATACTCCATGGTTCGTTGTTCTTGTAGAATGTTGAACGACTATCCCAACTAAAATCTATCCACTCAACAAAAATTATTTCAGAGAAATCATACTCCATGGTTCATTGTTCTTGTAGAATGTTGAACGACTATCCCAACTAAAATCTATCCACTCAACAAAAATTATTTCAGAGAAATCATACTCCATGGTTCGTTGTTCTTGTAGAATGTTGAACGACTACCCCAACTAAAATCTATCCACTCAACAAAAATTATTTCACACCACAGACTCATCTTGGTCAGGATCGATTTGAAATCTATCATGGTTTCAGAGAAATCATACTCCATGGTAAGTTGTTCTTGTAAAATGTTGAACGACTATCCCAACTAAAATCTATCCACTCAACAAAAATTATTTCGGAGAAATCATACTCCATGGTTCGTTGTTCTTGTAGAATGTTGAACGACTACCCCAACTAAAATCTATCCACTCAACAAAAATTATTTCACACCACAGACTCATCCACAGACTCATCTTGGGCAGGATCGATTTGAAGTCTATCATGGTTTCAGAGAAATAATACTCCATGGTAAGTTGTTCTTGTAGAATGTTGAACGACTATCCCAACTAAAATCTATCCACTCAACAAAAATTATTTCAGAGCAATCATACTCCATGGTAAGATGTTCTTGTAGAATGTTGAACGACTATCCCAACTAAAATCTATCCACTCAACAAAAATTATTTCAGAGAAATCATACTCCATGGTAAGATGTTCTTGTAGAATGTTGCACGACTACCCCAACTAAAATCTATCCACTCAACAAAAATTATTTCACACCACAGACTCATCTTGGTCAGGATCGATTTGAAATCTATTATGGTTGCAGAGAAATCATACTCCATGGTAAGTTGTTCTTGTAGAATGTTGAACGACTATCCCAACTAAAATCTATCCACTCAACAAAAATTATTTCAGAGAAATCATACTCCATGGTAAGATGTTCTTGCAGAATGTTGCACGACTACCCCAACTAAAATCTATCCACTCAACAAAAATTATTTCACACCACAGACTCATCTTTTCCAGGATCGATTTGAAATCTATCATGGTTTCAGAGAAATCATACTTCATGGTTCGTTGTTCTTGTAGAATGTTGAACGACTACCCCAACTAAAATCTATCCACTCAACAAAAATTATTTCAGAGAAATCATACTCCATGGTTCGTTGTTCTTGTAAAATGTTGAACGACTACCCCAACTGAAATCTATCCACTCAACAAAAATTATTTCACACCACAGACTCATCTTGGTCAGGATCGATTTGAAATCTATCATGGTTTCAGAGAAATCATACTCCATGGTAAGTTGTTCTTGTAGAATGTTGAACGACTATCCCAACTAAAATCTATCCACTCAACAAAAATTATTTCAGAGAAATCATACTCCATGGTAAGTTGTTCTTATAGAATGTTGAACGACTATCCCAACTAAAATCTATCCACTCAACAAAAATTATTTCACAGAAATCATACTCCATGGTAAGTTGTTCTTGTAGAATGTTGAACGACTATCCCAACTAAAATCTATCCACTCAACAAAAATTATTTCAGAGAAATCATACTCCATGGTAAGTTGTTCTTGTAGAATGTTGAACGACTATCCCAACTAAAATCTATCCACTCAACAAAAATTATTTCAGAGAAATCATACTCCATGGTAAGTTGTTCTTGTAGAATGTTGAACGACTACCCCAACTAAAATCTATCCACTCAACAAAAATTATTTCAGAGAAATCATACTCCATGATAAGTTGTTCTTGTAGAATGTTGAACGACTACCCCAACTAAAATCTATCCACTCAACAAAAATTATTTCACACCACAGACTCATCTTGGTCAGGATCGATTTGGAATTTATCATGGTTTCAGAGAAATCATACTCCATGGTAAGTTGTTCTTGTAGAATGTTGAACGACTACCCCAACTAAAATCTATCCACTCAACAAAAATTATTTCACACCACAGACTCATCTTGGTCAGGATCGATTTGAAATCTATCATGGTTTCAGAGAAATCATACTCCATGGTTCGTTGTTCTTGTAAAATGTTGAACGACTACCCCAACTAAAATCTATCCACTCAACAAAAATTATTTCACACCACAGACTCATCTTGGTCAGGATCGATTTGAAATCTATCATGGTTTCAGAGAAATCATACTCCATGCTAAGCTGTTCTTGTAGAATGTTGAACGACTACCCCAACTAAAATCTATCCACTCAACAAAAATTATTTCACACCACAGACTCATCTTGGTCAGGATCGATTTGAAATCTATCATGGTTGCAGAGAAATCATACTACATGGTTCGTTGTTCTTGTAGAATGTTGAACGACTACCCCAACTAAAATCTATCCACTCAACAAAAATTATTTCAGAGAAATCATACTCCATGGTAAGTTGTTCTTGTAGAATGTTGAACGACTACCCCAACTAAAATCTATCCACTCAACAAAAATTATTTCACACCACAGACTCATCTTGATCAGGATCGATTTGAAATCTATCATGGTTTCAGAGAAATCATACTCCATGGTAAGTTGTTCTTGTAGAATGTTGAACGACTACCCGTAACTAAAATCTATCCACTCAACAAAAATTATTTCAGAGAAATCATACTCCATGGTAAGTTGTTCTTGTAGAATGTTGAACGACTACCCCAACTAAAATCTATCCACTCAACAAAAATTATTTCAGAGAAATCATAGTCCATGGTAAGTTGTTCTTGTAGAATGTTGAACGACTATCCCAACTAAAATCTATCCACTCAACAAAAATTATTTCAGAGAAATCATACTCCATGGTTCGTTGTTCTTGTAAAATGTTGAACGACTACCCCAACTGAAATCTATCCACTCAACAAAAATTATTTCACACCACAGACTCATCTTGGCCAGGATCGATTTGAAATCTATCATGGTTTCAGAGAAATCATACTTCATGGTTCGTTGTTCTTGTAGAATGTTGAACGACTACCCCAACTAAAATCTATCCACTCAACAAAAATTATTTCAGAGAAATCATACTCCATGGTTCGTTGTTCTTGTAAAATGTTGAACGACTACCCCAACTGAAATCTATCCACTCAACAAAAATTATTTCACACCACAGACTCATCTTGGTCAGGATCGATTTGAAATCTATCATGGTTTCAGAGAAATCATACTCCATGGTAAGTTGTTCTTGTAGAATGTTGAACGACTATCCCAACTAAAATCTATCCACTCAACAAAAATTATTTCAGAGAAATCATACTCCATGGTAAGTTGTTCTTATAGAATGTTGAACGACTATCCCAACTAAAATCTATCCACTCAACAAAAATTATTTCACAGAAATCATACTCCATGGTAAGTTGTTCTTGTAGAATGTTGAACGACTATCCCAACTAAAATCTATCCACTCAACAAAAATTATTTCAGAGAAATCATACTCCATGGTAAGTTGTTCTTGTAGAATGTTGAACGACTATCCCAACTAAAATCTATCCACTCAACAAAAATTATTTCAGAGAAATCATACTCCATGGTAAGTTGTTCTTGTAGAATGTTGAACGACTACCCCAACTAAAATCTATCCACTCAACAAAAATTATTTCAGAGAAATCATACTCCATGATAAGTTGTTCTTGTAGAATGTTGAACGACTACCCCAACTAAAATCTATCCACTCAACAAAAATTATTTCACACCACAGACTCATCTTGGTCAGGATCGATTTGGAATTTATCATGGTTTCAGAGAAATCATAGTCCATGGTAAGTTGTTCTTGTAGAATGTTGAACGACTACCCCAACTAAAATCTATCCACTCAACAAAAATTATTTCACACCACAGACTCATCTTGGTCAGGATCGATTTGAAATCTATCATGGTTGCAGAGAAATCATACTACATGGTTCGTTGTTCTTGTAGAATGTTGAACGACTACCCCAACTAAAATCTATCCACTCAACAAAAATTATTTCAGAGAAATCATACTCCATGGTAAGTTGTTCTTGTAGAATGTTGAACGACTACCCCAACTAAAATCTATCCGCTCAACAAAAATTATTTCACACCACAGACTCATCTTGGTCAGGATCGATTTGAAATCTATCATGGTTGCAGAGAAATCATACTACATGGTTCGTTGTTCTTGTAGAATGTTGAACGACTACCCCAACTAAAATCTATCCACTCAACAAAAATTATTTCAGAGAAATCATACTCCATGGTTCGTTGTTCTTGTAGAATGTTGAACGACTAACCCAACTAAAATCTATCCACTCATCAAAAATTATTTCACACCACAGACTCATCTTGGTCAGGATCGATTTGAAATCTATCATGGTTTCAGAGAAATCATACTCCATGCTAAGCTGTTCTTGTAGAATGTTGAACGACTACCCCAACTAAAATCTATCCACTCAACAAAAATTATTTCACACCACAGACTCATCTTGGTCAGGATCGATTTGAAATCTATCATGGTTGCAGAGAAATCATACTACATGGTTCGTTGTTCTTGTAGAATGTTGAACGACTACCCCAACTAAAATCTATCCACTCAACAAAAATTATTTCAGAGAAATCATACTCCATGGTAAGTTGTTCTTGTAGAATGTTGAACGACTACCCCAACTAAAATCTATCCACTCAACAAAAATTATTTCACACCACAGACTCATCTTGATCAGGATCGATTTGAAATCTATCATGGTTTCAGAGAAATCATACTCCATGGTAAGTTGTTCTTGTAGAATGTTGAACGACTACCCGTAACTAAAATCTATCCACTCAACAAAAATTATTTCAGAGAAATCATACTCCATGGTAAGTTGTTCTTGTAGAATGTTGAACGACTACCCCAACTAAAATCTATCCACTCAACAAAAATTATTTCAGAGAAATCATAGTCCATGGTAAGTTGTTCTTGTAGAATGTTGAACGACTATCCCAACTAAAATCTATCCACTCAACAAAAATTATTTCAGAGAAATCATACTCCTATCGTTGTTCTTGTAGAATGTTGAACGACTACCCCTAACTAAAATCTATCCACTCAACAAAAATTATTTCAGAGAAATCATACTCCATGGTTCGTTGTTCTTGTAGAATGTTGAACGACTAACCCAACTAAAATCTATCCACTCATCAAAAATTATTTCACACCACAGACTCATCTTGGTCAGGATCGATTTGAAATCTATCATGGTTTCAGAGAAATCATACTCCATGGCAAGTTGTTCTTGTAGAATGTTGAACGACTACCGATAACTAAAATCTATCCACTCAACAAAAATTATTTCAGAGAAATCATACTCCATGGTTCGTTGTTCTTGTAGAATGTTGAACGACTACCCCAACTAAAATCTATCCACTCAACAAAAATTATTTCACAAAACAGACTCATCTTGGTCAGGATCGATTTGAAATCTATCATGGTTTCAGAGAAATCATACTCCATGGTTCGATGTTCTTGTAGAATGTTGAACGACTACCCCAACTAAAATCTATCCACTCAACAAAAATTATTTCAGAGAAATCATACTATATGGTAAGTTGTTCTTGTAGAATGTTGAACGACTATCCCAACTAAAATCTATGCACTCAACAAAAATTATTTCAGAGAAATCATACTCCATGGTTCGTTGTTCTTGTAGAGTGTTGAACGACTACCCCAACTAAAATCTATCCACTCAACAAAAATTATTTCACACCACAGACTCATCTTGGTCAGGATTGATTTGAAATCTATCATGGTTTCAGAGAAATCATACTCCATGGTTCGTTGTTCTTGTAAAATGTTGAACGACTACCCCTAACTAAAATCTATCCACTCAACAAAAATTATTTCACACCACAGACTCATCTTGGTCAGGATCGATTTGAAATCTATCATGGTTTCAGAGAAATCATACTCCATGGTTCGTTGTTCTTGTAGAATGTTGAACGACTACCCCTAACTAAAATCTATCCACTCAACAAAAATTATTTCAGAGAAATCATACTCCATGGTAAGTTGTTCTTGTAGAATGTTGAACGACTACCCCAACTAAAATCTATCCACTCAACAAAAATTATTTCAGAGAAATCATACTCCATGGTAAGTTGTTCTTGTAGAATGTTGAACGACTACCCCAACTAAAATCTATCCACTCAACAAAAATTATTTCACACCACAGACTCATCTTGGTCAGGATCGATTTGAAATCTATCATGGTTTCAGAGAAATCGTACTCCATGGTTCGTTGTTCTTGTAAAATGTTGAACGACTACCCCAACTAAAATCTATCCACTCAACAAAAATTATTTCACACCACAGACTCATCTTGGTCAGGATCGATTTGAAATCTATCATGGATTCAGAGAAATCATACTCCATGGTTCGTTGTTCTTGTAGAATGTTGAACGACTACCCCTAACTAAAATCTATCCACTCAACAAAAATTATTTCAGAGAAATCATACTCCATGGTAAGTTGTTCTTGTAGAATGTTAAACGACTATCCCAACTAAAATCTATCCACTCAACAAAAATTATTTCAGAGAAATCATACTCCATGGTAAGTTGTTCTTGTAGAATGTTGAACGACTATCCCAACTAAAATCTATCCACTCAACAAAAATTATTTCAGAGAAATCATACTCCATGGTAAGTTGTTCTTGTAGAATGTTGAACGACTACCCCAACTAAAATCTATCCACTCAACAAAAATTATTTCACACCTCAGACTCATCTTGGTCAGGATCGATTTGGAATTTATCATGGTTTCAGAGAAATCATACGCCATGGTAAGTTGTTCTTGTAGAATGTTGAACGACTACCCCAACTAAAATCTATCCACTCAACAAAAATTATTTCACACCACAGACTCATCTTGGTCAGGATCGATTTGAAATCTATCATGGTTTCAGAGAAATCATACTCCATGGTTCGTTGTTCTTGTAAAATGTTGAACGACTACCCCAACTAAAATCTATCCACTCAACAAAAATTATTTCACACCACAGACTCATCTTGGTCAGGATCGATTTGAAATCTATCATGGTTTCAGAGAAATCATACTCCATGCTAAGCTGTTCTTGTAGAATGTTGAACGACTACCCCAACTAAAATCTATCCACTCAACAAAAATTATTTCACACCACAGACTCATCTTGGTCAGGATCGATTTGAAATCTATCATGGTTGCAGAGAAATCATACTACATGGTTCGTTGTTCTTGTAGAATGTTGAACGACTACCCCAACTAAAATCTATCCACTCAACAAAAATTATTTCAGAGAAATCATACTCCATGGTAAGTTGTTCTTGTAGAATGTTGAACGACTACCCCAACTAAAATCTATCCACTCAACAAAAATTATTTCACACTACAGACTCATCTTGGTCAGGATCGATTTGAAATCTATCATGGTTTCAGAGAAATCATACTCCATGGTAAGTTGTTCTTGTAGAATGTTGAACGACTACCCGTAACTAAAATCTATCCACTCAACAAAAATTATTTCACACTACAGACTCATCTTGGTCAGGATCGATTTGAAATCTATCATTGTTTCAGAGAAATCATACTCCATGGTAAGTTGTTCTTGTAGAATGTTGAACGACTACCCGTAACTAAAATCTATCCACTCAACAAAAATTATTTCAGAGAAATCATACTCCATGGTAAGTTGTTCTTGTAGAATGTTGAACGACTACCCCAACTAAAATCTATCCACTCAACAAAAATTAGTTCAGAGAAATCATAGTCCATGGTAAGTTGTTCTTGTAGAATGTCGAACGACTATCCCAACTAAAATCTATCCACTCAACAAAAATTATTTCAGAGAAATCATACTCCGTGGTTCGTTGTTCTTGTAGAATGTTGAACGACTACCCCTAACTAAAATCTATCCACTCAACAAAAATTATTTCAGAGAAATCATACTCCATGGTTCGTTGTTCTTGTAGAATGTTGAACGACTAACCCAACTAAAATCTATCCACTCATCAAAAATTATTTCACACCACAGACTCATCTTGGTCAGGATCGATTGAAATCTATCATGGTTTCAGAGAAATCATACTCCATGGTAAGTTGTTCTTGTAGAATGTTGAACGACTACCCCTAACTAAAATCTATCCACTCAACAAAAATTATTTCAGAGAAATCATACTCCATGGTTCGTTGTTCTTGTAGAATGTTGAACGACTACCCCAACTAAAATCTATCCACTCAACAAAAATTATTTCACAAAACAGACTCATCTTGGTCAGGATCGATTTGAAATCTATCATGGTTTCAGAGAAATCATACTCCATGGTTCGATGTTCTTGTAGAATGTTGAGCGACTACCCCAACTAAAATCTATCCACTCAACAAAAATTATTTCAGAGAAATCATACTATATGGTAAGTTGTTCTTGTAGAATGTTGAACGACTATCCCAACTAAAATCTATGCACTCAACAAAAATTATTTCAGAGAAATCATACTCCATGGTTCGTTGTTCTTGTAGAGTGTTGAACGACTACCCCAACTAAAATCTATCCACTCAACAAAAATTATTTCAGAGAAATCATACTCCATGGTTCGTTGTTCTTGTAGAATGTTGAACGACTACCCCAACTAAAATCTATCCACTCAACAAAAATTATTTCACACCACAGACTCATCTTGGACAGGATTGATTTGAAATCTATCATGGTTTCAGAGAAATCATACTCCATGGTTCGTTGTTCTTGTAAAATGTTGAACGACTACCCCAACTAAAATCTATCCACTCAACAAAAATTATTTCACACCACGGATTCATCTTGGTCAGGATCGATTTGAAATCTATCATGGTTTCAGAGAAATCATACTCCATGGTTCGTTGTTCTTGTAGAATGTTGAACGACTACCCCTAACTAAAATCTATCCACTCAACAAAAATTATTTCAGAGAAATCATACTCCATGGTAAGTTGTTCTTGTAGAATGTTGAACGACTACCCCAACTAAAATCTATCCACTCAACAAAAATTATTTCAGAGAAATCATACTCCATGGTTCGTTGTTTTTGTAGAATGTTGAACGACTACCCCAACTAAAATCTATCCACTCAACAAAAATTATTTCACACCACAGACTCATCTTGGTCAGGATCGATTTGAAATCTATCATGGTTTCAGAGAAATCGTACTCCATGGTTCGTTTTTCTTGTAAAATGTTGAACGACTACCCCAACTAAAATCTATCCACTCAACAAAAATTATTTCACACCACAGACTCATCTTGGTCAGGATCGATTTGAAATCTATCATGGTTTCAGAGAAATCATACTCCATGGTAAGTTGTTCTTGTAGAATGTTGAACGACTACCCCAACTAAAATCTACCCACTCAACAAAAATTATTTCACACCACAGACTCATTTTGGTCAGGATCGATTTGAAATCTATCGTGGTTGCAGAGAAATCATACTCCATGGTTCGTTGTTCTTGTAGAATGTTGAACGACTATCAAAACTAAAATCTATAAACTCAACAAAAATTATTTCAGAGAAATCATACTCCATGGTAAGTTGTTCTTGTAGAATGTTGAACGACTACCCCAACTAAAATCTATCCACTCAACAAAAATTATTTCACACCACAGACTCATCTTGGTCAGGATCGATTTGAAATCTATCATGGTTTCAGAGAAATCATACTCCATGGTAAGTTGTTCTTGTAGAATGTTGAACGACTATCCCAACTAAAATCTATACACTCAACAAAAATTATTTCAGAGAAATCATACTCCATGGTAAGTTGTTCTTGTAGAATGTTGAACGACTACCCCAACTAAAATCTATCCACTCAACAAAAATTATTTCAGAGAAATCATACTCCATGGTTCGTTGTTCTTGTAGAATGTTGAACGACTACCCGAACTAAAATCTATAAACTCAACAAAAATTATTTCAGAGAAATCATACTCCATGGTAAGTTGTTCTTGTAGAATGTTGAACGACTACCCCTAACTAAAATCTATCCACTCAACAAAAATTATTTCAGAGAAATCATACTCCATGGTAAGTTGTTCTTGTAGAATGTTGAACGACTACCCCAACTAAAATCTATCCACTCAACAAAAATTATTTCACACCACAGACTCATCTTGGTCAGGATCGATTTGAAATCTATCATGGTTTCAGAGAAATCATACTCCATGGTTCGCTGTTCTTGTAGAATGTTGAACGACTACCCCAACTAAAATCTATCCACTCAACAAAAATTGTTTCAGAGAAATCATACTCCATGGTTCGTTGTTCTTGTAGAATGTTGAACGACTACCCCAACTAAAATCTATCCACTCAACAAAAATTATTTCACACCACAGACTCATCTTGGTCAGGATCGATTTGAAATCTATCATGGTTTCAGAGAAATCATACTCCATGGTTCGTTGTTCTTGTAGAATGTTGAACGACTACCCCAACTAAAATCTATCCACTCAACAAAAATTATTTCAGAGAAATCATACTCCATGGTTCGTTGTTCTTGTAGAATGTTGAACGACTATCCCAACTAAAATCTATGCACTCAACAAAAATTATTTCAGGGAAATCATACTCCATGGTTCGTTGTTCTTGTAGAATGTTGAACGACTACCCCAACTAAAATCTATCCACTCAACAAAAATTATTTCAGAGAAATCATACTCCATGGTTCGTTGTTCTTGTAGAATGTTGAACGACTACCCCAACTAAAATCTATCCACTCAACAAAAATTATTTCACACCACAGACTCATCTTGGTCAGGATCGATTTGAAATCTATCATGGTTTCAGAGAAATCATACTCCATGGTTCGTTGTTCTTGTAAAATGTTGAACGACTACCCCAACTAAAATCTATCCACTCAACAAACATTATTTCACACCACAGACTCATCTTGGTCAGGATCGACTTGAAATCTATCATGGTTTCAGAGAAATCATACTCCCTGGTTCGTTGTTCTTGCAGAATGTTGAACGAGTACCCTTAACTAAAATCTATCCACTCAACAAAAATTATTTCAGAGAAATCATACTCCATGGTTCGTTGTTCTTGTAGAATGTTGAACGACTACCCCAACTAAAATCTATCCACTCAACAAAAATTATTTCACACCACAGACTCATCTTGGTCAGGATCGATTTGAAATCTATCATGGTTTCAGAGAAATCATACTCCATGGTTCGTTGTTCTTGTAGAATGTTGAACGACTACCCCAACTAAAATCTATCCACTCAACAAAAATTATTTCAGAGAAATCATACTCCATGGTTCGTTGTTCTTGTAGAATGTTGAACGACTACCCCAACTAAAATCTATAAACTCAACAAAAATTATTTCAGAGAAATCATACTCCATGGTTCGTTGTTCTTGTAGAATGTTGAACGACTACCCCAACTAAAATCTATCCACTCAACAAAAATTATTTCAGAGAAATCATACTATATGGTAAGTTGTTCTTGTAGAATGTTGAACGACTATCCCAACTAAAATCTATACACTCAACAAAAATTATTTCAGAGAAATCATACTCCATGGTTCGTTTTTCTTGTAGAATGTTGAACGACTACCCCAACTAAAATCTATCCACTCAACAAAAATTATTTCAGAGAAATCATACTCCATGGTTCGTTGTTCTTGTAGAATGTTGAACGACTACCCCAACTAAAATCTATCCACTCAACAAAAATTATTTCACACCACAGACTCATCTTGGTCAGGATCGATTTGAAATCTATCATGGTTTCAGAGAAATCATACTCCATGGTTCGTTGTTCTTGTAAAATGTTGAACGACTACCCCAACTAAAATCTATCCACTCAACAGACATTATTTCACACCACAGACTCATCTTGGTCAGGATCGATTTGAAATCTATCATGGTTTCAGAGAAATCATACTCCCTGGTTCGTTGTTCTTGCAGAATGTTGAACGAGTACCCCTAACTAAAATCTATCCACTCAACAAAAATTATTTCAGAGAAGTCATACTCCATGGTTCGTTGTTCTTGCAGAATGTTGAACGACTACCCCAACTAAAATCTATCCACTCAACAAAAATTATTTCACACCACAGACTCATCTTGGTCAGGATCGATTTGAAATCTATCATGGTTTCAGAGAAATCATACTCCATGGTTCGTTGTTCTTGTAGAATGTGGAACGACTACCCCAACTAAAATCTATCCACTCAACAAAAATTATTTCAGAGAAATCATACTCCATGTTTCGTTGTTCTTGTAGAATGTTGAACGACTACCCCAACTAAAATCTATCCACTCAACAAAAATTATTTCAGAGAAATCATACTCCATGGTTCGTTGTTCTTGTAGAATGTTGAACGACTACCCCAACTAAAATCTATCCACTCAACAAAAATTATTTCAGAGAAATCATACTATATGGTAAGTTGTTCTTGTAGAATGTTGAACGACTATCCCAACTAAAATCTATGCACTCAACAAAAATTATTTCAGAGAAATCATACTCCATGGTTCGTTTTTCTTGTAGAATGTTGAACGACTACCCCAACTAAAATCTATCCACTCAACAAAAATTATTTCAGAGAAATCATACTCCATGGTTCGTTGTTCTTGTAGAATGTTGAACGACTACCCCAACTAAAATCTATCCACTCAACAAAAATTATTTCACACCACAGACTCATCTTGGTCAGGATCGATTTGAAATCTATCATGGTTTCAGAGAAATCATACTCCATGGTTCGTTGTTCTTGTAAAATGTTGAACGACTACCCCAAATAAAATCTATCCACTCAACAAAAATTATTTCACACCACAGACTCATCTTGGTCAGGATCGATTTGAAATCTATCATGGTTTCAGAGAAATCATACTCCATGGTTCGCTGTTCTTGTAGAATGTTGAACGACTATCCCAACTAAAATCTATCCACTCAACAAAAATTATTTCAGAGAAATCATACTCCATGGTAAGTTGTTCTTGTAGAATGTTGAACGACTACCCCAACTAAAATCTATCCACTCAACAAAAATTATTTCAGAGAAATCATACTCCATGGTAAGTTGTTCTTGTACAATGTTGAACGACTATCCCAACAAAAATCTATCCACTCAACAAAAATTATTTCACACCACAGACTCATCTTGGTCAGGATCGATTTGAAATCTATCATGGTTTCAGAGAAATCATAGTCCATGGTAAGTTGTTCTTGTAGAATGTTGAACGACTATCCCAACTTAAATCTATCCACTCAACAAAAATTATTTCAGAGAAATCATACTCCATGGTTCGTTGTTCTTCTAGAATGTTGAACGACTATCCCAACTAAAATCTATCCACTCAACAAAAATTATTTCAGAGAAATCATACTCCATGGTAAGTTGTTCTTGTAGAATGTTGAACGACTATCCCAACTAAAATCTATCCACTCAACAAAAATTATTTCAGAGAAATCATACTCCATGGTAAGTTGTTCTTGTAGAATGTTGAACGACTATCCCAACTAAAATCTATCCACTCAACAAAAATTATTTCAGAGAAATCATACTCCATGGTTCGTTGTTCTTGTAGAATGTTGAAAGACTACCCCAACTAAAATCTATCCACTCAACAAAAATTATTTCAGAGAAATCATACTCCATGGTTCGTTGTTCTTGTAAAATGTTGAACGACTACCCCAACTAAAATCTATCCACTCAACAAAAATTATTTCAGAGAATTCATACTCCATGGTAAGTTGTTCTTGTAGAATGTTGAACGACTATCCCAACTAAAATCTATCCACTCAACAAAAATTATTTCACACCACAGACTCATCTTGGTCAGGATCGATTTGAAATCTATCATGGTTTCAGAGAAATCATACTCCATGGTAAGTTGTTCTTGTAGAATGTTGAACGACTACCCCAACTAAAATCTATCCACTCAACAAAAATTATTTCACACCACAGACTCATCTTGGTCAGGATCGATTTGAAATCTATCATGGTTTCAGAGAAATCATAGTCCATGGTAAGTTGTTCTTGTAGAATGTTGAATGACTACCCCAACTAAAATCTATCCACTCAACAAAAATTATTTCACAGCACAGACTCATCTTGGTCCGGATCGATTTGAAATCTATCATGGTTTCAGAGAAATCATACTCCATGGTTCGTTGTTCTTGTAGAATGTTGAACGACTACCCCAACTAAAATCTATCCACTCAACAAAAATTATTTCAGAGAAATCATACTCCATGGTAAGTTGTTCTTGTAGAATGTTGAACGACTATCCCAACTAAAATCTATCCACTCAACAAAAATTATTTCAGAGAAATCATACTCCATGGTAAGTTGTTCTTGTAGAATGTTGAACGACTATCCCAACTAAAATCTATCCACTCAACAAAAATTATTTCAGAGAAATCATACTCCATGGTTCGTTGTTCTTGTAGAATGTTGAAAGACTACCCCAACTAAAATCTATCCACTCAACAAAAATTATTTCAGAGAAATCATACTCTATGGTTCGTTGTTCTTGTAAAATGTTGAACGACTACCCCAACTAAAATCTATCCACTCAACAAAAATTATTTCAGAGAATTCATACTCCATGGTAAGTTGTTCTTGTAGAATGTTGAACGACTATCCCAACTAAAATCTATCCACTCAACAAAAATTATTTCACACCACAGACTCATCTTGGTCAGGATCGATTTGAAATCTATCATGGTTTCAGAGAAATCATACTCCATGGTAAGTTGTTCTTGTAGAATGTTGAACGACTACCCCAACTAAAATCTATCCACTCAACAAAAATTATTTCAGAGAAATCATACTCCATGGTAAGTTGTTCTTGTAGACAAAATTTCAACAAAAATTATTTCAGAGAGATCATACTCCATGGTAAGTTGTTCTTGTAGAATGTTGAACGACTACCCCAACTAAAATCTATCCACTCAACAAAAGTTATTTCACACCACAGACTCATCTTGGTCAGGATCGATTTGAAATCTATCATGGTTTCAGAGAAATCATACTCCATGGTAAGTTGTTCTTGTAAAATGTTGAACGACTATCCCAACTAAAATCTATCCACTCAACAAAAATTATTTCAGAGAAATCATACTATATGGTAAGTTGTTCTTGTAGAATGTTGAACGACTATCCCAACTAAAATCTATCCACTCAACAAAAATTATTTCAGAGAAATCATACTCCATGGTAAGTTGTTCTTGTAAAATGTTGAACAACTATCCCAAGTAAAATCTATCCACTCAACAAAAATTATTTCAGAGAAATCATACTCCATGGTAAGTTGTTCTTGTAGAATGTTGAACGACTACCCCTAACTAAAATCTATCCACTCAACAAAAATTATTTCACACCACAGACTCATCTTGGTCAGGATCGATTTGAAATCTATCATGGTTTCAGAGAAATCATACTCCATGGTAAGTTGTTCTTGTAAAATGTTGAACAACTATCCCAAGTAAAATCTATCCACTCAACAAAAATTATTTCAGAAAAATCATACTCCACGGTTCGTTGCTCTTGTAAAATGTTGAACGACTATCCCAACTAAAATCTATCCACTCAAAAAAAATTATTTCAGAGAAATCATACTCCATGGTAAGTTGTTCTTGTAGAATGTTGAACGACTATCCCAACTAAAATCTATCCACTCAACAAAAATTATTTCAGAGAAATCATACTCCATGGTAAGTTGTTCTTGTAGAATGTTGAACGACTACCCCAACTAAAATCTATCCACTCAACAAAAATTATTTCAGAGAAATCATACTCCATGGTAAGTTGTTCTTGTAGACAAAATTTCAGCAAAAATTATTTCAGAGAAATCATACTCCATGGTAAGTTGTTCTTGTAGAATGTTGAACGACTACCCCAACTAAAATCTATCCACTCAACAAAAATTATTTCACACCACAGACTCATCTTGGTCAGGATCGATTTGAAATCTATCATGGTTTCAGAGAAATCATACTCCATGGTAAGTTGTTCTTGTAAAATGTTGAACGACTATCCCAACTAAAATCTATCCACTCAACAAAAATTATTTCAGAGAAATCATACTATATGGTAAGTTGTTCTTGTAGAATGTTGAACGACTATCCCAACTAAAATCTATCCACTCAACAAAAATTATTTCACACCACAGACTCATCTTGGTCAGGATCGATTTGAAATCTATCATGGTTTCAGAGAAATCATACTCCATGGTAAGTTGTTCTTGTAAAATGTTGAACGACTATCCCAACTAAAATCTATCCACTCAACAAAAATTATTTCAGAGAAATCATACTCCATGGTAAGTTGTTGTAGAATGTTGAACGACTATCCCAACTAAAATCTATCCACTCAACAAAAATTATTTCAGAGTAATCATACTCCATGGTAAGTTGTTCTTGTAGAATGTTGAACGACTATCCCAACTAAAATCTATCCACTCAACAAAAATTATTTCAGAGAAATCATACTCCATGGTAAGTTGTTCTTGTAGAATGTTGAACGACTACCCCTAACTAAAATCTATCCACTCAACAAAAATTATTTCACACCACAGACTCATCTTGGTCAGGATCGATTTGAAATCTATCATGGTTTCAGAGAAATCATACTCCATGGTAAGTTGTTCTTGTAAAATGTTGAACAACTATCCCAAGTAAAATCTATTTACTCAACAAAAATTATTTCAGAGAAATCATACTCCATGGTTCGTTGTTCTTGTAGAATGTTGAACGACTATCCCAACTAAAATCTATCCACTCAACAAAAATTATTTCAGAGAAATCATACTCCATGGTAAGTTGTTCTTGTAGAATGTTGAACGACTATCCCAACTAAAATCTATCCACTCAACAAAAATTATTTCAGAGAAATCATACTCGATGGTAAGTTGTTCTTGTAGAATGTTGAACGACTATCCCAACTAAAATCTATCCACTCAACAAAAATTATTTCACACCACAGACTCATCTTGGTCAGGATCGATTTGAAATCTATCCTGGTTTCAGAGAAATCATAGTCCATGGTAAGTTGTTCTTGTAGAATGTTGAACGACTATCCGAACTAAAATCTATCCACTCAACAAAAATTTTTTCAGAGAAATCATACTCCATGGTTCGTTGTTCCTGTAGAATGTTGAACGACTACCCCAACTAAAATCTATCCACTCAACAAAAATTATTTCACACCACAGACTCATCTTGGTCAGGATCGATTTGAAATCTATCATGGTTTCAGAGAAATCATACCCCATAGTAAGTTGTTCTTGTAGAATGTTGAACGACTACCCCAACTAAAATCTATCCACTCAACAAAAATTATTCCACACCACAGACTCATCTTGGTCAGGATCGATCTGAAATCGATCATGGTTGCAGAGAAATCATACTCCATGGTTCGTTGTTCTTGTAGAATGTTGAATGACTACCCCAACTAAAATCTATCCACTCAACAAGAATTATTTCAGAGAAATCATACTCCATGGTAAGTTGTTCTTGTAGAATCTTGAACGACTACCCCAACTAAAATCTATCCACTCAACAAAAATTATTCCACACCACAGACTCATCTTGGTCAGGATCGATTTGAAATCGATCATGGTTTCAGAGAAATCATAGTCCATGGTAAGTTGTTCTTGTAGAATGTTGAACGACTATCCCAACTAAAATCTATCCACTCAACAAAAATTATTTCACACCACAGACTCATCTTGGTCAGGATCGATTTGAAACCTATCATGGTTTCAGAGAAATCATAGTCCATGGTAAATTGTTCTTGGAGAATGTTGAACGACTACCCCAACTAAAATCTATCCACTCAACAAAAATTATTTCACACCACAAACTCAAATTGGTCAGGATCGATTTGAAATCTATCATGGTTTCAGAGAAATCATACTCCATGGTTCGTTGTTCTTGTAGAATGTTGAACGACTACCCCAACTAAAATTTATCTACTCAACAAAAATTATTTCACACCACAGACTCATCTTGGTCAGGACCGATTTGAAATCTATCATGGTTTCAGAGAAATCATAGTCCATGGTAAGTTGTTCTTGTAGAATGTTGAACGACTACCACAACTAAAATCTATCCACTCAACAAAAATTATTTCACCCCACAGACTCATCTTGGTCATAATCGATTTGAAATCTATCATGGTTTCAGAGAAATCATACTCCATGGTTATTTGTTCTTGTAAAATGTTGAACGACTATCCCAACTAAAATCTATCCACTCAACAAAATTATTTCACACCACAGACTCATCTTGGTCAGGATCGATTTGAAATCTATCATGGTTTCAGAGAAATCATACTCCATGGTTCGTTGTTCTTGTAGAATGTTGAACGACTACCCCTAACTAAAATCTATCCACTCAACAAAAATTATTTCACACCACAGACTCATCTTGGTCAGGATCGATTTGAAATCTATCATGGTTTCAGAGAAATCATACTCCATGGTAAGTTGTTCTTGTAGAATGTTGAACGACTATCCCAACTAAAATCTATCCACTCAACAAAAATTATTTCAGAGAAATCATACTCCATGGTAAGTTGTTCTTGTAGAATGTTGAACGACTATCCCAACTAAAAGCTATCCACTCAACAAAAATTATTTCAGAGAAATCATACTCCATGGTAAGTTGTTCTTGTACTATGTTGAACGACTATCCCAACTAAAATCTATGCACTCAACAAAAATTATTTCACCCCACAGACTCATCTTGGTCAGGATCGATTTGAAATCTATCATGGTTTCAGAGAAATCATACTCCATGGTTATTTGTTCTTGTAAAATGTTGAACGACTATCCCAACTAAAATCTATCCACTCAACAAAAATTATTTCAGAGAAATCATACTCCATGGTAAGTTGTTCTTGTAGAATGTTGAACGACTATCCCAACTAAAATCTATCCACTCAACAAAAATTATTTCAGAGAAATCATACTCCATGGTAAGTTGTTCTTGTAGAATGTTGAACGACTATCCCAACTAAAAGCTATCCACTCAACAAAAATTATTTCAGAGAAATCATACTCCATGGTAAGTTGTTCTTGTACTATGTTGAACGACTATCCCAACTAAAATCTATGCACTCAACAAAAATTATTTCACCCCACAGACTCATCTTGGTCAGGATCGATTTGAAATCTATCATCGTTTCAGAGAAATCATAGTCCATGGTAAGTTGTTCTTGTAGAATGTTGAACGACTACCCCAACTAAAATCTATCCACTCAACAAAAATTATTTCACCCCACAGACTCATCTTGGTCAGGATCGATTTGAAATCTATCATGGTTCCAGAGAAATCATACTCCATGGTTATTTGTTCTTGTAAAATGTTGAACGACTATCCCAACTAAAATCTATCCACTCAACAAAATTATTTCACACCGCAGACTCATCTTGGTCAGGATCGATTTGAAATCTATCATGGTTTCAGAGAAATCATACTCCATGGTTCGTTGTTCTTGTAGAATGTTGAACGACTACCCCTAACTAAAATCTATCCACTCAACAAAAATTATTTCACACCACAGACTCATCTTGGTCAGGATCGATTTGAAATCTATCATGGTTTCAGAGAAATCATACTCCATGGTTCGTTGTTCTTGTAAAATGTTGAACGACTACCCCAACTAAAATCTATCCACTCAACAAAAATTATTTCACACCACAAATTCATCTTGGTCAGGATCGATTTGAAATATATCATGGTTTCAGAGAAATCATACTCCATGGTAAGTTGTTCTTGTAGGATGTTGAACGACTGCCCCAACTAAAATCTATCCACTCAACAAAAATTATTTCACACCACAGACTCATCTTGGTCAGGATCGATTTGAAATCTATCATGGTTTCAGAGAAATCATACTCCATGGTTCGTTGTTCTTGTAGAATGTTGAACGACTACCCCAACTAAAATCTATCCACTCAACAAAAATTATTTCACACCACAGACTCATCTTGGTCAGGATCGATTTGAAATCTATCATGGTTTCAGAGAAATCATACTCCATGTTAAGTTGTTCTTGTAGAATGTTGAACGACTATCCCAACTAAGATCTATCCACTCAACAAAAATTATTTCAGAGAAATCATACTCCATTTTAAGTTGTTCTTGTACTATGTTGAACGACTATCCCAACTAAAATCTATCCACTCTACAAAAACTACTTCACACCACAGACTCATCTTGGTCAGGATCGATTTGAAATCTATCATGGTTTCAGAGAAATCATACTCCATGGTTCGTTGTTCTTGTAAAATGTGGAACGACTACCCCAACTAAAATCTATCCACTCAACAAAAATTATTTCACACCACAAACTCATCTTGGTCAGGATCGATTTGAAATCTATCATGGTTTCAGAGAAATCATACTCCATGGTAAGTTGTTCTTGTACTATGTTGAACGACTATCCCAACTAAAATCTATCCAATCAACAAAAATTATTTCACACCACAGACTCATCTTGGTCAGGATCGATTTGAAATCTATCATGGTTTCAGAGAAATCATACTCCATGGTAAGCTGTTCTTGTAGAATGTTGAACGACTACCCCAACTAAAATCTATCCACTCAACAAAAATTATTTCAGAGAAATCATACTCCATGGTAAGTTGTTCTTGTAGAATGTTGAACGACTATCCCAACGAAAATCTATCCACCCAACAAAAATTATTTCACACCACAGACTCATCTTGGTCAGGATCGATTTGAAATCTATCATGGTTTCAGAGAAATCATACTCCATGGTTCGTTGTTCTTGTAGAATGTTGAACGACTACCCCAACTAAAATCTATCCACTCAACAAAAATTATTTCACACCACAGACTCATCTTGGTCAGGATCGATTTGAAATCTATCATGGTTTCAGAGAAATCATAGTCCATGGTAAGTTGTTCTGGTAGAATGTGGAACGACTACCCCAACTAAAATCTATCCACTCAACAAAAATTATTTCACACCACAGACTCATCTTGGTCAGGATCGATTTGAAATCTATCATGGTTTCAGAGAAATCATACTCCATGCTTCGTTGTTCTTGTAAACTGTTGAACGACTATCCCAACTAAAAGGTATCCACTCAACAAAAATTATTTCACGCCACAGACTCATCTTGGTCAGGATCGATTTAAAATCTATCATGGTTTCAGAGAAATCATACTCCATGGTTCGTTGTTCTTGTAGAACGTTGAACGACTACCCCTAACTAAAATCCATCCACTCAACAAAAATTATTTCACAGCACAGACTCATCGTGGTCAGGATCGATTTGAAATCTATCATGGTTTCAGAGAAATCATACTCCGTGGATCGTTGTTCTTGTAGAATGTTGAACGACTACCCCAACTAAAATCTATCCACTCAACAAAAATTATTTCAGAGAAATCATACTCCATGGTAAGTTGTTCTTGTAGAATGTTGAACGACTACCCCAACTAAAATCTATCCACTCAACAAAAATTATTTCACACCACAGACTCATCTTGGTCAGGATCGATTTGAAATCTATCATGGTTTCAGAGAAATCATACTCCATGGTTATTTGTTCTTGTAAAATGTTGAACGACTATCCCAACTAAAATCTATCCACTCAACAAAATTATTTCACACCACAGACTCATCTTGGTCAGGATCGATTTGAAATCTATCATGGTTTCAGAGAAATCATACTCCGTGGTTCGTTGTTCTTGTAGAATGTTGAACGACTACCCCTAACTAAAATCTATCCACTCAACAAAAATTATTTCACACCACAGACTCATCTTGTTCAGGATCGATTTGAAATCTATCATGGTTTCAGAGAAATCATACTCCATGGTAAGTTGTTCTTGTAGAATGTTGAACGACTATCCCAACTAAAATCTATCCACTCAACAAAAATTATTTCAGAGAAATCATACTCCATGGTAAGTTGTTCTTGTAGAATGTTGAACGACTATCCCAACTAAAATCTATCCACTCAACAAAAATTATTTCAGAGAAATCATACTCCATGGTAAGTTGTTCTTGTACTATGTTGAACGACTATCCCAACTAAAATCTATGCACTCAACAAAAATTATTTCACACCACAGACTCATTTTGGTCAGGATCGATTTGAAATCTATCATGGTTTCAGAGAAATCATACTCCATGGTTCGTTGTTCTTGCAAAATGTTGAACGACTACCCCAACTAAAATCTATCCACTCAACAAAAATTATTTCACACCACAAACTCATCTTGGTCAGGATCGATTTGAAATCTATCATGGTTTCAGAGAAATCATACTCCATATTAAGTTGTTCTTGTAGGATGTTGAACGACTGAACCAACTAAAATCTATCCACTCAACAAAAATTATTTCACACCACAGACTCATCTTGGTCAGGATCGATTTGAAATCTATCATGGTTTCAGAGAAATCATACTCCATGGTTCGTTGTTCTTGTAAAATGTTGAACGACTACCCCAACTAAAATCTATCCACTCAACAAAAATTATTTCACACCACAAACTCATCTTGGTCAGGATCGATTTGAAATCTGTCATGGTTTCAGAGAAATCATACTCCATGGTTCGTTGTTCTTGTAGAATATTGAACGACTACCCCAACTAAAATCTATCCACTCAACAAAAATTATTTCATACCACAGACTCATCTTGGTCAGGATTGATTTGAAATCTATTATGGTTTCAGAGAAATCATACTCCATGTTAAGTTGTTCTTGTAGAATGTTGAACGACTATCCCAACTAAAATCTATCCACTCAACAAAAATTATTTCAGAGAAATCATACTCCATTTTAAGTTGTTCTTGTACTATGTTGAACGACTATCCCAACTAAAATCTATCCACTCAACAAAAATTATTTCACACCACAGACTCATCTTGGTCAGGATCGATTTGAAATCTATCATGGTTTCAGAGAAATCATACTCCATGGTTCGTTGTTCTTGTAAAATGTGGAACGACTACCCCAACTAAAATCTATCCACTCAACAAAAATTATTTCACACCACAAACTCATCTTGGTCAGGATCGATTTGAAATCTATCATGGTTTCAGAGAAATCATACTCCATGGTAAGTTGTTCTTGTACTATGTTGAACGACTATCCCAACTAAAATATATCCACTCAACAAAAATTATTTCAGAGAAATCATACTCCATGGTAAGTTGTTCTTGTAGAATGTTGAACGACTACCCCAACTAAAATCTATTCACTCAACAAAAATTATTTCACACCACAGACTCATCTTGGTCAGGATCGATTTGAAATCTATCATGGTTTCAGAGAAATCATAGTCCATGGTAAGTTGTTCTGGTAGAATGTTGAACGACTACCCCAACTAAAATCTATCCACTCAACAAAAATTATTTCACACCACAGACTCATCTTGGTCAGGATCGATTTGAAATCTATCATGGTTTCAGAGAAATCATACTCCATGGTTCGTTGTTCTTGTAAACTGTTGAACGACTATCCCAACTAAAAGGTATCCACTCAACAAAAATTATTTCACGCCACAGACTCATCTTGGTCAGGATCGATTTAAAATCTATCATGGTTTCAGAGAAATCATACTCCATGGTTCGTTGTTCTTGTAGAACGTTGAACGACTACCCCTAACTAAAATCCATCCACTCAACAAAAATTATTTCACAGCACAGACTCATCGTGGTCAGGATCGATTTGAAATCTATCATGGTTTCAGAGAAATCATACTCCGTGGATCGTTGTTCTTGTAGAATGTTGAACGACTACCCCTAACTAAAATCTATGCACTCAACAAAAACTATTTCACACCACAGACTCATCTTGGTCAGGATCGATTTGAAATCTATCATGATTTCAGAGAAATCATACTCCATGGTTCGTTGTTCTTGTAAAATGTTGAACGACTACCCCAACTAAAATCTATCCACTCAAAAAAAATTATTTCAGAGAAATCATACTCCATGGTAAGTTGTTCTTGTAAAATGTTGAACGACTATCCCAACTAAAATCTATCCACTCAACAAAAATTATTTCACAGCACAGACTCATCGTGGTCAGGATCGATTTGAAATCTATCATGGTTTCAGAGAAATCATACTCCGTGGATCGTTGTTCTTGTAAAATGTTGAACGACTACCCCAACTAAAATCTATCCACTCAACAAAAATTATTTCACACCACAGACTCATCTTGGTCAGGATCGATTTGAAATCCTAATGGTTTCAGAGAAATCATACTCCATGGTAAGTTGTTCTTGTAAAATGTTGAACGACTATCCCAACTAAAATCTATCCACTCAACAAAAATTATTTCAGAGAAATCATACTCCATGGTAAGTTGTTCTTGTAGAATATTGCACGACTACCCCAACTAAAATCTATCCACTCAACAAAAATTATTTCAGAGAAATCGTACTCCATGGTAAGTTGTTCTTGTAGAATGTTGAACGACTATCCCAACTAAAATCTATCCACTCAACAAAAATTATTTCAGAGAAATCATACTCCATGGTAAGTTGTTCTTGTAGAATGTTGAACGACTATCCCAACTAAAATCTATCCACTCAACAAAAATTATTTCACACCACAGACTCATCTTGGTCAGGATCGATTTGAAATCTACCATGGTTTCAGAGAAATCATACTCCATGGTTCGTTGTTCTTGTAAAATGTTGAACGACTACCCCAACTAAAATCTATCCACTCAACAAAAATTATTTCAGAGAAATCATACTCCATGGTAAGTTGTTCTTGTAGAATGTTGAACGACTATCCCAACTAAAATCTATCCACTCAACAAAAATTATTTCACACCACAGACTCATCTTGGTCAGGATCGATTTGAAATCTATCGTGGTTTCAGAGAAATCATACTCCATGGTAAGTTGTTTTTGTAGAATGTTGAACGACTACCCCAACTAAAATCTATCCACTCAACAAAAATTATTTCAGAGAAATCATACTCCATGGTAAGTTGTTCTTGTAGAATGTTGAACGACTATCCCAACTAAAATCTATCCACTCAACAAAAATTATTTCGGAGAAATCATACTCCATGGTAAGTTGTTCTTGTAGAATGTTGAACGACTATCCCAACTAAAATCTATCCACTCAACAAAAATTATTTCAGAGAAATCATACTCCATGGTAAGTTGTTCTTGTAGAATGTTGAACGACTATCCCAACTAAAATCTATCCACTCAACAAAAATTATTTCACACCACAGACTCATCTTGGTCAGGATCGATTTGAAATCTACCATGGTTTCAGAGAAATCATACTCCATGGTTCGTTGTTCTTGTAAAATGTTGAACGACTACCCCTAACTAAAATCTATGCACTCAACAAAAATTATTTCACACCACAGACTCATCTTGGTCAGGATCGATTTGAAATCTATCATGGTTTCAGAGAAATCATACTCCATGGTAAGTTGTTCTTGTAGAATGTTGAACGACTACCCCAACTAAAATCTATCCACCCAACAAATATTATTTCACACCACAGACTCATCTTGGTCAGGATCGATTTGAAATCTATCATGGTTTCAGAGAAATCATACTCCATGGTTCGTTGTTCTTGTAAAATGTTGAACGACTACCCCAACTAAAATCTATCCACTCAAGAAAAATTATGTCAGAGAAATCATACTCCATGGTAAGTTGTTCTTGTAGAATGTTGAATGACTATCCCAACTAAAATCTATCCACTCAACAAAAATTATTTCAGAGAAATCATACGCCATGGTAAGTTGTTCTTGTAGAATGTTGAACGACTACCCCAACTAAAATCTATCCACTCAACAAAAATTATTTCAGAGAAATCATACTCCATGGTAAGTTGTTCTTGTAGAATGTTGAACGACTATCCCAACTAAAATCTATCCACTCAACAAAAATTATTTCACACCACAGACTCATCTTGGTCAGGATCAATTTGAAATCTATCATGGTTTCAGAGAAATCATACTCCGTGGATCGTTGTTCTTGTAGAATGTTGAACGACTACCCCTAACTAAAATCTATGCACTCAACAAAAATTATTTCACACCACAGACTCATCTTGGTCAGGATCGATTTGAAATCCTAATGGTTTCAGAGAAATCATACTCCATGGTTCGTTGTTCTTGTAAAATGTTGAACGACTACCCCAACTAAAATCTATCCACTCAAGAAAAATTATGTCAGAGAAATCATACTCCATGGTAAGTTGTTCTTGTAGAATGTTGAACGACTATCCCAACTAAAATCTATCCACTCAACAAAAATTATTTCAGAGAAATCATACTCCATGGTTCGTTGTTCTTGTAGAATGTTGAACGACTATCCCAACTAAAATCTATCCACTCAACAAAAATTATTTCACACCACAGACTCATCTTGGTCAGGATCGATTTGAAATCTATCATGGTTTCAGAGAAATCATACTCCGTGGATCGTTGTTCTTGTAGAATGTTGAACGACTACCCCTAACTAAAATCTATGCACTCAACAAAAATTATTTCACACCACAGACTCATCTTGGTCAGGATCGATTTGAAATTTTAATGGTTTCAGAGAAATCATACTCCATGGTAAGTTGTTCTTGTAAAATGTTGAACGACTATCCCAACTAAAATCTATCCACTCAACAAAAATTATTTCAGAGAAATCATACTCCATGGTAAGTTGTTCTTGTAGAATATTGCACGACTATCAAAACTAAAATCTATCCACTCAACAAAAATTATTTCACACCACAGACTCATCTTGGTCAGGATCGATTTGAAATCTATCATGGTTTCAGAGAAATCATACTCCATGGTAAGTTGTTCTTGTAGAATGTTGAACGACTACCCCAACTAAAATCTATCCACTCAACAAAAATTATTTCAGAGAAATCATACTCCATGGTAAGTTGTTCTTGTAGAATGTTGAACGACTATCCCAACTAAAATCTATCCACTCAACAAAAATTATTTCAGAGAAATCATACTCCATGGTTCGTTGTTCTTGTAAAATGTTGAACGACTACCCCAACTAAAATCTATCCACGCAACAAAAATTATTTCAGAGAAATCATACTCCATGGTAAGTTGTTCTTGTAGAATGTTGAACGACTACCCCAACTAAAATCTATCCACTCAACAAAAATTATTTCAGAGAAATCATACTCCATGGTAAGTTGTTCTTGTAGAATGTTGAATGACTATCCCAACTAAAATCTATCCACTCAACAAAAATTATTTCAGAGAAATCATACGCCATGGTAAGTTGTTCTTGTAGAATGTTGAACGACTACCCCAACTAAAATCTATCCACTCAACAAAAATTATTTCAGAGAAATCATACTCCATGGTAAGTTGTTCTTGTAGAATGTTGAACGACTATCGCAACTAAAATCTATCCACTCAACAAAAATTATTTCAGAGAAATCATACTCCATGGTTCGTTGTTCTTGTAAAATGTTGAACGACTACCCCAACTAAAATCTGTCCACTCAACAAAAATTATTTCAGAGAAATCATACTCCATGGTAAGTTGTTCTTGTAGAATGTTGAACGACTATCCCAACTAAAATCTGTAAACTCAACAAAAATTATTTCAGAGAAATCATACTCCATGGTAAGTTGTTCTTGTAGAATGTTGAACGACTATCCCAACTAAAAACTATCCACTCAACAAAAATTATTTCAGAGAAATCATACTCCATGGTAAGTTGTTCTTGTAGAATGTTGAACGACTACCCCAACTAAAATCTATCCACTCAACAAAAATTATTTCACACCACAGACTCATCTTGGTCAGGATCGATTTGAAATCTATCATGGTTTCAGAGAAATCATACTCCATGGTAAGTTGTTCTTGTAGAATGTTGAACGACTACCCCAACTAAAATCTATCCACTCAACAAAAATTATTTCACACCACAGACTCATCTTGGTCAGGATCGATTTGAAATCTATCATGGTTTCAGAGAAATCATACTCCATGGTTCGTTGTTCTTGTAGAATGTTGAGCGACTATCCCAACTAAAGTCTATCCACTCAACAAAAATTAATTCACACCACAGACTCATCTTGGTCAGGATCGATTTGAAATCTATCATGGTTTCAGAGAAATCATAGTCCATTTTAAGTTGTTCTTGTAGAATGTTGAACGACTACCCCAACTAAAATCTATCCACTCAACAAAAATTATTTCAGAGAAATCATACTCCATGGTAAGTTGTTCTTGTAGAATGTTGAACGACTATCCCAACTAAAAACTATCCAATCAACAAAAATTATTTCAGAGAAATCATACTCCATGGTAAGTTGTTCTTGTAGAATGTTGAACGACTACCCCAACTAAAATCTATCCACTCAACAAAAATTATTTCACACCACAGACTCATCTTGGTCAGGATCGATTTGAAATCTATCATGGTTTCAGAGAAATCATACTCCATGGTAAGTTGTTCTTGTAGAATGTTGAACGACTACCCCTAACTAAAATCTATCCACTCAACAAAAATTATTTCACACCACAGACTCATCTTGGTCAGGATCGATTTGAAATCTATCATGGTTTCAGAGAAATCATACTCCATGGTAAGTTGTTCTTGTAGAATGTTGAACGACTACCCCTAACTAAAATCTATCCACTCAACAAAAATTATTTCACACCACAGACTCATCTTGGTCAGGATCGATTTGAAATCTATCATGATTTCAGAGAAATTATACTCCATGGTTCGTTGTTCTGGTAGAATGTTGAACGACTACCCCTAACTAAAATCTATCCACTCAACAAAAATTATTTCAGAGAAATCATACTCCATGGTTCGTTGTTCTTGTAGAATGTTGAACGACTACCCCAACTAAAATCTATCCACTCAACAAAAATTATTTCACACCACAGACTCATCTTGGTCAGGATCGATTTGAAATCTATCATGGTTTCAGAGAAATCATACTCCATGGTTCGTTGTTCTTGTAGAAAGTTGAACGACTACCCCAACTAAAATCTATCCACTCAACAAAAATTACTTCACACCACAGACTCATCTTGGTCAGGATCGATTTGAAATCTATCATGGTTTCAGAGAAATCATACTCCATGGTTCGTTGTTCTTGTAGAATGTTGAGCGACTACCCCTAACTAAAATCTATCCACTCAACAAAAATTATTTCAGTGAAATCATACTCCATGGTTCGTTGTTCTTGTAGAATGTTGAACAACTACCCCAACTAAAATCTATCCACTCAACAAAAATTATTTCACACCACAGACTCATCTTGGTCAGGATCGATTTGAAATCTATCATGGTTTCAGAGAAATCATACTCCATGGTTCGTTGTTCTTGTAGAATGTTGAACGACTACCCCAACTAAAATCTATCCACTCAACAAAAATTATTTCACACCACAGACTCATCTTGGTCAGGATCGATTTGAAATCTATCATGGTTTCAGAGAAATCATAGTCCATGGTAAGTTGTTCTTGTAGAATGTTGAACGACTACCCCAACTAAAATCTATCCACTCAACAAAAATTATTTCAGAGAAATCATAGTCCATAGTTCGTTGTTCTTGTAGAATGTTGAACGACTACCCCAACTAAAATTTATCCACTCAACAAAAATTATTTTAGAGAAATCATACTCCATGGTTCGTTGTTCTTGTAGAATGTTGAACGACTACCCCAACTAAAATCTATCCACTCAACAAAAATTATTTCAGAGAAATCATACTCCATGGTTCGTTGTTCTTGTAGAATGTTGAACGACTACCCTAACTAAAATCTATCCACTCAACAAAAATTATTTCACACCACAGACTCATCTTGGTCAGGATCGATTTGAAATCTATCATGGTTTCAGAGAAATCATACTCCATGGTAAGTTGTTCTTGTAGAATGTTGAACGACTACCCCAACTAAAATCTATCCACTCAACAAAAATTATTTCACACCACAGACTCATCTTGTTCAGGATCGATTTGAAATCTATCATGGTTTCAGAGAAATCATACTCCATGGTTCGTTGTTCTTGTAGAATGTTGAACGACTACCCCAACTAAAATCTATCCACTCAATAAAAATTATTTCAGAGAAATCATACTCCATTTTTCGTTGTTCTTGTAGAATGTTGAACGACTACCCCAACTAAAATCTATCCACTCAACAAAAATTATTTCACACCACAGACTCATCTTGGTCAGGATCGATTTGAAATCTATCATGGTTTCAGAGAAATCATACTCCATGGTTCGTTGTTCTTGTAGAATGTTGAACGACTACCCCAACTAAAATCTATCCACTCAACAACAATTATTTCACACCACAGACTCATCTTGGTCAGGATCGATTTGAAATCTATCATGGTTTCAGAGAAATCATACTCCATGGTTCGTTGTTCTTGTAGAATGTTGAACGACTACCCCAACTAAAATCTATCCACTCAACAAAAATTATTTCACACCACAGACTCATCTTGGTCAGGATCGATTTGAAATCTATCATGGTTTCAGAGAAATCATACTCCATGATAAGTTGTTCTTGTAGAATGTTGAACGACTACCCCAACTAAAATCTATCCACTCAACAAAAATTATTTCACACCACAGACTCATCTTGGTCAGGATCGATTTGAAATCTATCATGGTTTCAGAGAAATCATACTCCATGGTTCGTTGTTCTTGTAAAATGTTGAACGACTACCCCAACTAAAATCTATCCACTCAACAAAAATTATTTCAGAGAAATCATACTCCATGGTAAGTTGTTCTTGTAGAATGTTGAACGACTACCCCAACTAAAATTTATCCACTCAACAAAAATTATTTCACACCACAGACTCATCTTGGTCAGGATCAATTTGAAATCTATCATGGTTTCAGAGAAATCATACTCCGTGGTTCGTTGTTCTTGTAGAATGTTGAACGACTATCCCAACTGAAATCTATCCACTCAACAAAAATTATTTCACACCACAGACTCATCTTGGTCAGGATCGATTTGGAATCTATCATGGTTTCAGAGAAATCATAGTCCATGGTAAGTTGTTCTTGTAGAATGTTGAACGACTATCCCAACTAAAATCTATCCACTCAACAAAAATTATTTCACACCACAGACTCATCTTGGTCAGGATCGATTTGAAATCTATCATGGTTTCAGAGAAATCATAGTCCATGGTAAGTTGTTCTTGTAGAATGTTGAACGACTACCCCTAACTAAAATCTATCCACTCAACAAAAATTATTTCAGAGAAATCATACTCCATGGTAAGTTGTTCTTGTAGAATGTTGAACGACTACCCCAACTAAAATCTATCCACTCAACAAAAATTATTTCAGAGAAATCATAGTCCATGATAAGTTGTTCTTGTAGAATGTTGAACGACTACCCCTAACTAAAATCTATCCACTCAACAAAAATTATTTCACACCACAGACTCATCTTGGTCAGGATCGATTTGAAATCTATCATGGTTTCAGAGAAATCATAGTCCATGGTAAGTTGTTCTTGTAGAATGTTGAACGACTACCCCAACTAAAATCTATCCACTCAACAAAAATTATTTCAGAGAATTCATACTCCATGGTAAGTTGTTCTTGTAGAATGTTGAACGACTACCCCAACTAAAATCTATCCACTCAACAAAAATTATTTCAGAGAAATCATACTCCATGGTAAGTTGTTCTTCTAGAATGTTGAACGATTATCCCAACTAAAATTTATCCACTCAACAAAAATTATTTCACACCACATACTCATCTTGGTCAGGATCGATTTGAAATCTATCATGGTTTCAGAGAAATCATACTCCATGGTTCGTTGTTCTTGTAGAATGTTGAACGACTATCCCAACTAAAATCTATCCACTCAACAAAAATTATTTCAGATAAATCATAGTCCATGGTATGTTGTTCTTGTAGAATGTTGAACGACTACCCCAACTAAAATCTATCCACTCAACAAAAATTATTTCACACCACAGACTCATCTTGGTCAGGATCGATTTGAAATCTATCATGGTTTCAGAGAAATCATACTCCACGGCTCGTTGTTCTTGTAGAATGTTGAACGACTATCCCAACTAAAATCTATCCACTCAACAAAAATTATTTCAGAGAAATCATAGTCCATGGTAAGTTGTTCTTGTAGAATGTTGAACGACTACCCCAACTAAAATCTATCCACTCAACAAAAATTATTTCACACCACAGACTCATCTTGGTCAGGATCGATTTGAAATCTATCATGGTTTCAGAGAAATCATACTCCATGGTTCGTTGTTCTTGTAGAATGTTGAACGACTATCCCAACTAAAATCTATCCACTCAACAAAAATTATTTCAGAGAAATCATAGTCCATGGTAAGTTGTTCTTGTAGAATGTTGAACGACTACCCCAACTAAAATCTATCCACTCAACAAAAATTATTTCACACCACAGACTCATCTTGGTCAGGATCGATTTGACATCTATCATGGTTTCAGAGAAATCATACTCAATGGTTCGTTGTTCTTGTAGAATGTTGAACGACTACCCCAACTAAAATCTATCCACTCAACAAAAATTATTTTAGAGAAATCATACTCCATGGTAAGTTGTTCTTGTAGAATGTTGAACGACTATCCCAACTAAAATCTATCCACTCAACAAAAATTATTTCACACCAGACTCATCTTGGTCAGGATCGATTTGAAATCTATCATGGTTTCAGAGAAATCATACTCCATGGTAAGTTGTTCTTGTAGAATGTTGAACGACTATCCCAACTAAAATTTATATACTCAACAAAAATTATTTCAGAGAAATCATAGTCCATGTTAAGTTGTTCTTGTTGAATGTTGAACGACTATCCCAACTAAAATCTATCCACTCAACAAGAATTATTTCAGAGAAATCATACTCCATGGTTCGTTGTTCTTGTAGAATTTTGAACTACTATCCCAACTAAAATCTATCCACTCAACAAAAATTATTTCAGAGAAATCATTCTCCATGGTAAGTTGTTCTTGTAGAATGTTGAACGACTACCCCAACTAAAATCTATCCACTCAGCAAAAATTATTTCACACCACAGACTCATCTTGGTCATAATCGATTTGAAATCTATCATGGTTTCAGAGAAATCATAGTCCATGGTAAGTTGTTCTTGTAGAATGTTGAACGACTACCCCTAACTAAAATCTATCCACTCAACAAAAATTATTTCACACCACAGACTCATCTTGGTCAGGATCGATTTGACATCTATCATGGTTTGAGAGAAATCATACTCCATGGTTCATTGTTCTTGTAAAATGTTGAACGACTACCCCAACTAAAATCTATCCACTCAACAAAAATTATTTCACACCACAGACTCATCTTGGTCAGGATCGATTTGAAATCTATCATGGTTTCAGAGAAATCATACTCCATGGTAAGTAGTTCTTGTAGAATGTTGAACGACTACCCCAACTAAAATCTATCCACTCAACAAAAATTATTTCACACCACAGACTCATCTTGGTCAGGATCGTTTTGAAATCTATCATGGTTTCAGAGAAATCATAGCCCATGGTTCGTTGTTCTGTAAAATGTTGAACGACTACCCCAACTAAAATCTATCCACTCAACAAAAATTATTTCAGAGAAATCATACTCCATGGTAAGTTGTTCTTGTAGAATGTTGAACGACTACCCCAACTAAAATCTATCCACTCAACAAAAATTATTTCACACCACAGACTCATCTTGGTCAGGATCGATTTGAAATCTATCATGGTTCCAGAGAAATCATAGTCCATGATAAGTTGTTCTTGTAGAATGTTGAACGACTACCCCAACTAAAATCTATCCACGCAACAAAAATTATTTCAGAGAAATCATACTCCATGGTTCGTTGTTCTTGTAGAATGTTGAACGACTACCCCAACTAAAATCTATCCACTCAACAAAAATTATTTCAGAGAAATCATACTCCATGGTAAGTTGTTCTTGTAGAATGTTGAACGACTACCCCAACTAAAATCTATCCACTCAACAAAAATTATTTCACACCACAGACTCATCTTGGTCAGGATCGATTTGAAATCTATCATGGTTTCAGAGAAATCATACTCCATGGTTCGTTGTTCTTGTAGAATGTTGAACGACTATCCCAACTAAAATCTATCCACTCAACAAAAATTATTTCACACCACAGACTCATCTTGGTCAGGATCGATTTGAAATCTATCATGGTTTCAGAGAAATCATACTCCATGGTTCGTTGTTCTTGTAGAATGTTGAACGACTACCCCAACTAAAATCTATCCACTCAACAAAAATTATTTCAGAGAAATCATACTCCATGGTAAGTTGTTCTTGTAGAATGTTGAACGACTATCCCAACTAAAATCTATCCACTCAACAAAAATTATTTCACACCAGACTCATCTTGGTCAGGATCGATTTGAAATCTATCATGGTTTCAGAGAAATCATACTCCATGGTAAGTTGTTCTTGTAGAATGTTGAACGACTATCCCAACTAAAATCTATATACTCAACAAAAATTATTTCAGAGAAATCATAGTCCATGTTAAGTTGTTCTTGTTGAATGTTGAACGACTATCCCAACTAAAATCTATCCACTCAACAAGAATTATTTCAGAGAAATCATACTCCATGGTTCGTTGTTCTTGTAGAATTTTGAACTACTATCCCAACTAAAATCTATCCACTCAACAAAAATTATTTCAGAGAAATCATTCTCCATGGTAAGTTGTTCTTGTAGAATGTTGAACGACTACCCCAACTAAAATCTATCCACTCAACAAAAATTATTTCACACCACAGACTCATCTTGGTCAGGATCGATTTGAAATCTATCATGGTTTCAGAGAAATCATAGTCCATGGTAAGTTGTTCTTGTAGAATGTTGAACGACTACCCCAACTAAAATCTATCCACTTAACAAAAATTATTTCACACCACAGACTCATCTTGGTCAGGATCGATTTGACATCTATCATGGTTTCAGAGAAATCATACTCCATGGTTCATTGTTCTTTTAAAATGTTGAACGACTACCCCAACTAAAATCTATCCACTCAACAAAAATTATTTCACACCACAGACTCATCTTGGTCAGGATCGATTTGAAATCTATCATGGTTTCAGAGAAATCATACTCCATGGTAAGTAGTTCTTGTAGAATGTTGAACGACTACCCCAACTAAAATCTATCCACTCAACAAAAATTATTTCACACCACAGACTCATCTTGGTGAGGATCGATTTGAAATCTATCATGGTTGCAGAGAAATCATACTCCATGGTAAGTTGTTCTTGTAGAATGTTGAACGACTATCCCAACTAAAATCTATCCACTCAACAAAAATTATTTCAGAGAAATCATACTCCATGGTAAGTTGTTCTTGTAGAATGTTGAACGACTACCCCAAATAAAATCTATCCACTCAACAAAAATTATTTCACACCACAGACTCATCTTGGTCAGGATCGATTTGAAATCTATCATGGTTCCAGAAAAATCATAGTCCATGATAAGTTGTTCTTGTAGAATGTTGAACGACTACCCCAACTAAAATCTATCCACGCAACAAAAATTATTTCACAGAAATCATACTCCATGGTTCGTTGTTCTTGTAGAATGTTGAACGACTACCCCTAACTAAAATCTATCCACTCAAAAAAAATTATTTCAGAGAAATCATACCCCATGGTAAGTTGTTCTTGTAGAATGTTGAACGACTACGCCAACTAAAATCTATCCACTCAACAAAAATTATTTCAGAGAAATCATACTCCATGGCAAGTTGTTCTTGTAGAATGTTGAACGACTACCCCAACTAAAATCTATCCACTCAACAAAAATTATTTCAGAGAAATCATACTCCATGGTAAGTTGTTCTTGTAGAATGTTGAACGACTACCAATAACTAAAATCTATCCACTCAACAAAAATTATTTCAGAGAAATCATACCCCATGGTAAGTTGTTCTTGTAGAATGTTGAACGACTACCCCAACTGAAATCTATCCACTCAACAAAAATTATTTCACACCACAGACTCATCTTGGTCAGGATCGATTTGAAATCTATCATGGTTTCAGAGAAATCATAGTCCATGGTAAGTTGTTCTAGTAGAATGTTGAACGACTATCCCAACTAAAATCTATCCACTCAACAAAAATTATTTCACACCACAGACTCATCTTGGTCAGGATCGATTTGAAATCTATCATGGTTTCAGAGAAATCATAGTCCATGGTAAGTTGTTCTTGTAGAATGTTGAACGACTACCCCAACTAAAATCTATCCACTCAACAAAAATTATTTCACACCACAGACTCATCTTGGTCAGGATCGTTTTGAAATCTATCATGGTTTCAGAGAAATCATACTCCATGGTAAGTTGTTCTTGTAGAATGTTGAACGACTGTCCCAACTAAAATCTATTTACTCAACAAAAATTATTTCAGAGAAATCATACTCCATGGTAAGTTGTTCTTGTAGAATGTTGAACGACTACCCCAACTAAAATCTATCCACCGAAGCATAAAATTATCTCACACCACAGACTCATCTTGGTCAGGATCGATTTGAAATCTATCATGGTTTCAGAGAAATCATAGTCCATGGTAAGTTGTTCTTGTAGAATGTTGAACGACTATCCGAACTAAAATCTATCCACTCAACAAAAATTTTTTCAGAGAAATCATACTCCATGGTTCGTTGTTCTTGTAGAATGTTGAACGACTACCCCAACTAAAATCTATCCACTCAACAAAAATTATTTCACACCACAGACTCATCTTGGTCAGGATCGATTTGAAATCTATCATGGTTTCAGAGAAATCATACTCCATGGTAAGTTGTTCTTGTAGAATGTTGAACGACTATCCCAACTAAAATCTATCCACTCAACAAAAATTATTTCAGAGAAATCATACTCCATGGAAAGTTGTTCTTGTAGAATGTTGAACGACTATCCCAACTAAAATCTATCCACTCAACAAAAATTATTTCAGAGAAATCATACTCCATGGTAAATTGTTCTTGTAGAATGTTGAACGACTATCCCAACTAAAATCTATCCACTCAACAAAAATTATTTCACACCACAGACTCATCTTGGTCAGGATCGATTTGAAATCTATCATGGTTTCAGAGAAATCATAGTCCATGGTAAGTTGTTCTAGTAGAATGTTGAACGACTATCCCAACTAAAATCTATCCACTCAACAAAAATTATTTCACACCACAGACTCATCTTGGTCAGGATCGATTTGAAATCTATCATGGTTTCAGAGAAATCATACTCCATGGTAAGTTGTTCTTGTAGAATGTTGAACGACTACCCCTAACTAAAATCGATCCACTCACCAAAAATTATTTCACACCACAGGCTCATCTTGGTCAGGATCGATTTGAAATCTATCATGGTTGCAGAGAAATCATACTCCATGGTTCGTTGTTCTTGTAGAATGTTGGACGACTACCCCAACTAAAATCTATCCACTCAACAAAAATTATTTCACACCACAGACTCATCTTGGTCAGGATCGATTTGAAATCTATCATGGTTTCAGAGAAATCATACTCCATGGTTCGTTGTTCTTGTAGAATGTTGAACGACTACCCCAACTAAAATCTATCCACTCAACAAAAATTATTTCAGAGAAATCATAGTCCATGGTAAGTTGTTCTTGTAGAATGTTGAACGACTACCCCAACTAAAATCTATCCACTCAACAAAAATTATTTCAGAGAAATCATACTCCATGGTAAGTTGTTCTTGTAGAATGTTGAACGACTACCCCAACTAAAATCTATCCACTCAACAAAAATTATTTCAGAGAAATCATACTCCATGGTAAGTTGTTCTTGTAGAATGTTGAACGACTACCCCAACTAAAATCTATCCACTCAACAAAAATTATTCCACACCACAGACTCATCTTGGTCAGGATCGATTTGAAATCGATCATGGTTTCAGAGAAATCATAGTCCATGGTAAGTTGTTCTTGTAGAATGTTGAACGACTACCCCAACTAAAATCTATCCACTCAACAAAAATTATTTCACACCACAGACTCATCTTGGTCAGGATCGATTTGAAACCTATCATGGTTTCAGAGAAATCATAGTCCATGGTAAGTTGTTCTTGGAGAATGTTGAACGACTACCCCAACTAAAATCTATCCACTCAACAAAAATTATTTCACACCACAGACTCATCTTGGCCATAATCGATTTGAAATCTATCATGGTTTCAGAGAAATCATACTCCATGGTAAGTTGTTCTTGTAGAATGTTGAACGACTACCCCAACTAAAATCTATCCACTCAACAAAATTATTTCACACCACAGACTCATCTTGGTCAGGATCGATTTGAAATCTATCATGGTTTCAGAGAAATCATACTCCATGGTTCGTTGTTCTTGTAGAATGTTGAACGACTACCCCTAACTAAAATCTATCCACTCAACAAAAATTATTTCACACCACAGACTCATCTTGGTCAGGATCGATTTGAAATCTATCATGGTTTCAGAGAAATCATACTCCATGGTAAGTTGTTCTTGTAGAATGTTGAACGACTATCCCAACTAAAATCTATCCACTCAACAAAAATTTTTTCAGAGAAATCATACTCCATGGTAAGTTGTTCTTGTAGAATGTTGAACGAGTATCCCAACTAAAATCTATCCACTCAACAAAAATTATTTCAGAGAAATCATACTCCATGGTAAGTTGTTCTTGTACTATGTTGAACGACTATCCCAACTAAAATCTATGCACTCAACAAAAATTATTTCACACCACAGACTCATCTTGGTCAGGATCGATTTGAAATATATCATGGTTTCAGAGAAATCATACTCCATGGTTCGTTGTTCTTGTAAAATGTTGAACGACTACCCCAACTAAAATCTATCCACTCAAAAAAAATTATTTCACACCACAAACTCATCTTGGTCAGGATCGATTTGAAATCTATCATGGTTTCAGAGAAATCATACTCCATGGTAAGTTGTTCTTGTAGAATGTTGAACGACTACCCCAACTAAAATTTATCCACTCAACAAAAATTATTTCACACCACAGACTCATCTTGGTCAGGACCGATTTGAAATCTATCATGGTTTCAGAGAAATCATAGTCCATGGTAAGTTGTTCTTGTAGAATGTTGAACGACTACCCCAACTAAAATCTATCCACTCAACAAAAATTATTTCACACCACAGACTCATCTTGGTCAGGATCGATTTGAAATCTATCATGGTTTCAGAGAAATCATACTCCATGGTTATTTGTTCTTGTAAAATGTTGAACGACTATCCCAACTAAAATCTATCCACTCAACAAAATTATTTCACACCACAGACTCATCTTGGTCAGGATCGATTTGAAATCTATCATGGTTTCAGAGAAATCATACTCCATGGTTCGTTGTTCTTGTAGAATGTTGAACGACTACCCCTAACTAAAATCTATCCACTCAACAAAAATTATTTCACACCACAGACTCATCTTGGTCAGGATCGATTTGAAATCTATCATGGTTTCAGAGAAATCATACTCCATGGTTATTTGTTCTTGTAAAATGTTGAACGACTATCCCAACTAAAATCTATCCACTCAACAAAATTATTTCACACCACAGACTCATCTTGGTCAGGATCGATTTGAAATCTATCATGGTTTCAGAGAAATCATACTCCATGGTTCGATTATTCTTGTAGAATGTTGAACGACTACCCCAACTAAAATCTATCCACTCAACAAAAATTATTTCACACCACAGACTCATCTTGTTCAGGATCGATTTGAAATCTATCATGGTTTCAGAGAAATCATACTCCATGGTAAGTTGTTCTTGTAGAATGTTGAACGACTATCCCAACTAAAATCTATCCACTCAACAAAAATTATTTCAGAGAAATCATACTCCATGGTAAGTTGTTCTTGTAGAATGTTGAACGAGTATCCCAACTAAAATCTATCCACTCAACAAAAATTATTTCAGAGAAATCATACTCCATGGTAAGTTGTTCTTGTACTATGTTGAACGACTATCCCAACTAAAATCTATGCACTCAACAAAAATTATTTCACACCACAGACTCATCTTGGTTTCAGAGAAATCATACTCCATGGTTCGTTGTTCTTGTAAAATGTTGAACGACTACCCCAACTAAAATCTATCCACTCAAAAAAAATTATTTCACACCACAAACTCATCTTGGTCAGGATCGATTTGAAATCTATCATGGTTTCAGAGAAATCATACTCCATGGTAAGTTGTTCTTGTAGGATGTTGAACGACTGCCCCAACTAAAATCTATCCACTCAACAAAAATTATTTCACACCACAGACTCATCTTGGTCAGGATCGATTTGAAATCTATCATGGTTTCAGAGAAATCATGCTCCATGGTTCGTTGTTCTTGTAGAATGTTGAACGACTACCCCAACTAAAATCTATCCACTCAACAAAAATTATTTCACACCACAGACTCATCTTGGTCAGGATCGATTTGAAATCTATCATGGTTTCAGAGAAATCATACTCCATGGTAAGTTGTTCTTGTAGAATGTTGAACGACTATCCCAACTAAAATCTATCCACTCAACAAAAATTATTTCAGAGAAATCCTACTCCATTTTAAGTTGTTCTTGTACTATGTTGAACGACTATCCCAACTAAAATCTATCCACTCAACAAAAATTATTTCACACCACAGGTTTCAGAGAAATCATACTAAATGGTTCGCTGTTCTTGTAAAATGTTGAACGACTACCCCAACTAAAATCTATCCACTCAACAAAAATTATTTCACACCACAAACTCATCTTGGTCAGGATCGATTTGAAATCTATCATGGTTTCAGAGAAATCATACTTCATGGCAAGTTGTTCTTGTACTATGTTGAACGACTATCCCAACTAAAATCTATCCACTCAACAAAAATTATTTCACACCACAGACTCATCTTGGTCAGGATCGATTTGAAATGTATCATGGTTTCAGAGAAATCATACTCCATGGTAAGTTGTCCTTGTAGAATGTTGAACGACTACCCCAACTAAAATCTATCCACTCAACAAAAATTATTTCACACCACAAACTCATCTTGGTCAGGATCGATTTGAAATCTATCATGGTTTCAGAGAAATCATACTCCATGGTAAGTTGTTCTTGTAGAATGTTGAACGACTACCCCAACTAAAATCTATCTATCAGGATCGATTTGAAATCTATCATGGTTTCAGAGAAATCATAGTCCATGGTAAGTTGTTCTGGTAGAATGTTGAACGACTACCCCAACTAAAATCTATCCACTCAACAAAAATTATTTCACACCACAGACTCATCTTGGTCAGGATCGATTTGAAATCTATCATGGTTTCAGAGAAATCATACTCCATGGTTCGTTGTTCTTGTAAACTGTTGAACGACTATCCCAACTAAAATCTATCCACTCAACAAAAATTATTTCACGCCACAGACTCATCTTGGTCAGGATCGATTTAAAATCTATCATGGTTTCAGAGAAATCATACTCCATGGTTCGTTGTTCTTGTAAAATGTTGAACGACTACCCCAACTAAAATCTATCCACGCAACAAAAATTATTTCAGAGAAATCATACTCCATGGTAAGTTGTTCTTGTAGAATGTTGAACGACTATCCCAACTAAAATCTATTCACTCAACAAAAATTATTTCACACCACAGACTCATCTTGGTCAGGATCGATTTGAAATCTATCATGGTTTCAGAGAAATCATACTCCATGGTAAGTTGTTTTTGTAGAATGTTGAACGACTACCCCAACTAAAATCTATCCACTCAACAAAAATTATTTCAGAGAAATCATACTCCATGGTAAGTTGTTCTTGTAGAATGTTGAACGACTATCCCAACTAAAATCTATCCACTCAACAAAAATTATTTCGGAGAAATCATACTCCATGGTAAGTTGTTCTTGTAGAATGTTGAACGACTATCCCAACTAAAATCCATCCACTCAACAAAAATTATTTCAGAGAAAACATACTCCATGGTAAGTTGTTCTTGTAGAATGTTGAACGACTATCCCAACTAAAATCTATTCACTCAACAAAAATTATTTCACACCACAGACTCATCTTGGTCAGGATCGATTTGAAATCTATCATGGTTTCAGAGAAATCATACTCCATGGTAAGTTGTTTTTGTAGAATGTTGAACGACTACCCCAACTAAAATCTATCCACTCAACAAAAATTATTTCGGAGAAATCATACTCCATGGTAAGTTGTTCTTGTAGAATGTTGAACGACTATCCCAACTAAAATCCATCCACTCAACAAAAATTATTTCAGAGAAATCATACTCCATGGTAAGTTGTTCTTGTAGAATGTTGAACGACTATCCCAACTAAAATCTATTCACTCAACAAAAATTATTTCACACCACAGACTCATCTTGGTCAGGATCGATTTGAAATCTATCATGGTTTCAGAGAAATCATACTCCATGGTAAGTTGTTTTTGTAGAATGTTGAACGACTACCCCAACTAAAATCTATCCACTCAACAAAAATTATTTCAGAGAAATCATACTCCATGGTAAGTTGTTCTTGTAGAATGTTGAACGACTATCCCAACTAAAATCTATCCACTCAACAAAAATTATTTCGGAGAAATCATACTCCATGGTAAGTTGTTCTTGTAGAATGTTGAACGACTATCCCAACTAAAATCCATCCACTCAACAAAAATTATTTCAGAGAAAACATACTCCATTGAAAGTTGTTCTTGTAGAATGTTGAACGACTATCCCAACTAAAATCTATCCACTCAACAAAAATTATTTCACACCACAGACTCATCTTGGTCAGGATCGATTTGAAATCTATCATGGTTTCAGAGAAATCATAGTCCATGGTAAGTTGTTCTTGTAGAATGTTGAACGACTACCCCAACTAAAATCTATCCACTCAACAAAAATTATTTCAGAGAAATCATACTCCATGGTAAGTTGTTCTTGTAGAATGTTGAACGACTATCCCAACTAAAATCTATCCACTCAACAAAAATTATTTCAGAGAAATCATACTCCATGGTAAGTTGTTCTTGTAGAATGTTGAACGACTACCCCAACTAAAATCTATTCACTCAACAAAAATTATTTCACACCACAGACTCATCTTGGTCAGGATCGATTTGAAATCTATCATGGTTTCAGAGAAATCATACTCCATGGTAAGTTGTTTTTGTAGAATGTTGAACGACTACCCCAACTAAAATCTATCCACTCAACAAAAATTATTTCAGAGAAATCATACTCCATGGTAAGTTGTTCTTGTAGAATGTTGAACGACTATCCCAACTAAAATCTATCCACTCAACAAAAATTATTTCGGAGAAATCATACTCCATGGTAAGTTGTTCTTGTAGAATGTTGAACGACTATCCCAACTAAAATCTATCCACTCAACAAAAATTATTTCAGAGAAAACATACTCCATTGAAAGTTGTTCTTGTAGAATGTTGAACGACTATCCCAACTAAAATCTATCCACTCAACAAAAATTATTTCACACCACAGACTCATCTTGGTCAGGATCGATTTGAAATCTATCATGGTTTCAGAGAAATCATAGTCCATGGTAAGTTGTTCTTGTAGAATGTTGAACGACTACCCCAACTAAAATCTATCCACTCAACAAAAATTATTTCAGAGAAATCATACTCCATGGTAAGTTGTTCTTGTAGAATGTTGAACGACTATCCCAACTAAAATCTATCCACTCAACAAAAATTATTTCAGAGAAATCATACTCCATGGTAAGTTGTTCTTGTAGAATGTTGAACGACTACCCCAACTAAAATCTATTCACTCAACAAAAATTATTTCACACCAAAGACTCATATTGGTCAGGATCGATTTGAAATATATCATGCTTTCAGAGAAATCATACTCCATGGTAAGTTGTTCTTGTAGAATGTTGAACGACTACCCCAACTAAAATCTATCCACTCAACAAAAATTATTTCACACCACAGACTCATATTGGTCAGGATCGATTTGAAATCTATCATGGTTTCAGAGAAATCATACTCCATGGTTCGTTGTTCTTGTAGAATGTTGAACGACTACCCCAACTAAAATCTATCCACTCAACAAAAATTATTTCAAAGAAATCATACTCCATGGTAAGTTGTTCTTGTAGAATGTTGAACGACTACCCCAACTAAAATCTATCCAATCAACAAAAATTATTTCAGAGAAATCATACTCCATGGTAAGTTGTTCTTGTAGAATGTTGATCGACTACCCCAACCAAAATCTATCCACTCAACAAAAATTATTTCACACCACAGACTCATCTTGGTCAGGATCGATTTGAAATCTATCATGGTTTCAGAGAAATCATACTCCATGGTAAGTTGTTCTTGTAGAATGTTGAACGACTACCCCAACTAAAATCTATCCACTCAACAAAAATTATTTCACACCACAGACTCATCTTGGTCAGGATCGATTTGAAATCTATCATGGTTTCAGAGAAATTATACTCCATGGTTCGTTGTTCTGGTAGAATGTTGAACGACTACCCCTAACTAAAATCTATCCACTCAACAAAAATTATTTCAGAGAAATCATAGTCCATGGTAAGCTGTTCTTGCAGAATGTTGAACGACTACCCCAACTAAAATCTATCCACTCAACAAAAATTATTTCACACCACAGACTCATCTTGGTCAGGATCGATTTGAAATCTATCATGGTTTCAGAGAAATCATACTCCATGGTTCGTTGTTCTTGTAGAATGTTGAACGACTACCCCAACTAAAATCTATCCACTCAACAAAAATTATTTCACACCACAGACTCATCTTGGTCAGGATCGATTTGAAATCTATCATGGTTTCAGAGAAATCATAGTCCATGGTTCGTTGTTCTTGTAGAATGTTGAACGACTACCCCTAACTAAAATCTATCCACTCAACAAAAATTATTTCAGTGAAATCATACTCCATGGTTCGTTGTTCTTGTAGAATGTTGAACGACTACCCCAACTAAAATCTATCCACTCAACAAAAATTATTTCACACCACAGACTCATCTTGGTCAGGATCGATTTGAAATCTATCATGGTTTCAGAGAAATCATACTCCATGGTTCGTTGTTCTTGTAGAATGTTGAACGACTACCCCAACTAAAATCTATCCACTCAACAAAAATTATTTCACACCACAGACTCATCTTGGTCAGGATCGATTTGAAATCTATCATGGTTTCAGAGAAATCATAGTCCATGGTAAGTTGTTCTTGTAGAATGTTGAACGACTACCCCAACTAAAATCTATCCACTCAACAAAAATTATTTCAGAGAAATCATACTCCATGGTAAGTTGTTCTTGTAGAATGTTGAACGACTATCCCAACTAAAATCTATTCACTCAACAAAAATTATTTCACACCACAGACTCATCTTGGTCAGGATCGATTTGAAATCTATCATGGTTTCAGAGAAATCATACTCCATGGTAAGTTGTTTTTGTAGAATGTTGAACGACTACCCCAACTAAAATCTATCCACTCAACAAAAATTATTTCGGAGAAATCATACTCCATGGTAAGTTGTTCTTGTAGAATGTTGAACGACTATCCCAACTAAAATCCATCCACTCAACAAAAATTATTTCAGAGAAAACATACTCCATTGAAAGTTGTTCTTGTAGAATGTTGAACGACTATCCCAACTAAAATCTATCCACTCAACAAAAATTATTTCACACCACAGACTCATCTTGGTCAGGATCGATTTGAAATCTATCATGGTTTCAGAGAAATCATAGTCCATGGTAAGTTGTTCTTGTAGAATGTTGAACGACTACCCCAACTAAAATCTATCCACTCAACAAAAATTATTTCAGAGAAATCATACTCCATGGTAAGTTGTTCTTGTAGAATGTTGAACGACTATCCCAACTAAAATCTATCCACTCAACAAAAATTATTTCAGAGAAATCATACTCCATGGTAAGTTGTTCTTGTAGAATGTTGAACGACTACCCCAACTAAAATCTATTCACTCAACAAAAATTATTTCACACCACAGACTCATCTTGGTCAGGATCGATTTGAAATCTATCATGGTTTCAGAGAAATCATACTCCATGGTAAGTTGTTTTTGTAGAATGTTGAACGACTACCCCAACTAAAATCTATCCACTCAACAAAAATTATTTCAGAGAAATCATACTCCATGGTAAGTTGTTCTTGTAGAATGTTGAACGACTATCCCAACTAAAATCTATCCACTCAACAAAAATTATTTCGGAGAAATCATACTCCATGGTAAGTTGTTCTTGTAGAATGTTGAACGACTATCCCAACTAAAATCCATCCACTCAACAAAAATTATTTCAGAGAAAACATACTCCATTGAAAGTTGTTCTTGTAGAATGTTGAACGACTATCCCAACTAAAATCTATCCACTCAACAAAAATTATTTCACACCACAGACTCATCTTGGTCAGGATCGATTTGAAATCTATCATGGTTTCAGAGAAATCATAGTCCATGGTAAGTTGTTCTTGTAGAATGTTGAACGACTACCCCAACTAAAATCTATCCACTCAACAAAAATTATTTCAGAGAAATCATACTCCATGGTAAGTTGTTCTTGTAGAATGTTGAACGATTATCCCAACTAAAATCTATCCACTCAACAAAAATTATTTCAGAGAAATCATACTCCATGGTAAGTTGTTCTTGTAGAATGTTGAACGACTACCCCAACTAAAATCTATTCACTCAACAAAAATTATTTCACACCAAAGACTCATATTGGTCAGGATCGATTTGAAATATATCATGCTTTCAGAGAAATCATACTCCATGGTAAGTTGTTCTTGTAGAATGTTGAACGACTACCCCAACTAAAATCTATCCACTCAACAAAAATTATTTCACACCACAGACTCATATTGGTCAGGATCGATTTGAAATCTATCATGGTTTCAGAGAAATCATACTCCATGGTTCGTTGTTCTTGTAGAATGTTGAACGACTACCCCAACTAAAATCTATCCACTCAACAAAAATTATTTCAAAGAAATCATACTCCATGGTAAGTTGTTCTTGTAGAATGTTGAACGACTACCCCAACTAAAATCTATCCAATCAACAAAAATTATTTCAGAGAAATCATACTCCATGGTAAGTTGTTCTTGTAGAATGTTGATCGACTACCCCAACCAAAATCTATCCACTCAACAAAAATTATTTCACACCACAGACTCATCTTGGTCAGGATCGATTTGAAATCTATCATGGTTTCAGAGAAATCATACTCCATGGTAAGTTGTTCTTGTAGAATGTTGAACGACTACCCCAACTAAAATCTATCCACTCAACAAAAATTATTTCACACCACAGACTCATCTTGGTCAGGATCGATTTGAAATCTATCATGGTTTCAGAGAAATTATACTCCATGGTTCGTTGTTCTGGTAGAATGTTGAACGACTACCCCTAACTAAAATCTATCCACTCAACAAAAATTATTTCAGAGAAATCATAGTCCATGGTAAGCTGTTCTTGCAGAATGTTGAACGACTACCCCAACTAAAATCTATCCACTCAACAAAAATTATTTCACACCACAGACTCATCTTGGTCAGGATCGATTTGAAATCTATCATGGTTTCAGAGAAATCATACTCCATGGTTCGTTGTTCTTGTAGAATGTTGAACGACTACCCCAACTAAAATCTATCCACTCAACAAAAATTATTTCACACCACAGACTCATCTTGGTCAGGATCGATTTGAAATCTATCATGGTTTCAGAGAAATCATAGTCCATGGTTCGTTGTTCTTGTAGAATGTTGAACGACTACCCCTAACTAAAATCTATCCACTCAACAAAAATTATTTCAGTGAAATCATACTCCATGGTTCGTTGTTCTTGTAGAATGTTGAACGACTACCCCAACTAAAATCTATCCACTCAACAAAAATTATTTCACACCACAGACTCATCTTGGTCAGGATCGATTTGAAATCTATCATGGTTTCAGAGAAATCATACTCCATGGTTCGTTGTTCTTGTAGAATGTTGAACGACTACCCCAACTAAAATCTATCCACTCAACAAAAATTATTTCACACCACAGACTCATCTTGGTCAGGATCGATTTGAAATCTATCATGGTTTCAGAGAAATCATAGTCCATGGTAAGTTGTTCTTGTAGAATGTTGAACGACTACCCCAACTAAAATCTATCCACTCAACAAAAATTATTTCAGAGAAATCATAGTCCATAGTTCGTTGTTCTTGTAGAATGTTGAGCGACTACCCCTAACTAAAATCTATCCACTCAACAAAAATTATTTCAGTGAAATCATACTCCATGGTTCGTTGTTCTTGTAGAATGTTGAACGACTACCCCAACTAAAATCTATCCACTCAACAAAAATTATTTCAGAGAAATCATACTCCATGGTTCGTTGTTCTTGTAGAATGTTGAACGACTACCCCAACTAAAATCTATCCACTCAACAAAAATTATTTCAGAGAAATCATACTCCATGGTAAGTTGTTCTTGTAGAATGTTGAACGACTACCCCAACTAAAATCTATCCACTCAACAAAAATTATTTCACACCACAGACTCATCTTGGTCAGGATCGATTTGAAATCTATCATGGTTTCAGAGAAATCATACTCCATGGTTCGTTGTTCTTGTAGAATGTTGAACGACTACCCCAACTAACATCTATCCACTCAACAAAAATTACTTCAGAGAAATCATAGTCCATGGTAAGTTGTTCTTGTAGAATGTTGAACGACTACCCCAACTAAAATCTATCCACTCAACAAAAATTATTTCAGAGAAATCATACTCCATGGTTCGTTGTTCTTGTAGAATGTTGAACGACTGCCCCAACTAAAATCTATCCACTCAACAAAAATTATTTCACACCACAGACTCATCTTGGTCAGGATCGATTTGAAATCTATCATGGTTTCAGAGAAATCATACTCCATGATAAGTTGTTCTTGTAGAATGTTGAACGACTACCCCAACTAAAATCTATCCACTCAACAAAAATTATTTCACACCACAGACTCATCTTGGTCAGGATCGATTTGAAATCTATCATGGTTTCAGAGAAATCATACTCCATGGTTCGTTGTTCTTGTAAAATGTTGAACGACTACCCCAACTAAAATCTATCCACTCAACAAAAATTATTTCAGAGAAATCATACTCCATGGTTCGTTGTTCTTGTAGAATGTTGAACGACTACCCCAACTAAAATCTATCCACTCAATAAAAATTATTTCACACCACAGACTCATCTTGGTCAGGATCAATTTGAAATCTATCATGGTTTCAGAGAAATCATAGTCCATGGCTCGTTGTTCTTGTAGAATGTTGAACGACTATCCCAACTAAAATCTATCCACTCAACAAAAATTATTTCAGAGAAATCATACTCCATGGTAAGTTATTCTTGTAGAATGTTGAACGACTATCCCAACTAAAATCTATCCACTCAACAAAAATTATTTCACACCACAGACTCATCTTGGTCAGGATCGATTTTTAATCTATCATGGTTTCAGAGAAATCATAGTCCATGGTAAGTTGTTCTTGTAGAATGTTGAACGACTATCCCAACTAAAATCTATCCACTCAACAAAAATTATTTCACACCACAGACTCATCTTGGTCAGGATCGATCTGAAATCTATCATGGTTTCAGAGAAATCATAGTCCATGGTAAGTTGTTCTTGTAGAATGTTGAACGACTACCCCTAACTAAAATCTATCCACTCAACAAAAATTATTTCAGAGAAATCATACTCCATGGTAAGTTGTTCTTGTAGAATGTTGAACGACTACCCCAACTAAAATCTATCCACTCAACAAAAATTATTTCAGAGAAATCATAGTCCATGGTAAGTTGTTCTTGTAGAATGTTGAACGACTACCCCTAACTAAAATCTATCCACTCAACAAAAATTATTTCACACCACAGACTCATCTTGGTCAGGATCGATTTGAAATCTATCATGGTTTCAGAGAAATCATACTCCACGGCTCGTTGTTCTTGTAGAATGTTGAACGACTATCCCAACTAAAATCTATCCACTCAACAAAAATTATTTCAGAGAAATCATAGTCCATGGTAAGTTGTTCTTGTAGAATGTTGAACGACTACCCCAACTAAAATCTATCCACTCAACAAAAATTATTTCACACCACAGACTCATCTTGGTCAGGATCGATTTGAAATCTATCATGGTTTCAGAGAAATCATACTCCATGGTTCGTTGTTCTTGTAGAATGTTGAACGACTATCCCAACTAAAATCTATCCACTCAACAAAAATTATTTCACACCACAGACTCATCTTGGTCAGGATCGATTTGAAATCAATCATGGTTTCAGAGAAATCATACTCCATGGTAAGTTGTTCTTGTAGAATGTTGAACGACTACCCCAACTAAAATCTATCCACTCAACAAAAATTATTTCAGAGAAATCATACTCCATGGTAAGTTGTTCTTGTAGAATGTTGAACGACTATCCCAACTAAAATCTATCCACTCAACAAAAATTATTTCAGAGAAATCATACTCCATGGTTCGTTGTTCTTGTAGAATTTTGAACTACTATCCCAACTAAAATCTATCCACTCAACAAAAATTATTTCAGAGAAATCATTCTCCATGGTAAGTTGTTCTTGTAGAATGTTAAACGACTACCCCAACTAAAATCTATCCACTCAACAAAAATTATTTCACACCACAGACTCATCTTGGTCAGGATCGATTTGAAATCTATCATGGTTTCAGAGAAATCATAGTCCATGGTAAGTTGTTCTTGTAGAATGTTGAACGATTACCCCTAACTAAAATCTATCCACTCAACAAAAATTATTTCACACCACAGACTCATCTTGGTCAGGATCGATTTGAAATCTATCATGGTTTCAGAGAAATCAAACTCCACGGTTCATTGTTCTTGTAAAATGTTGAACGACTACCCCAACTAAAATCTATCCACTCAACAAAAATTATTTCACACCACAGACTCATCTTGGTCAGGATCGATTTGAAATCTATCATGGTTTCAGAGAAATCATACTCCATGGTAAGTAGTTCTTGTAGAATGTTGAACGACTACCCCAACTAAAATCTATCCACTCAACAAAAATTATTTCACACCACAGACACATCTTGGTCAGGATCGTTTTGAAATCTATCATGGTTTCAGAGAAATCATAGCCCATGGTTCGTTGTTCTGTAAAATGTTGAACGACTACCCCAACTAAAATCTATCCACTCAACAAAAATTATTTCACACCACAGACTCATCTTGGTGAGGATCGATTTGAAATCTATCATGGTTTCAGAGAAATCATAGTCCATGGTTCGTTGTTCTTGTAAAATGTTGAACGACTACCCCAACTAAAATCTATCCACTCAACAAAAATTATTTCACACCACAGACTCATCTTGGTGAGGATCGATTTGAAATCTATCATGGTTGCAGAGAAATCATACTCCATGGTAAGTTTTTCTTGTAGAATGTTGAACGACTATCATAACTAAAATTTATCCACTCAACAAAAATTATTTCAGAGAAATCATACTCCATGGTAAGTTGTTCTTGTAGAATGTTGAACGACTACCCCAACTAAATTCTATCCACTCAACAAAAATTATTTCACACCACAGACTCATCTTGGTCAGGATCGATTTGAAATCTATCATGGTTCCAGACAAATCATAGTCCATGATAAGTTGTTCTTGTAGAATGTTGAACGACTACCCCAACTAAAATCTATCCACGCAACAAAAATTATTTCAGAGAAATCATACTCCATGGTTCGTTGTTCTTGTAGAATGTTGAACGACTACCCGAACTAAAATCTATCCACTCAACAAAAATTATTTCAGAGAAATCATACTCCATGGTAAGTTGTTCTTGTAGAATGTTGAACGACTACCCCAACTAAAATCTATCCACTCAACAAAAATTATTTCAGAGAAATCATACTCCATGGTAAGTTGTTCTTGTAGAATGTTGAACGACTACCCCTAACTAAAATCTATCCACTCAACAAAAATTATTTCAGAGAAATCATAGTCCATTTTAAGTTGTTCTTGTAGAATGTTGAACGACTACTCCAACTAAAATCTATCCACTCAACAAAAATTATTTCACACCACAGACTCATCTTGGTCAGGATCGATTTGAAATCTATCATGGTTTCAGAGAAATCATAGTCCATGGTAAGTTGTTCTTGTAGAATGTTGAACGACTACCCCAACTAAAATCTATCCACTCAACAAAAATTATTTCACACCACAGGCTCATCTTGGTCAGGATCGATTTGAAATCTATCATGGTTTCAGAGAAATCATACTCCATGGTAAGTTGTTCTTGTAGAATGTTGAACGACTACCCCAACTAAAATCTATCCACTCAACAAAAATTATTTCACACCACAGACTCATCTTGGTCAGGATCGATTTGAAATCTATCATGGTTTCAGAGAAATCATACTCCATGGTTCGTTGTTCTTGTAGCATGTTGAACGACTACCCCAACTAACATCTATCCACTCAACAAAAATTACTTCAGAGAAATCATAGTCCATGGTAAGTTGTTCTTGTAGAATGTTGAACGACTACCCCAACTAAAATCTATCCACTCAACAAAAATTATTTCAGAGAAATCATACTCCATGGTTCGTTGTTCTTGTAGAATGTTGAACGACTACCCCAACTAAAATCTATCCACTCAACAAAAATTATTTCACACCACAGACTCATCTTGGTCAGGATCGATTTGAAATCTATCATGGTTTCAGAGAAATCATACTCCATGATAAGTTGTTCTTGTAGAATGTTGAACGACTACCCCAACTAAAATCTATCCACTCAACAAAAATTATTTCACACCACAGACTCATCTTGGTCAGGATCGATTTGAAATCTGTCATGGTTCCAGACAAATCATAGTCCATGATAAGTTGTTCTTGTAGAATGTTGAACGACTACCCCAACTAAAATCTATCCACGCAACAAAAATTATTTCAGAGAAATCATACTCCATGGTTCGTTGTTCTTGTAGAATGTTGAACGACTACCCGAACTAAAATCTATCCACTCAACAAAAATTATTTCAGAGAAATCATACTCCATGGTAAGTTGTTCTTGTAGAATGTTGAACGACTACCCCAACTAAAATCTATCCACTCAACAAAAATTATTTCAGAGAAATCATACTCCATGGTAAGTTGTTCTTGTAGAATGTTGAACGACTACCCCTAACTAAAATCTATCCACTCAACAAAAATTATTTCAGAGAAATCATAGTCCATGGTAAGTTGTTCTTGTAGAATGTTGAACGACTACTCCAACTAAAATCTATCCACTCAACAAAAATTATTTCACACCACAGACTCATCTTGGTCAGGATCGATTTGAAATCTATCATGGTTTCAGAGAAATCATAGTCCATGGTAAGTTGTTCTTGTAGAATGTTGAACGACTACCCCAACTAAAATCTATCCACTCAACAAAAATTATTTCACACCACAGGCTCATCTTGGTCAGGATCGATTTGAAATCTATCATGGTTTCAGAGAAATCATACTCCATGGTAAGTTGTTCTTGTAGAATGTTGAACGACTACCCCAACTAAAATCTATCCACTCAACAAAAATTATTTCACACCACAGACTCATCTTGGTCAGGATCGATTTGAAATCTATCATGGTTTCAGAGAAATCATACTCCATGGTTCGTTGTTCTTGTAGCATGTTGAACGACTACCCCAACTAACATCTATCCACTCAACAAAAATTACTTCAGAGAAATCATAGTCCATGGTAAGTTGTTCTTGTAGAATGTTGAACGACTACCCCAACTAAAATCTATCCACTCAACAAAAATTATTTCAGAGAAATCATACTCCATGGTTCGTTGTTCTTGTAGAATGTTGAACGACTACCCCAACTAAAATCTATCCACTCAACAAAAATTATTTCACACCACAGACTCATCTTGGTCAGGATCGATTTGAAATCTATCATGGTTTCAGAGAAATCATACTCCATGATAAGTTGTTCTTGTAGAATGTTGAACGACTACCCCAACTAAAATCTATCCACTCAACAAAAATTATTTCACACCACAGACTCATCTTGGTCAGGATCGATTTGAAATCTATCATGGTTTCAGAGAAATCATACTCCATGGTTCGTTGTTCTTGTAAAATGTTGAACGACTACCCCAACTAAAATCTATCCACTCAAGAAAAATTATTTCAGAGAAATCATACTCCATGGTTCGTTGTTCTTGTAGAATGTTGAACGACTACCCCAACTAAAATCTATCCACTCAACAAAAATTATTTCACACCACAGACTCATCTTGGTCAGGATCGATTTGAAATCTATCATGGTTTCAGAGAAATCATACTCCATGGTAAGTTGTTCTTGTAGAATGTTGAACGACTATCCCAACTAAAATCTATCCACTCAACAAAAATTATTTCACACCACAGACTCATCTTGGTCAGGATCGATTTGAAATCTATCATGGTTTCAGAGAAATCATAGTCCATGGTAAGTTGTTCTTGTAGAATGTTGAACGACTACCCCAACTAAAATCTATCCACTCAACAAAAATTATTTCAGAGAATTCATACTCCATGGTAAGTTGTTCTTGTAGAATGTTGAACGACTACCCCAACTAAAATCTATCCACTCAACAAAAATTATTTCAGAGAAATCATACTCCATGGTAAGTTGTTCTTGTAGAATGTTGAACGATTATCCCAACTAAAATTTATCCACTCAACAAAAATTATTTCACACCACAGACTCATCTTGGTCAGGATCGATTTGAAATCTATCATGGTTTCAGAGAAATCATACTCCATGGTTCGTTGTTCTTGTAGAATGTTGAACGACTATCCCAACTAAAATCTATCCACTCAACAAAAATTATTTCAGAGAAATCATAGTCCATAGTAAGTTGTTCTTGTAGAATGTTGAACGACTACCCCAACTAAAATCTATCCACTCAACAAAAATTATTTCACACCACAGACTCATCTTGGTCAGGATCGATTTGAAATCTATCATGGTTTCAGAGAAATCATAGTCCATGGTAAGTTGTTCTTGTAGAATGTTGAACGACTACCCCAACTAAAATCTATTCACTCAACAAAAATTATTTCACACCACAGACTCATCTTGGTCAGGATCGATTTGAAATCTATCATGGTTTCAGAGAAATCATACTCCATGGTAAGTTGTTCTTGTAGAATGTTGAACGACTACCCCAACTAAAATCTATCCACTCAACAAAAATTATTTCAGAGAAATCATACTCCATGGTAAGTTGTTCTTGTAGAATGTTGAACGACTATCCCAACTAAAATCTATTGACTCAACAAAAATTATTTCACACCACAGACTCATCTTGGTCAGGATCGATTTGAAATCTATCATGGTTTCAGAGAAATCATACTCCATGGTTCGTTGTTCTTGTAGAATGTTGAACGACTATCCCAACTAAAATCTATCCACTCAGCAAAAATTATTTCAGAGAAATCAAAGTCCATGGTAAGTTGTTCTTGTAGAATGTTGAACGACTACCCCAACTAAAATCTATCCACTCAACAAAAATTATTTCACACCACAGACTCATCTTGGTCAGGATTGATTTGAAATCTATCATGGTTTCAGAGAAATCATAGTCCATGGTAAGTTGTTCTTGTAGAATGTTGAACGACTACCCCAACTAAAATCTATCCACTCAACAAAAATTATTTCACACCACAGACTCATCTTGGTCAGGATCGATTTGAAATCTATCATGGTTTCAGAGAAATCATACTCCATGGTAAGTTGTTCTTGTAGAATGTTGAACGACTACCCCAACTAAAATCTATCCACTCAACAAAAATTATTTCAGAGAAATCATACTCCATGGTAAGTTGTTCTTGTAGAATGTTGAACGACTATCCCAACTAAAATCTATTGACTCAACAAAAATTATTTCACACCACAGACTCATCTTGGTCAGGATCGATTTGAAATCTATCATGGTTTCAGAGAAATCATAGTCCATGTTAAGTTGTTCTTGTAGAATGTTGAACGACTATCCCCACTAAAATCTATCCACTCAACAAAAATTATTTCAGAGAAATCATACTCCATGGTTCGTTGTTCTTGTAGAATGTTGAACGATTATCCCAACTAAAATTTATCCACTCAACAAAAGTTATTTCACACCACAGACTCATCTTGGTCAGGATCGATTTGAAATCTATCATGGTTTCAGAGAAATCATACTCCATGGTAAGTTGTTCTTGTAGAATGTTGAACGACTATCCCAACTAAAATCTATCCACTCAACAAAAATTATTACAGAGAAATCATTCTCCATGGTAAGTTGTTCTTGTAGAATGTTGAACGACTACCCCAACTAAAATCTATCCACTCAACAAAAATTATTTCACACCACAGACTCATCTTGGTCAGGATCGATTTGAAATCTACCATGGTTTCAGAGAAATCATAGTCCATGGTAAGTTGTTCTTGTAGAATGTTGAACGACTACCCCAACTAAAATCTATCCACTCAACAAAAATTATTTCAGAGAAATCATACTCCATGGTAAGTTGTTCTTGTAGAATGTTGAACGATTATCCCAACTAAAATTTATCCACTCAACAAAAGTTATTTCACACCACAGACTCATCTTGGTCAGGATCGATTTGAAATCTATCATGGTTTCAGAGAAATCATACTCCATGGTAAGTTGTTCTTGTAGAATGTTGAACGACTATCCCAACTAAAATCTATCCACTCAACAAAAATTATTTCAGAGAAATCATACTCCATGGTAAGTTGTTCTTGTAGAATGTTGAACGACTACCCCAACTAAAATCTATCCACTCAACAAAAATTATTTCACACCACAGACTCATCTTGGTCAGGATCGATTTGAAATCTATCATGGTTTCAGAGAAATCATACTCCACGGCTCGTTGTTCTTGTAGAATGTTGAACGACTATCCCAACTAAAATCTATCCACTCAACAAAAATTATTTCAGAGAAATCATAGTCCATGGTAAGTTGTTCTTGTAGAATGTTGAACGACTACCCCAACTAAAATCTATCCACTCAACAAAAATTATTTCACACCACAGACACATCTTGGTCAGGATCGATTTGAAATCTATCATGGTTTCAGAGAAATCATACTCCATGGTTCGTTGTTCTTGTAGAATGTTGAACGACTATCCCAACTAAAATCTATCCACTCAACAAAAATTATTTCACACCACAGACTCATCTTGGTCAGGATCGATTTGAAATCTATCATGGTTTCAGAGAAATCATACTCCATGGTAAGTTGTTCTTGTAGAATGTTGAACGACTACCCCAACTAAAATCTATCCACTCAACAAAAATTATTTCAGAGAAATCATACTCCATGGTAAGTTGTTCTTGTAGAATGTTGAACGACTATCCCAACTAAAATCTATCCACTCAACAAAAATTATTTCACACCACAGACTCATCTTGGTCAGGATCGATTTGAAATCTATCATGGTTTCAGAGAAATCATACTCCATGGTAAGTTGTTCTTGTAGAATGTTGAACGACTATCCCAACTAAAATCTATATACTCAACAAAAATTATTTCAGAGAAATCATAGTCCATGTTAAGTTGTTCTTGTAGAATGTTGAACGACTATCCCAACTAAAATCTATCCACTCAACAAAAATTATTTCAGAGAAATCATACTCCATGGTTCGTTGTTCTTGTAGAATTTTGAACGACTATCCCAACTAAAATCTATCCACTCAACAAAAATTATTTCAGAGAAATCATTCTCCATGGTAAGTTGTTCTTGTAGAATGTTGAACGACTACCCCAACTAAAATCTATCCACTCAACAAAAATTATTTCACACCACAGACTCATCTTGGTCAGGATCGATTTGAAATCTATCATGGTTTCAGAGAAATCATAGTCCATGGTAAGTTGTTCTTGTAGAATGTTGAACGACTACCTCTAACTAAAATCTACCCACTCAACAAAAATTATTTCACACCACAGACTCATCTTGGTCAGGATCGATTTGAAATCTATCATGGTTTCAGAGAAATCATACTCCATGGTTCATTGTTCTTGTTAAATGTTGGACGACTACCCCAACTAAAATCTATCCACTCAACAAAAATTATTTCACACCACAGACTCATCTTGGTCAGGATCGATTTGAAATCTATCATGGTTTCAGAGAAATCATACTCCATGGTAAGTAGTTCTTGTAGAATGTTGAACGACTACCCCAACTAAAATCTATCCACTCAACAAAAATTATTTCACACCACAGACTCATCTCGGTCAGGATCGATTTGAAATCTATCATGGTTTCAGAGAAATCATAGTCCATGGTTCGTTGTTCTTGTAAAATGTTGAACGACTACCCCAACTAAAATCTATCCACTCAACAAAAATTATTTCACACCACAGACTCATCTTGGTGAAGATCGATTTGAAATCTATCATGGTTGCAGAGAAATCATACTCCATGGTAAGTTGTTCTTGTAGAATGTTGAACGACTATCCCAACTAAAATTTATCCACTCAACAAAAATTATTTCAGAGAAATCATACTCCATAGTAAGTTGTTCTTGTAGAATGTTGAACGACTACCCCAACTAAAATCTATCCACTCAACAAAAATTATTTCACACCACAGACTCATCTTGGTCAGGATCGATTTGAAATCTATCATGGTTCCAGACAAATCATAGTCCATGATAAGTTGTTCTTGTAGAATGTTGAACGACTACCCCAACTAAAATCTATCCACGCAACAAAAATTATTTCAGAGAAATCATACTCCATGGTTCGTTGTTCTTGTAGAATGTTGAACGATTACCCCAACTAAAATCTATCCACTCAACAAAAATTATTTCAGAGAAATCATACTCCATGGTAAGTTGTTCTTGTAGAATGTTGAACGACTACCCCTAACTAAAATCTATCCACTCAACAAAAATTATTTCAGAGAAATCATACTCCATGGTAAGTTGTTCTTGTAGAATGTTGAACGACTACTCCAACTAAAATCTATCCACTCAACAAAAATTATTTCACACCACAGACTCATCTTGGTCAGGATCGATTTGAAATCTATCATGGTTTCAGAGAAATCATAGTCCATGGTAAGTTGTTCTTGTAGAATATTGAACGACTATCGCAACTAAAATCTATCCACTCAACAAAAATTATTTCACACCACAGACTCATCTTGGTCAGGATCGATTTGAAATCTATCATGGTTTCAGAGAAATCATACTCCACGGCTCGTTGTTCTTGTAGAATGTTGAACGACTATCCCAACTAAAATCTATCCACTCAACAAAAATTATTTCAGAGAAATCATAGTCCATGGTAAGTTGTTCTTGTAGAATGTTGAACGACTACCCCAACTAAAATCTATCCACTCAACAAAAATTATTTCACACCACAGACACATCTTGGTCAGGATCGATTTGAAATCTATCATGGTTTCAGAGAAATCATACTCCATGGTTCGTTGTTCTTGTAGAATGTTGAACGACTATCCCAACTAAAATCTATCCACTCAACAAAAATTATTTCAGAGAAATCATACTCCATGGTAAGTTGTTCTTGTAGAATGTTGAACGACTACCCCTAACTAAAATCTATCCACTCAACAAAAATTATTTCAGAGAAATCATACTCCATGGTAAGTTGTTCTTGTAGAATGTTGAACGACTACTCCAACTAAAATCTATCCACTCAACAAAAATTATTTCACACCACAGACTCATCTTGGTCAGGATCGATTTGAAATCTATCATGGTTTCAGAGAAATCATACTCCATGGTTCGTTGTTCTTGTAGAATGTTGAACGACTATCCCAACTAAAATCTATCCACTCAACAAAAATTATTTCACACCACAGACTCATCTTGGTCAGGATCGATTTGAAATCTATCATGGTTTCAGAGAAATCATACTCCATGGTAAGTTGTTCTTGTAGAATGTTGAACGATTACCCCAACTAAAATCTATCCACTCAACAAAAATTATTTCAGAGAAATCATACTCCATGGTAAGTTGTTCTTGTAGAATGTTGAACGACTATCCCAACTAAAATCTATCCACTCAACAAAAATTATTTCAGAGAAATCATAGTCCATGGTAAGTTGTTCTTGTAGAATGTTGAACGACTACCCCAACTAAAATCTATCCACTCAACAAAAATTATTTCACACCACAGACACATCTTGGTCAGGATCGATTTGAAATCTATCATGGTTCCAGACAAATCATAGTCCATGATAAGTTGTTCTTGTAGAATGTTGAACGACTACCCCAACTAAAATCTATCCACGCAACAAAAATTATTTCAGAGAAATCATACTCCATGGTTCGTTGTTCTTGTAGAATGTTGAACGACTATCCCAACTAAAATCTATCCACTCAACAAAAATTATTTCACACCACAGACTCATCTTGGTCAGGATCGATTTGAAATCTATCATGGTTTCAGAGAAATCATACTCCACGGCTCGTTGTTCTTGTAGAATGTTGAACGACTATCCCAACTAAAATCTATCCACTCAACAAAAATTATTTCAGAGAAATCATAGTCCATGGTAAGTTGTTCTTGTAGAATGTTGAACGACTACCCCAACTAAAATCTATCCACTCAACAAAAATTATTTCACACCACAGACACATCTTGGTCAGGATCGATTTGAAATCTATCATGGTTTCAGAGAAATCATACTCCATGGTTCGTTGTTCTTGTAGAATGTTGAACGACTATCCCAACTAAAATCTATCCACTCAACAAAAATTATTTCACACCACAGACTCATCTTGGTCAGGATCGATTTGAAATCTATCATGGTTTCAGAGAAATCATACTCCATGGTAAGTTGTTCTTGTAGAATGTTGAACGACTACCCCAACTAAAATCTATCCACTCCACAAAAATTATTTCAGAGAAATCATACTCCATGGTAAGTTGTTCTTGTAGAATGTTGAACGACTATCCCAACTAAAATCTATCCACTCAACAAAAATTATTTCACACCACAGACTCATCTTGGTCAGGATCGATTTGAAATCTATTATGGTTTCAGAGAAATCATACTCCATGGTAAGTTGTTCTTGTAGAATGTTGAACGACTATCCCAACTAAAATCTATATACTCAACAAAAATTATTTCAGAGAAATCATAGTCCATGTTAAGTTGTTCTTGTAGAATGTTGAACGACTATCCCAACTAAAATCTATCCACTCAACAAAAATTATTTCAGAGAAATCATACTCCATGGTTCGTTGTTCTTGTAGAATTTTGAACGACTATCCCAACTAAAATCTATCCACTCAACAAAAATTATTTCAGAGAAATCATTCTCCATGGTAAGTTGTTCTTGTAGAATGTTGAACGACTACCCCAACTAAAATCTATCCACTCAACAAAAATTATTTCACACCACAGACTCATCTTGGTCAGGATCGATTTGAAATCTATCATGGTTTCAGAGAAATCATAGTCCATGGTAAGTTGTTCTTGTAGAATGTTGAACGACTACCTCTAACTAAAATCTATCCACTCAACAAAAATTATTTCACACCACAGACTCATCTTGGTCAGGATCGATTTGAAATCTATCATGGTTTCAGAGAAATCATACTCCATGGTTCATTGTTCTTGTTAAATGTTGGACGACTACCCCAACTAAAATCTATCCACTCAACAAAAATTATTTCACACCACAGACTCATCTTGGTCAGGATCGATTTGAAATCTATCATGGTTTCAGAGAAATCATACTCCATGGTAAGTAGTTCTTGTAGAATGTTGAACGACTACCCCAACTAAAATCTATCCACTCAACAAAAATTATTTCACACCACAGACTCATCTCGGTCAGGATCGATTTGAAATCTATCATGGTTTCAGAGAAATCATAGTCCATGGTTCTTTGTTCTTGTAAAATGTTGAACGACTACCCCAACTAAAATCTATCCACTCAACAAAAATTATTTCACACCACAGACTCATCTTGGTGAGGATCGATTTGAAATCTATCATGGTTGCAGAGAAATCATACTCCATGGTAAGTTGTTCTTGTAGAATGTTGAACGACTATCCCAACTAAAATTTATCCACTCAACAAAAATTATTTCAGAGAAATCATACTCCATAGTAAGTTGTTCTTGTAGAATGTTGAACGACTACCCCAACTAAAATCTATCCACTCAACAAAAATTATTTCACACCACAGACTCATCTTGGTCAGGATCGATTTGAAATCTATCATGGTTCCAGACAAATCATAGTCCATGATAAGTTGTTCTTGTAGAATGTTGAACGACTACCCCAACTAAAATCTATCCACGCAACAAAAATTATTTCAGAGAAATCATACTCCATGGTTCGTTGTTCTTGTAGAATGTTGAACGATTACCCCAACTTAAATCTATCCACTCAACAAAAATTATTTCAGAGAAATCATACTCCATGGTAAGTTGTTCTTGTAGAATGTTGAACGACTACCCCAACTAAAATCTATCCACTCAACAAAAATTATTTCAGAGAAATCATACTCCATGGTAAGTTGTTCTTGTAGAATGTTGAACGACTACCCCTAACTAAAATCTATCCACTCAACAAAAATTATTTCAGAGAAATCATACTCCATGGTAAGTTGTTCTTGTAGAATGTTGAACGACTACTCCAACTAAAATCTATCCACTCAACAAAAATTATTTCCACACCACAGACTCATCTTTGTCAGGATCGATTTGAAATCTATCATGGTTTCAGAGAAATCATAGTCCATGGTAAGTTGTTCTTGTAGAATGTTGAACGACTATCGCAACTAAAATCTATCCACTCAACAAAAATTATTTCACACCACAGACTCATCTTGGTCAGGATCGATTTGAAATCTATCATTGTTTCAGAGAAATCATACTCCATGGTAAGTTGTTCTTGTAGAATGTTGAACGACTACCCCAACTAAAATCTATCCACTCAACAAAAATTATTTCACACCACAGACTCATCTTGGTCAGGATCGATTTGAAATCTATCATTGTTTCAGAGAAATCATACTCCATGGTAAGTTGTTCTTGTAGAATGTTGAACGACTACCCCAACTAAAATCTATCCACTCAACAAAAATTATTTCACACCACAGACTCATCTTGGTCAGGATCGATTTGAAATCTATCATGGTTTCAGAGAAATCATACTCCATGGTTCGCTGTTCTTGTAGAATGTTGAACGACTACCCCAACTAACATCTATCCACTCAACAAAAATTACTTCAGAGAAATCATAGTCCATGGTAAGTTGTTCTTGTGGAATGTTGAACGACTACCCCAACTAAAATCTATCCACTCAACAAAAATTATTTCAGAGAAATCATACTCCATGGTTCGTTGTTCTTGTAGAATGTTGAACGACTACCCCAACTAAAATCTATCCACTCAACAAAAATTATTTCACACCACAGACTCATCTTGGTCAGGATCGATTTGAAATCTATCATGGTTTCAGAGAAATCATACTCCATGGTAAGTTGTTCTTGTAGAATGTTGAACGACTACCCCAATTAAAATCTATCCACTCAACAAAAATTATTTCACACCACAGACTCATCTTGGTCAGGATCGATTTGAAATCTATCATGGTTTCAGAGAAATCATACTCCATGGTTCGTTGTTCTTGTAAAATGTTGAACGACTACCCCAACTAGAATCTATACACTCAACAAAAATTATTTCACAGAAATCATACTCCATATTAAGTTGTTCTTGTAGAAGGTTGAACGACTACCCCAACTAAAATCTATCCACTCAACAAAAATTATTTCACACCACAGACTCATCTTGGTCAGGATCGATTTGAAATCTATCATGGTTTCAGAGAAATCATACTCCATGGTAAGTTGTTCTTGTAGAATGTTGAACGACTACCCCAACTAACATCTATCCACTCAACAAAAATTACTTCAGAGAAATCATAGTCCATGGTAAGTTGTTCTTGTGGAATGTTGAACGACTACCCCAACTAAAATCTATCCACTCAACAAAAATTACTTCAGAGAAATCATAGTCCATGGTAAGTTGTTCTTGTGGAATGTTGAACGACTACCCCAACTAACATCTATCCACTCAACAAAAATTACTTCAGAGAAATCATAGTCCATGGTAAGTTGTTCTTGTGGAATGTTGAACGACTACCCCAACTAAAATCTATCCACTCAACAAAAATTATTTCAGAGAAATCATACTCCATGGTTCGTTGTTCTTGTAGAATGTTGAACGACTACCCCAACTAAAATCTATCCACTCAACAAAAATTATTTCACACCACAGACTCATCTTGGTCAGGATCGATTTGAAATCTATCATGGTTTCAGAGAAATCATACTCCATGGTAAGTTGTTCTTGTAGAATGTTGAACGACTACCCCAACTAACATCTATCCACTCAACAAAAATTACTTCAGAGAAATCATAGTCCATGGTAAGTTGTTCTTGTGGAATGTTGAACGACTACCCCAACTAAAATCTATCCACTCAACAAAAATTATTTCAGAGAAATCATACTCCATGGTTCGTTGTTCTTGTAGAACGTTGAACGACTATCCCAACTAAAATCTATCCACTCAACAAAAATTATTTCACACCACAGACTCATCTTGGTCAGGATCGATTTGAAATCTATCATGGTTTCAGAGAAATCATAGTCCATGGTAAGTTGTTCTTGTAGAATGTTGAACGACTACCCCAACTAAAATCTATCCACTCAACAAAAATTATTTCAGAGAATTCATACTCCATGGTAAGTTGTTCTTGTAGAATGTTGAACGACTACCCCAACTAAAATCTATCCACTCAACAAAAATTATTTCAGAGAAATCATACTCCATGGTAAGTTGTTCTTGTAGAATGTTGAACGATTATCCCAACTAAAATTTATCCACTCAACAAAAATTATTTCACACCACAGACTCATCTTGGTCAGGATCGATTTGAAATCTATCATGGTTTCAGAGAAATCATACTCCATGGTTCGTTGTTCTTGTAGAATGTTGAACGACTATCCCAACTAAAATCTATCCACTCAACAAAAATTATTTCAGAGAAATCATAGTCCATGGTAAGTTGTTCTTGTAGAATGTTGAACGACTACCCCAACTAAAATCTATCCACTCAACAAAAATTATTTCACACCACAGACTCATCTTGGTCAGGATCGATTTGAAATCTATCATGGTTTCAGAGAAATCATACTCCATGGTAAGTTGTTCTTGTAGAATGTTGAACGACTATCCCAACTAAAATCTATCCACTCAACAAAAATTATTTCAGAGAAATCATAGTCCATGGTAAGTTGTTCTTGTAGAATGTTGAACGACTACCCCAACTAAAATCTATCCACTCAACAAAAATTATTTCACACCACAGACTCATCTTGGTCAGGATCGATTTGAAATCTATCATGGTTTCAGAGAAATCATACTCCATGGTTCGTTGTTCTTGTAGAATGTTGAACGACTATCCCAACTAAAATCTATCCACTCTACAAAAATTATTTCACACCACAGACTCATCTTGGTCAGGATCGATTTGAAATCTATCATGGTTTCAGAGAAATCATACTCCATGGTAAGTTGTTCTTGTAGAATGTTGAACGACTACCCCAACTAAAATCTATCCACTCAACAAAAATTATTTCAGAGAAATCATACTCCATGGTAAGTTGTTCTTGTAGAATGTTGAACGACTATCCCAACTAAAATCTATCCACTCAACAAAAATTATTTCACACCACAGACTCATTTTGGTCAGGATCGATTTGAAATCTATCATGGTTTCAGAGAAATCATACTCCATGGTAAGTTGTTCTTGTAGAATGTTGAACGACTATCCCAACTAAAATCTATATACTCAACAAAAATTATTTCAGAGAAATCATAGTCCATGTTAAGTTGTTCTTGTAGAATGTTGAACGACTATCCCAACTAAAATCTATCCACTCAACAAAAATTATTTCAGAGAAATCATACTCCATATTTCGTTGTTCTTGTAGAATTTTGAACGACTATCCCAACTAAAATCTATCCACTCAACAAAAATTATTTCAGAGAAATCATTCTCCATGGCAAGTTGTTCTTGTAGAATGTTGAACGACTACCCCAACTAAAATCTATCCACTCAACAAAAATTATTTCACACCACAGACTCATCTTGGTCAGGATCGATTTGAAATCTATCATGGTTTCAGAGAAATCATAGTCCATGGTAAGTTGTTCTTGTAGAATGTTGAACGACTACCCCAACTAAAATCTATCCACTCAACAAAAATTATTTCACACCACAGACTCATCTTGGTCAGGATCGATTTAAAATCTATCATGGTTTCAGAGAAATCATACTCCATGGTAAGTTGTTCTTGTAGAATGTCGAACGACTACCTCAACTAAAATCTATCCACTCAACAAAAATTATTTCAGAGAAATCATACTCCATGGTAAGTTGTTCTTGTAGAATGTTGAACGACTACCCCAACTAAAATCTATCCACTCAACAAAAATTATTTCACACCACAGACTCATCTTGGTCAGGATCGATTTGAAATCTATCATGGTTTCAGAGAAATCATACTCCATGGTAAGTTGTTCTTGTAGAATGTTGAACGACTATCCCAACTAAAATCTATCCACTCAACAAAAATTATTTCACACCACAGACTCATCTTGGTCAGGATCGATTTGAAATCTATCATGGTTTCAGAGAAATCATAGTACATGGTAAGTTGTTCTTGTAGAATGTTGAACGACTACCCCAACTAAAATCTATCCACTCAACAAAAATTATTTCAGAGAATTCATACTCCATGGTAAGTTGTTCTTGTAGAATGTTGAACGACTACCCCAACTAAAATCTATCCACTCAACAAAAATTATTTCAGAGAAATCATACTCCATGGTAAGTTGTTCTTGTAGAATGTTGAACGATTATCCCAACTAAAATTTATCCACTCAACAAAAATTATTTCACACCACAGACTCATCTTGGTCAGGATCGATTTGAAATCTATCATGGTTTCAGAGAAATCATACTCCATGGTTCGTTGTTCTTGTAGAATGTTGAACGACTATCCCAACTAAAATCTATCCACTCAACAAAAATTATTTCAGAGAAATCTTAGTCCATGGTAAGTTGTTCTTGTAGAATGTTGAACGACTACCCCAACTAAAATATATCCACTTAACAAAAATTATTTCACACCACAGACTCATCTTGGTCAGGATCGATTTGAAATCTATCATGGTTTCAGAGAAATCATACTCCACGGCTCGTTGTTCTTGTAGAATGTTGAACGACTATCCCAACTAAAATCTATCCACTCAACAAAAATTATTTCAGAGAAATCATAGTCCATGGTAAGTTGCACTTGTAGAATGTTGAACGACTACCCCAACTAAAATCTATCCACTCAACAAAAATTATTTCACACCACAGACTCATCTTGGTCAGGATCGATTTGAAATCTATCATGGTTTCAGAGAAATCATACTCCATGGTTCGTTGTTCTTGTAGAATGTTGAACGACTATCCCAACTAAAATCTATCCACTCAACAAAAATTATTTCACAATACAGACTCATCTTGGTCAGGATCGATTTGAAATCTATCATGGTTCCAGAGAAATCATACTCCATGGTAAGTTGTTCTTGTAGAATGTTGAACGACTACCCCAACTAAAATCTATCCACTCAACAAAAATTATTTCAGAGAAATCATACTCCATGGTAAGTTGTTCTTGTAGAATGTTGAACGACTATCCCAACTAAAATCTATCCACTCAACAAAAATTAGTTCACACCACAGACTCATCTTGGTCAGGATCGATTTGAAATCTATCATGGTTTCAGAGAAATCATACTCCATGGTAAGTTGTTCTTGTAGAATGTTGAACGACTATCCCAACTAAAATCTATATACTCAACAAAAATTATTTCAGAGAAATCATAGTCCATGTTAAGTTGTTCTTGTAGAATGTTGAACGACTATCCCAACTAAAATCTATCCACTCAACAAAAATTATTTCAGAGAAATCATACTCCATGGTTCGTTGTTCTTGTAGAATTTTGAACGACTATCCCAACTAAAATCTATCCACTCAACAAAAATTATTTCAGAGAAATCATTCTCCATGGTAAGTTGTTCTTGTAGAATGTTGAACGACTACCCCAACTAAAATCTATCCACTCAACAAAAATTATTTCACACCACAGACTCATCTTGGTCAGGATCGATTTGAAATCTATCATGGTTTCAGAGAAATCATAGTCCATGGTAAGTTGTTCTTGTAGAATGTTGAACGACTACCTCTAACTAAAATCTATCCACTCAACAAAAATTATTTCGCACCACAGACTCATCTTGGTCAGGATCGATTTGAAATCTATCATGGTTTCAGAAAAATCATACTCCATGGTTCGTTGTTCTTGTAGAATGTTGAACGACTACCCCAACTAAAATCTATCCACTCAACAAAAATTATTTCACACCACAGACTCATCTTGGTCAGGATCGATTTGAAATCTATCATGGTTTCAGAGAAATCATACGCCATGGTAAGTTGTTCTTGTAGAATGTTGAACGACTACCCCAATTAAAATCTATCCACTCAACAAAAATTATTTCACACCACAGACTCATCTTGGTCAGAATCGATTTGAAATCTATCATGGTTTCAGAGAAATCATACTCCATGGTTCGTTGTTCTTGTAAAATGTTGAACGACTACCCCAACTAAAATCTATCCACTCAACAAAAATTATTTCAGAGAAATCATACTCCATGGTAAGTTGTTCTTGTAGAATGTTGAACGACTACCCCAACTAAAATCTATCCACTCAACAAAAATTATTTCACACCACAGACTCATCTTGGTCAGGATCGATTTGAAATCTATCATGGTTTCAGAGAAATCATACGCCATGGTAAGTTGTTCTTGTAGAATGTTGAACGACTATCCCAACTAAAATCTATCCACTCAACAAAAATTATTTCACACCACAGACTCATCTTGGTCAGGATCGATTTGAAATCTATCATGGCTTCAGAGAAATCATAGTCCATGGTAAGTTGTTCTTGTAGAATGTTGAACGACTACCCCAACTAAAATCTATCCACTCAACAAAAATTATTTCAGAGAATTCATACTCCATGGTAAGTTGTTCTTGTAGAATGTTGAACGACTACCCCAACTAAAATCTATCCACTCAACAAAAATTATTTCAGAGAAATCATACTCCATGGTAAGTTGTTCTTGTAGAATGTTGAACGATTATCCCAACTAAAATTTATCCACTCAACAAAAATTATTTCACACCACAGACTCATCTTGGTCAGGATCGATTTGAAATCTATCATGGTTTCAGAGAAATCATGCTGCATGGTTCGTTGTTCTTGTAGAATGTTGAACGACTATCCCAACTAAAATCTATCCACTCAACAAAAATTATTTCAGAGAAATCATAGTCCATGGTAAGTTGTTCTTGTAGAATGTTGAACGACTACCCCAACTAAAATCTATCCACTCAACAAAAATTATTTCACACCACAGACTCATCTTGTTCAGGATCGATTTGAAATCTATCATGGTTTCAGAGAAATCATACTCCATGGTTCATTGTTCTTGTAGAATGTTGAACGACTATCCCAACTAAAATCTATCCACTCAACAAAAATTATTTCAGAGAAATCATAGTCCATGGTAAGTTGTTCTTGTAGAATGTTGAACGACTACCCCAACTAAAATCTATCCACTCAACAAAAATTATTTCACACCACAGACTCATCTTGGTCAGGATCGATTTGAAATCTATCATGGTTTCAGAGAAATCATACTCCATGGTTCGTTGTTCTTGTAGAATGTTGAACGACTATCCCAACTAAAATCTATCCACTCAACAAAAATTATTTCACACCACAGACTCATCTTGGTCAGGATCGATTTGAAATCTATCATGGTTTCAGAGAAATCATACTCCATGGTAAGTTGTTCTTGTAGAATGTTGAACGACTACCCCAACTAAAATCTATCCACTCAACAAAAATTATTTCAGAGAAATCATACTCCATGATAAGTTGTTCTTGTAGAATGTTGAACGACTATCCCAACTAAAATCTATCCACTCAACAAAAATTATTTCACACCACAGACTCATCTTGGTCAGGATCGATTTGAAATCTATCATGGTTTCAGAGAAATCATACTCCATGGTTCGTTGTTCTTGTAGAATGTTGAACGACTATCCCAACTAAAATCTATATACTCAACAAAAATTATTTCAGAGAAATCATAGTCCATGTTAAGTTGTTCTTGTAGAATGTTGAACGACTATCCCAACTAAAATCTATCCACTCAACAAAAATTATTTCAGAGAAATCATACTCCATATTTCGTTGGTCTTGTAGAATTTTGAACGACTATCCCAACTAAAATCTATCCACTCAACAAAAATTATTTCAGAGAAATCATTCTCCATGGTAAGTTGTTCTTGTAGAATGTTGAACGACTACCCCAACTAAAATCTATCCACTCAACAAAAATTATTTCACACCACAGACTCATCTTGGTCAGGATCGATTTGAAATCTATCATGGTTTCAGAGAAATCATAGTCCATGGTAACTTGTTCTTGTAGAATGTTGAACGACTACCTCTAACTAAAATCTATCCACTCAACAAAAATTATTTCACACCACAGACTCATCTTGGTCAGGATCGATTTGAAATCTATCATGGTTTCAGAAAAATCATACTCCATGGTTCGTTGTTCTTGTAGAATGTTGAACGACTACCTCAACTAAAATCTATCCACTCAACAAAAATTATTTCAGAGAAATCATACTCCATGGTAAGTTGTTCTTGTAGAATGTTGAACGACTACCCCAACTAAAATCTATCCACTCAACAAAAATTATTTCACACCACAGACTAATCTTTTTCAGGATCGATTTGAAATCTATCATGGTTTCAGAGAAATCATACTCCATGGTAAGTTGTTCTTGTAGAATGTTGAACGACTATCCCAACTAAAATCTATCCACTCAACAAAAATTATTTCACACCACAGACTCATCTTGGTCAGGATCGATTTGAAATCTATCATGGTTTCAGAGAAATCATAGTCCATGGTAAGTTGTTCTTGTAGAATGTTGAACGACTACCCCAACTAAAATCTATCCACTCAACAAAAATTATTTCAGAGAATTCATACTCCATGATAAGTTGTTTTTGTAGAATGTTGAACGACTACCCCAACTAAAATCTATCCACTCAACAAAAATTATTTCAGAGAAATCATACTCCATGGTAAGTTGTTCTTGTAGAATGTTGAACGATTATCCCAACTAAAATTTATCCACTCAACAAAAATTATTTCACACCACAGACTCATCTTGGTCAGGATCGATTTGAAATCTATCATGGTTTCAGAGAAATCATACTCCATGGTTCGTTGTTCTTGTAGAATGTTGAACGACTATCCCAACTAAAATCTATCCACTCAACAAAAATTATTTCAGAGAAATCATAGTCCATGGTAAGTTGTTCTTGTAGAATGTTGAACGACTACCCCAACTAAAATCTATCCACTCAACAAAAATTATTTCACACCACAGACTCATCTTGGTCAGGATCGATTTGAAATCTATCATGGTTTCAGAGAAATCATAGTCCACGGCTCGTTGTTCTTGTAGAATGTTGAACGACTATCCCAACTAAAATCTATCCACTCAACAAAAATTATTTCACAGAAATCATAGTCCATGGTAAGTTGTTCTTGTAGAATGTTGAACGACTACCCCAACTAAAATCTATCCACTCAACAAAAATTATTTCACACCACAGACTCATCTTGGTCAGGATCGATTTGAAATCTATCATGGTTTCAGAGAAATCATACTCCATGGTTCGTTGTTCTTGTAGAATGTTGAACGACTATCCCAACTAAAATCCATCCACTCAACAAAAATTATTTCACACCACAGACTCATCTTGGTCAGGATCGATTTGAAATCTATCATGGTTTCAGAGAAATCATACTCCATTGTAAGTTGTTCTTGTAGAATGTTGAACGACTACCCCAACTAAAATCTATCCACTCAACAAAAATTATTTCAGAGAAATCATACTCCATTCTAAGTTGTTCTTGTAGAATGTTGAACGACTATCCCAACTAAAATCTATCCACTCAACAAAAATTATTTCAGAGAAATCATACTCCATATTTCGTTGTTCTTGTAGAATTTTGAACGACTATCCCAACTAAAATCTATCCACTCAACAAAAATTATTTCAGAGAAATCATTCTCCATGGTAAGTTGTTCTTGTAGAATGTTGAACGACTACCCCAACTAAAATCTATCCACTCAACAAAAATTATTTCACACCACAGACTCATCTTGGTCAGGATCGATTTGAAATCTATCATGGTTTCAGAGAAATCATAGTCCATGGTAAGTTGTTCTTGTAGAATGTTGAACGACTACCTCTAACTAAAATCTATCCACTCAACAAAAATTATTTCACACCACAGACTCATCTTGGTCAGGATCGATTTGAAATCTATCATGGTTTCAGAAAAATCATACTCCATGGTTCGTTGTTCTTGTAGAATGTTGACTCCATGGTAAGTTGTTCTTGTAGAATGTTGAACGACTATCCCAACTAAAATCTATCCACTCAACAAAAATTATTTCACACCACAGACTCATCTTGGTCAGGATCGATTTGAAATCTATCATGGTTTCAGAGAAATCATAGTCCATGGTAAGTTGTTCTTGTAGAATGTTGAACGACTACCCCAACTAAAATCTATCCACTCAACAAAAATTATTTCAGAGAATTCATACTCCATGATAAGTTGTTCTTGTAGAATGTTGAACGACTACCCCAACTAAAATCTATCCACTCAACAAAAATTATTTCAGAGAAATCATACTCCATGGTAAGTTGTTCTTGTAGAATGTTGAACGATTATCCCAACTAAAATTTATCCACTCAACAAAAATTATTTCACACCACAGACTCATCTTGGTCAGGATCGATTTGAAATCTATCATGGTTTCAGAGAAATCATACTCCATGGTTCGTTGTTCTTGTAGAATGTTGAACGACTATCCCAACTAAAATCTATCCACTCAACAAAAATTATTTCAGAGAAATCATAGTCCATGGTAAGTTGTTCTTGTAGAATGTTGAACGACTACCCCAACTAAAATCTATCCACTCAACAAAAATTATTTCACACCACAGACTCATCTTGGTCAGGATCGATTTGAAATCTATCATGGTTTCAGAGAAATCATACTCCACGGCTCGTTGTTCTTGTAGAATGTTGAACGACTATCCCAACTAAAATCTATCCACTCAACAAAAATTATTTCAGAGAAATCATAGTCCATGGTAAGTTGTTCTTGTAGAATGTTGAACGACTACCCCAACTAAAATCTATCCACTCAACAAAAATTATTTCATACCACAGACTCATCTTGGTCAGGATCGATTTGAAATCTATCATGGTTTCAGAGAAATCATACTCCATGGTTCGTTGTTCTTGTAGAATGTTGAACGACTATCCCAACTAAAATCCATCCACTCAACAAAAATTATTTCACACCACAGACTCATCTTGGTCAGGATCGATTTGAAATCTATCATGGTTTCAGAGAAATCATACTCCATGGTAAGTTGTTCTTGTAGAATGTTGAACGACTACCCCAACTAAAATCTATCCACTCAACAAAAATTATTTCAGAGAAATCATACTCCATGGTAAGTTGTTCTTGTAGAATGTTGAACGACTATCCCAACTAAAATCTATCCACTCAACAAAAATTATTTCACACCACAGACTCATCTTGGTCAGGATCGATTTGAAATCTATCATGGTTTCAGAGAAATCATACTAAATGGTAAGTTGTTCTTGTAGAATGTTAAACGACTATCCCAACTAAAATCTATATACTCAACAAAAATTATTTCAGAGAAATCATAGTCCATGTTAAGTTGTTCTTGTAGAATGTTGAACGACTATCCCAACTAAAATCTATCCACTCAACAAAAATTATTTCAGAGAAATCATACTCCATGGTTCGTTGTTCTTGTAGAATTTTGAACGACTATCCCAACTAAAATCTATCCACTCAACAAAAATTATTTCAGAGAAATCATTCTCCATGGTAAGTTGTTCTTGTAGAATGTTGAACGACTACCCCAACTAAAATCTATCCACTCAACAAAAATTATTTCACACCACAGACTCATCTTGGTCAGGATCGATTTGAAATCTATCATGGTTTCAGAGAAATCATAGTCCATGGTAAGTTGTTCTTGTAGAATGTTGAACGACTACCTCTAACTAAAATCTATCCACTCAACAAAAATTATTTCACACCACAGACTCACCTCGGTCAGGATCGATTTGAAATCTATCATGGTTTCAGAAAAATCATACTCCATGGTTCGTTGTTCTTGTAGAATGTTGAACGACTACCTCAACTAAAATCTATTTACTCAACAAAAATTATTTCACACCACAGACTCATCTTGGTCAGGATCGATTTGAAATCTATCATGGTTTCAGAGAAATCATACTCCATGGTAAGTAGTTCTTGTAGAATGTTGAACGACTACCCCAACTAAAATCTATCCACTCAACAAAAATTATTTCACACCACAGATTCATCTCGGTCAGGATCGATTTGAAATCTATCATGGTTTCAGAGAAATCATAGTCCATGGTTCGTTGTTCTTGTAAAATGTTGAACGACTACCCCAACTAAAATCTATCCACTCAACAAAAATTATTTCACACCACAGACTCATCTTGGTGAGGATCGATTTGAAATCCATCATGGTTGCAGAGAAATCATACTCCATGGTAAGTTGTTCTTGTAGAATGTTGAACGACTACCCCAACTAAAATCTATAAACTCAACAAAAATTATTTCACACCACAGACTCATCTCGGTCAGGATCGATTTGAAATCTATCATGGTTTCAGAGAAATCATAGTCCATGGTTCGTTGTTCTTGTAAAATGTTGAACGACTACCCCAACTAAAATCTATCCACTCAACAAAAATTATTTCACACCACAGACTCATCTTGGTGAGGATCGATTTGAAATCTATCATGGTTGCAGATAAATCATACTCCATGGTTCGTTGTTCTTGTAGAATGTTGAACGACTATCCCAACTAAAATCTATCCACTCAACAAAAATTATTTCAGAGAAATCATACTCCATGGTAAGTTGTTCTTGTAGAATGTTGAACGACTACCCCAACTAAAATCTATCCACTCAACAAAAATTATTTCACACCACAGACTCATCTTGGTCAGGATCGATTTGAAATCTATCATGGTTTCAGAGAAATCATACTCCATGATAAGTTGTTCTTGTAGAATGTTGAACGACTACCCCAACTAAAATCTATCCACGCAACAAAAATTATTTCAGAGAAAGCATACTCCATGGTTCGTTGTTCTTGTAGAATGTTGAACGACTACCCCAACTAAAATCTATCCACTCAACAAAAATTATTTCGGAGAAATCATACTCCATGGTAAGTTGTTCTTGTAGAATGTTGAACGACTACCCCAACTAAAATCTATCCACTCAACAAAAATTATTTCAGAGAAATCATACTCCATGGTAAGTTGTTCTTGTAGAATGTTGAACGACTACCCCAACTAAAATCTATCCACTCAACAAAAATTATTTCAGAGAAATCATACTCCATGGTAAGTTGTTCTTGTAGAATGTTGAACGACTACCCCAACTAAAATCTATCCACTCAACAAAAATTATTTCACACCACAGACTCATCTTGGTCAGGATCGATTTGAAATCTATCATGGTTTCAGGGAAATCATACTCCATGGTTCGTTGTTCTTGTAAAATGTTGAACGACTACCCCAACTAAAATCTATCCACTCAACAAAAATTATTTCAGAGAAATCATACTCCATGGTAAGTTGTTCTTGTAGAATGTTGAACGACTACCCCAACTAAAATCTATCCACTCAACAAAAATTATTTCACACCACAGACTCATCTTGGTCAGGATCGATTTGAAATCTATCATGGTTTCAGAGAAATCATACTCCATGGTAAGTTGTTCTTGTAGAATGTTGAACGACTATCCCAACTAAAATCTATCCACTCAACAAAAATTATTTCACACCACAGACTCATCTTGGTCAGGATCGATTTGAAATCTATCATGGTTTCAGAGAAATCATACTCCATGGTAAGTTGTTCTTGTAGAATGTTGAACGACTATCCCAACTAACATCTATCCACTCAACAAAAATTATTTCACACCACAGACTCATCTTTGTCAGGATCGATTTGAAATCTATCATGGTTTCAGAGAAATCATAGTCCATGGTAAGTTGTTCTTGTAGAATGTTGAACGACTATCCCAACTAAATTCTATCCGCTCAACAAAAATTATTTCACACCACAGACTCATCTTGGTCAGGATCGATTTGAAATCTATAATGGTTTCAGAGAAATCATACTCCATGGTAAGTTGTTCTTGTAGAATGTTGAACGACTACCCCAACTAAAATCTATCCACTCAACAAAAATTATTTCACACCACAGACTCATCTTGGTCAGGATCGATTTGAAATCTATCATGGTTTCAGAGAAATCATAGTCCATGGGAAGTTGTTCTTGTAGAATGTTGAACGACTACCCCAACTAACATCTATCCACTCAACAAAAATTACTTCAGAGAAATCATTGTCCATGGTAAGTTGTTCTTGTAGAATGTTGAACGACTACCCCAACTAAAATCTATCCACTCAACAAAAATTATTTCAGAGAAATCATACTCCATGGTTCGTTGTTCTTGTAGAATGTTGAACGACTACCCCAACTAAAATCTATCCACTCAACAAAAATTATTTCACACCACAGACTCATCTTGGTCAGGATCGATTTGAAATCTATCATGGTTTCAGAGAAATCATACTCCATGGTAAGTTGTTCTTGTAGAATGTTGAACGACTACCCCAACTAAAATCTATCCACTCAACAAAAATTATTTCACACCACAGACTCATCTTGGTCAGGATCGATTTGAAATCTATCATGGTTTCAGAGAAATCATAGTCCATGGGAAGTTGTTCTTGTAGAATGTTGAACGACTACCCCAGCTAACATCTATCCACTCAACAAAAATTACTTCAGAGAAATCATTGTCCATGGTAAGTTGTTCTTGTAGAATGTTGAACGACTACCCCAACTAAAATCTATCCACTCAACAAAAATTATTTCAGAGAAATCATACTCCATGGTAAGTTGTTCTTGTAGAATGTTGAACGACTACCCCAACTAAAATCTATCCACTCAACAAAAATTATTTCACACCACAGACTCATCTTGGTCAGGATCGATTTGAAATCTATTATGGTTTCAGAGAAATCATAGTCCATGGTAAGTTGTTCTTGTAGAATGTTGAACGACTACCCCAACTAAAATCTATCCACTCAACAAAAATTATTTCAGAGAAATCATACTCCATGGTAAGTTGTTCTTGCAGAATGTTGAACGACTACCCCAACTAAAATCTATCCACTCAACAAAAATTATTTCAGAGAAATCATACTCCATGATAAGTTGTTCTTGTAGAATGTTGAACGACTATCCCAACTAAAATCTATCCACTCAACAAAAATTATTTCACAAAACAGACTCATCTTGGTCAGGATCGATTTGAAATCTATCATGGTTTCAGAGAAATCATACTCCATGGTTCGTTGTTCTTGTAGAATGTTGAACGACTATCCCAACTAAAATCTATCCACTCAACAAAAATTATTTCAGAGAAATCATAGTATATGTTAAGTTGTTCTTGTAGAATGTTGAACGACTACCCCAACTAAAATCTATCCACTCAACAAAAATTATTTCACACCACAGACTCATCTTGGTCATGGTTGAATGTTGAACGACTACCCCAACTAAAATCTATCCACTCAACAAAAATTATTTCACACCACAGACTCATCTTGGTCAGGATCGATTTGAAATCTATCATGGTTTCAGAGAAATCATACTCCATGGTAAGTAGTTCTTGTAGAATGTTGAGCGACTACCCCAACTAAAATCTATCCACTCAACAAAAATTATTTCACACCACAGACTCATCTTGGTCAGGATCGATTTGAAATCTATCATGGTTTCAGAGAAATCATACTCCATGGTAAGTTGTTCTTGTAGAATGTTGAACGACTACCCCAACTAAAATCTATCCACTCAACAAAAATTATTTCAGAGAAATCATACTCCATGGTAAGTTGTTCTTGTAGAATGTTGAACGACTATCCCAACTAAAATCTATCCACTCAACAAAAATTATTTCACACCACAGACTCATCTTGGTCAGGATCGATTTGAAGTCTATCATGATTTCAGAGAAATCATACTCCATGGTAAGTTGTTCTTGTAGAATGTTGAACGACTATCCCAACTAAAATCTATATACTCAACAAAAATTATTTCAGAGAAATCATAGTCCATGGTTCGTTGTTCTTGTAGAATTTTGAACGACTATCCCAACTAAAATCTATCCACTCAACAAAAATTATTTCAGAGAAATCATTCCCCATGATAAGTTGTTCTTGTAGAATGTTGAACGACTACCCCAACTAAAATCTATCCACTCAACAAAAATTATTTCACACCACAGACTCATCTTGGTCAGGATCGATTTGAAATCTATCATGGTTTCAGAGAAATCATAGTCCATGGTAAGTTGTTCTTGTAGAATGTTGAACGACTACCCCAACTAAAATCTATCCACTCAACAAAAATTATTTCACACCACAGACTCATCTTGGTCAGGATCGATTTGAAATCTATCATGGTTTCAGAGAAATCATACTCCATGGTTCATTGTTCTTGTAAAATGTTGAACGACTACCCCAACTAAAATCTATCCACTCAGCAAAAATTATTTCACACCACAGACTCATCTTGGTCAGGATCGATTTGAAATCTATCATGGTTTCAGAGAAATCATACTCCATGGTAAGTAGTTCTTGTAGAATGTTGAGCGACTACCCCAACTAAAATCTATCCACTCAACAAAAATTATTTCACACCACAGACTCATCTTGGTCAGGATCGATTTAAATTCTATCATGGTTTCAGAGAAATCATAGTCCATTGTTCGTTGTTCTTGTAAAATGTTGAACGACTACCCCAACTAAAATCTATCCACTCAACAAAAATTATTTCAGAGAAATCATACTCCATGGTTCGTTGTTCTTGTAGCATGTTGAACGACTACCCCAACTAAAATCTATCCACTCAACAAAAATTATTTCAGAGAAATCATACTCCATGGTAAGTTGTTCTTGTAGAATGTTGAACGACTACCCCAACTAAAATCTATCCACTCAACAAAAATTATTTCAGAGAAATCATACTCCATGGTAAGTTGTTCTTGTAGAATGTTGAACGACTACCCCTAACTAAAATCTATCCACTCAACAAAAATTATTTCAGAGAAATCATACTCCATGGTAAGTTGTTCTTGTAGAATGTTGAACGACTACCCCAACTAAAATCTATTCACTCAACAAAAATTATTTCACACCACAGACTCATCTTGGTCAGGATCGATTTGAAATCTATCATGGTTTCAGAGAAATCATAGTCCATGGTAAGTTGTTCTTGTAGAATGTTGAACGACTATCCCAACTAAAATCTATCCACTCAACAAAAATTATTTCACACCACAGACTCATCTTTTTCAGGATCGATTTGAAATCTATCATGGTTTCAGAGAAATCATACTCCATTGTAAGTTGTTCTTGTAGAATGTTGAACGACTATCCCAACTAAAATCTATCCACTCAACAAAAATTATTTCACACCACAGACTCATCTTGGTCAGGATCGATTTGAAATCTATCATGGTTTCAGAGAAATCATACTCCATGGTGAGTTGTTCTTGTAGAATGTTGAACGACTACCCCAACTAAAATCTATCCACTCAACAAAAATTATTTCAGAGAAATCATACTCCATGGTTCGTTGTTCTTGTAGAATGTTGAACGACTACCCCAACTAAAATCTATCCACTCAACAAAAATTATTTCACACCACAGACTCATCTTGGTCAGGATCGATTTGAAACCTATCATGGTTTCAGAGAAATCATACTCCATGGTTCGTTGTTCTTGTAGAATGTTGAACGACTACCCCAACTAACATCTATCCACTCAACAAAAATTATTTCAGAGAAATCATAGTCCATGGTAAGTCGTTCTTGTAGAATGTTGAACGACTACCCCAACTAAAATCTATCCACTCAACAAAAATTATTTCAGAGAAATCATACTCCATGGTTCGTTGTTCTTGTAGAATGTTGACCCAACTCAAATCTATCCACTCAACAAAAATTATTTCAGAGAAATCATACTCCATGGTAAGTTGTTCTTGTAGAATGTTGAACGACTACCCCAACTAAAATCTATCCACTCAACAAAAATTATTTCAGAGAAATCATACTCCATGGTAAGTTGTTCTTGTAGAATGTTGAACGACTACCCCTAACTAAAATCTATTCACTCAACAAAAATTATTTCAGAGAAATCATACTCCATGGTAAGTTGTTCTTGTAGAATGTTGAACGACTATCCCAACTAAAATCTATCCACTCAACAAAAATTATTTCACACCACAGACTCATCTTGGTCAGGATCGATTTGAAATCTATCATGGTTTCAGAGAAATCATACTCCATGGTGAGTTATTCTTGTAGAATGTTGAACGACTACCCCAACTAAAATCTATCCACTCAACAAAAATTATTTCAGAGAAATCATACTCCATGGTTCGTTGTTCTTGTAGAATGTTGAACGACTACCCCAACTAAAATCTATCCACTCAACAAAAATTATTTCACACCACAGACTCATCTTGGTCAGGATCGATTTGAAACCTATCATGGTTTCAGAGAAATCATACTCCATGGTTCGTTGTTCTTGTAGAATGTTGAACGACTACCCCAACTAACATCTATCCACTCAACAAAAATTATTTCAGAGAAATCATAGTCCATGGTAAGTTGTTCTTGTAGAATGTTGAACGACTACCCCAACTAAAATCTATCCACTCAACAAAAATTATTTCACACCACAGACTCATCTTGGTCAGGATCGATTTGAAACCTATCATGGTTTCAGAGAAATCATACTCCATGGTTCGTTGTTCTTGTAGAATGTTGAACGACTACCCCAACTAACATCTATCCACTCAACAAAAATTATTTCAGAGAAATCATACTCCATGGTTCATTGTTCTTGTAAAATGTGGAACGACTACCCCAACTAAAATCTATCCACTCAACAAAAATTATTTCACAGTACAGACTCATCTTGGTCAGGATCGATTTGAAAACTATCATGGTTTCAGAGAAATCATACTCCATGGTAAGTAGTTCTTGTAGAATGTTGAACGACTACCCCAACTAAAATCTATCCACTCAACAAAAATTATTTCACACCACAGGCTCATCTTGGTCAGGATCGATTTGAAATCTATCATGGTTTCAGAGAAATCATAGTCCATGGTTCGTTGTTCTTGTAAAATGTTGAACGACTACCCCAACTAAAATCTATCCACTCAACAAAAATTATTTCACACCACAGACTCATCTTGGTCAGGATCGATTTGAAATCTATCATGGTTGCAGAGAAATCGTACTCCATGGTAAGTTGTTCTTGTAGAATGGAGAACGACTATCCCAACTAAAATCTATCCACTCAACAAAAATTATTTCAGAGAAATCATACTCCATGGTAAGTTGTTCTTGTAGAATGTTGAACGACTACCCCAACTAAAATCTATCCACTCAACAAAAATTATTTCACACTACAGATTCATCTTGGTCAGGATCGATTTGAAATCTATCATGGTTTCAGAGAAATCATACTCCATGATAAGTTGTTCTTGTAGAATGTTGAACGACTACCCCAACTAAAATCTATCCACGCAACAAAAATTATTTCAGAGAAATCATACTCCATGGTAAGTTGTTCTTGTAGAATGTTGAACGACTACCCCAACTAAAATCTATCCACTCAACAAAAATTATTTCAGAGAAATCATACTCCATGGTAAGTTGTTCTTGTAGAATGTTGAACGACTACCCCTAACTAAAATCTATCCACTCAACAAAAATTATTTCAGAGAAATCATACTCTATGGTTCGTTGTTCTTGTAGAATGTTGAACGACTACCCCAACTAAAATCTATCCACTCAACAAAAATTATTTCACACCACAGACTCATCTTGGTCAGGATCGATTTGAAATCTATCATGGTTTCAGAGAAATCATACTCCATGGTTCGTTGTTCTTGTAGAATGTTGAACGACTACCCCAACTAAAATCTATCCACTCAACAAAAATTATTTCACACCTCAGACTCATCTTGGTCAGGATCGATTTGAAATCTATCATGGTTTCAGAGAAATCATACTCCATGGTTCGTTGTTCTTGTAGAATGTTGAACGACTACCCCAACTAAAATCTATCCACTCAACAAAAATTATTTCACACCACAGACTCATCTTGGTCAGGATCGATTTGAAACCTATCATGGTTTCAGAGAAATCATACTCCATGGTTCGTTGTTCTTGTAGAATGTTGAACGACTACCCCAACTAAAATCTATCCACTCAACAAAAATTATTTCACACCACAGACTCATCTTGGTCAGGATCGATTTGAAATCTATCATGGTTTCAGAGAAATCATAGTCCATGGTAAGTTGTTCTTTTAGAATGTTGAACGACTATCCCAACTAAAATCTATCCACTCAACAAAAATTATTTCACACCACAGACTCATCTTGGTCAGGATCGATTTGAAATCTATCATGGTTTCAGAGAAATCATAGTAAATGGTAAGTTGTTCTTGTAGAATGTTGAACGACTATCCCAACTAAAATCTATCCACTCAACAAAAATTATTTCACACCACAGACTCATCTTGGTCAGGATCGATTTGAAATCTATCATGGTTGCAGAGAAATCATACTCCATGGTAAGTTGTTCTTGTAGAATGTTGAACGACTATCCCAACTAAAATCTATCCACTCAACAAAAATTATTTCAGAGAAATCATACTCCATGGTAAGTTGTTCTTCTAGAATGTTGAACGACTACCCCAACTAAAATCTATCCACTCAACAAAAATTATTTCACACCACAGACTCATCTTGGTCAGGATCGATTTGAAATCTATCATGGTTTCAGAGAAATCATACTCCATGATAAGTTGTTCTTGTAGAATGTTGAACGACTACCCCAACTAAAATCTATCCACGCAACAAAAATTATTTCAGAGAAATCATACTCCATGGTTCGTTGTTCTTGTAGAATGTTGAACGACTACCCCAACTAAAATCTATCCACTCAACAAAAATTATTTCAGAGAAATCATACTCCATGGTAAGTTGTTCTTGTAGAATGTTGAACGACTACCCCAACTAAAATCTATCCACTCAACAAAAATTATTTCAGAGAAATCATACTCCATGGTAAGTTGTTCTTGTAGAATGTTGAACAACTACCCCTAACTAAAATCTATCCACTCAACAAAAATTATTTCAGAGAAATCATACTCCATGGTAAGTTGTTCTTGTAGAATGTTGAACGACTATCCCAACTAAAATCTATCCACTCAACAAAAATTATTTCACACCACAGACTCATCTTGATCAGGATCGATTTGAAATCTATCATGGTTTCAGAGAAATCATACTCCATGGTGAGTTGTTCTTGTAGAATGTTGAACGACTACCCCAACTAAAATCTATCCACTCAACAAAAATTATTTCAGAGAAATCATACTCCATGGTTAGTTGTTCTTGTAGAATGTTGAACGACTACCCCAACTAAAATCTATCCACTCAACAAAAATTATTTCACACCACAGACTCATCTTGGTCAGGATCGATTTGAAACCTATCATGGTTTCAGAGAAATCATACTCCATGGTTCGTTGTTCTTGTAGAATGTTGAACGACTACCCCAACTAACATCTATCCACTCAACAAAAATTATTTCAGAGAAATCATACTCCATGGTAAGTTGTTCTTGTAGAATGTTGAACGACTACCCCAACTAAAATCTATCCACTCGACAAAAATTATTTCACACCACAGACTCAACTTGGTCAGGTTCGATTTGAAATCTATCATGGTTTCAGAGAAATCATACTCCATGGTAAGTTGTTCTTGTAGAATGTTGAACGACTACCCCAACTAAAATCTATCCACTCAACAAAAATTATTTCAGAGAAATCATACTCCATGGTAAGTTGTTCTTGTAGAATGTTGAGCGACTACCCCAACTAAAATCTATCCACTAAAAAAAAATTATTTCAGAGAAATCATACTCCATGGTTCGTTGTTCTTGTAGAATGTTGAACGACTACCCCAACTAAAATCTATCCACTCAACAAAAATTATTTCACACCACAGACTCATCTTGGTCAGGATCGATTTGAAATCTATCATGGTTTCAGAGAAATCATACTCCATGGTTCGTTGTTCTTGTAGAATGTTGAACGACTACCCCAACTAAAATCTATCCACTCAACAAAAATTATTTCAAAGAAATCATACTCCATGGTAAGTTGTTCTTGTAGAATGTTGAACGACTACCCCAACTAAAATCTATCCACTCAACAAAAATTATTTCAGAAAAATCATAGTCCATGGTAAGTTGTTCTTGTAGAATGTTGAACGACTATCCCAACTAAAATATATCCACTCAACAAAAATTATTTCACACCACAGACTCATCTTGGTCAGGATCGATTTGAAATCTATCATGGTTTCAGAGAAATCATACTCCATGGTAAGTTGTTCTTGTAGAATGTTGAACGACTATCCCAACTAAAATCTATCCACTCAACAAAAATTATTTCAGAGAAATCATACTCCATGGTTCGTTGTTCTTGTAGAATGTTGAACGACTATCCCAACTAAAATCTATCCACTCAACAAAAATTATTTCAGAGAAATCATACTCCATGGTAAGTTGTTCTTGTAGAATGTTGAACGACTACAACTAACTAAAATCTATCCACTCAACAAAAATTATTTCAGAGAAATCATACTCCATGGTAAGTTGTTCTTGTAGAATGTTGAACGACTACAACTAACTAAAATCTATCCACTCAACAAAAATTATTTCAGAGAAATCATACTCCATGGTAAGTTGTTCTTGTAGAATGTTGAACGACTACCAAAACTAAAATCTATCCACTCAACAAAAATTATTTCACACCACAGACTCATCTTGGTCAGGATCGATTTGAAATCTATCATGGTTTCAGAGAAATCATACTCCATGATAAGTTGTTCTTGTAGAATGTTGAACGACTACCCCAACTAAAATCTATCCACGCAACAAAAATTATTTCAGAGAAATCATACTCCATGGTTCGTTGTTCTTGTAGAATGTTGAACGACTACCCCAACTAAAATCTATCCACTCAACAAAAATTATTTCAGAGAAATCATACTCCATGGTAAGTTGTTCTTGTAGAATGTTGAACGACTACCCCAACTAAAATCTATCCACTCAACAAAAATTATTTCAGAGAAATCATACTCCATGGTAAGTTGTTCTTGTAGAATGTTGAACAACTACCCCTAACTAAAATCTATCCACTCAACAAAAATTATTTCAGAGAAATCATACTCCATGGTAAGTTGTTCTTGTAGAATGTTGAACGACTATCCCAACTAAAATCTATTGACTCAACAAAAATTATGTCACACCACAGACTCATCTTGATCAGGATCGATTTGAAATCTATCATGGTTTCAGAGAAATCATACTCCATGGTGAGTTGTTCTTGTAGAATGTTGAACGACTACCCCAACTAAAATCTATCCACTCAACAAAAATTATTTCACACCACAGACTCATCTTGGTCAGGATCGATTTGAAATCTATCATGGTTTCAGAGAAATCATACTCCATGGTTCGTTGTTCTTGTAGGATGTTGAACGACTACCCCAACTAAAATCTATCCACTCAACAAAAATTATTTCACACCACAGACTCATCTTGGTCAGGATCGATTTGAAATCTATCATGGTTTCAGAGAAATCATACTCCATGGTAAGTTGTTCTTGTAGAATGTTGAACGACTACCCCAACTAAAATCTATCCACTCAACAAAAATTATTTCACAATACGGACTCATCTTGGTCAGGATCGATTTGAAATCTATCATGGTTTCAGAGAAATCATACTCCATGGTAAGTTGTTCTTGTAGAATGTTGAACGACTATCACAACTAAAATCTATCCACTCAACAAAAATTATTTCAGAGAAATCATAGTCCATGGTAAGTTGTTCTTGTAGAATGTTGAACGACTACCCCAACTAAAATCTATCCACTCAACAAAAATTATTTCAGAGAAATCATACTCCATGGTAAGTTGTTCTTGTAGAATGTTGAACGACTACCCCAACTATAATCTATCCACTCAACAAAAATTATTTCACACCACAGACTCATCTTGGTCAGGATCGATTTGAAATCTATCATGGTTTCAGAGAAATCATACTCCATGGTTCGTTGTTCTTGTAGAATGTTCAACGACTACCCCAAATAAAATCTATCCACTCAACAAAAATTATTTCACACCACAGACTCATCTTGGACAGAATCGATTTGAAATCTATCATGGTTTCAGAGAAATCATACTCCATGGTAAGTTGTTCTTGTAGAATGTTGAACGACTATCCCAACTAAAATCTATCCACTCAACAAAAATTATTTCACACCACAGACTCATCTTGGTCAGGATCGATTTGAAATCTATCATGGTTTCAGAGAAATCATACTCCATGGTGAGTTGTTCTTGTAGAATGTTGAACGACTACCCCAACTAAAATCTATCCACTCAACAAAAATTATTTCAGAGAAATCATACTCCATGGTTCGTTGTTCTTGTAGAATGTTGAACGACTACAACAACTAAAATCTATCCTCTCAACAAAAATTATTTCACACCACAGACTCATCTTGGTCAGGATCGATTTGAAATCTATCATGGTTTCAGAGAAATCATAGTCCATGGTAAGTTGTTCTCGTAGAATGTTGAACGACTATCCCAACTAAAATCTATCCACTAAAAAAAAGTTATTTTACACCACAGACTCATCTTGGTCAGGATCGATTTGAAATCTATCATGGTTTCAGAGAAATCATAGTCCATGGTAAGTTGTTCTTGTAGAATGTTGAACGACTATCCCAACTAAAATTTATCCACTCAACAAAAATTATTTCACACCACAGACTCATCTTGGTCAGGATCGATTTGAAATCTATCATGGTTTCAGAGAAATCATACTCCATGGTTCGTTGTTCTTGTAGAATGTTGAACGACTATCCCAACTAAAATCTATCCACTCAACAAAAATTATTTCACACCACAGACTCATCTTGGTCAGGATCGATTTGAGATCTATCATGGTTTCAGAGAAATCATACTCCATGGTAAGTTGTTCTTGTAGAATGTTGAACGAATACCCCAAATAAAATTTATCCACTCAACAAAAATTATTTCACACCACAGACTCATCTTGGTCAGGATCGATTTGAAATCTATCATGGTTTCAGAGAAATCATAGTCCATGGTAAGTTGTTCTTGTAGAATGTTGAACGACTACCCCAACTAAAATCTATCCACTCAACAAAAATTATTTCAGAAAAATCATAGTCCATGGTAAGTTGTTCTTGTAGAATGTTGAACGACTATCCCAACTAAAATCTATCCACTCAACAAAAATTATTTCACACCACAGACTCATCTTGGTCAGGATCGATTTGAAATCTATCATGGTTTCAGAGAAATCATACTCCATGGTAAGTTGTTCTTGTAGAATGTTGAACGACTATCCCAACTAAAATCTATCCACTCAACAAAAATTATTTCAGAGAAATCATACTCCATGGTAAGTTGTTCTTGTAGAATGTTGAACGACTACCCCAACTAAAATCTATCCACTCAACAAAAATTATTTCAGAGAAATCATACTCCATGGTTCGTTGTTCTTGTAGAATGTTGAACGACTACCCCAACTAAAATCTATCCACTCAACAAAAATTATTTCACAGTACAGACTCATCTTGGTCAGGATCGATTTGAAAACTATCATGGTTTCAGAGAAATCATACTCCATGGTTCGTTGTTCTTGTAGAATGTTGAACGACTACCCCAACTAAAATTTATCCACTCAACAAAAATTATTTCAGAGAAATCATACTCCATGTTAAGTTGTTCTTGTAGAATGTTGAACGACTACCCCATCTAAAATCTATCCACTCAACAAAAATTATTTCACACCACAGACTCATCTTGGTCAGGATCGATTTGAAATCTATCATGGTTTCAGAGAAATCATAGTCCATGGTAAGTTGTTCTTGTAGAATGTTGAACGACTATCCCAACTAAAATTTATCCACTCAACAAAAATTATTTCACAAAACAGACTCATCTTGGTCAGGATCGATTTGAAATCTATCATGGTTTCAGAGAAATCATACTCCATGGTTCGTTGTTCTTGTAGAATGTTGAACGACTATCCCAACTAAAATCTATCCACTCAACAAAAATTATTTCACACCACAGACTCATCTTGGTCAGGATCGATTTGAGATCTATCATGGTTTCAGAGAAATCATACTCCATGGTAAGTTGTTCTTGTAGAATGTTGAACGAATACCCCAAATAAAATCTATCCACTCAACAAAAATTATTTCACACCACAGACTCATCTTGGTCAGGATCGATTTGAAATCTATCATGGTTTCAGAGAAATCATAGTCCATGGTAAGTTGTTCTTGTAGAATGTTGAACGACTACCCCAACTAAAATCTATCCACTCAACAAAAATTATTTCAGAAAAATCATAGTCCATGGTAAGTTGTTCTTGTAGAATGTTGAACGACTATCCCAACTAAAATCTATCCACTCAACAAAAATTATTTCACACCACAGACTCATCTTGGTCAGGATCGATTTGAAATCTATCATGGTTTCAGAGAAATCATACTCCATGGTAAGTTGTTCTTGTAGAATGTTGAACGACTATCCCAACTAAAATCTATCCACTCAACAAAACTTATTTCAGAGAAATCATACTCCATGGTAAGTTGTTCTTGTAGAATGTTGAACGACTACCCCAACTGAAATCTATCCACTCAACAAAAATTATTTCAGAGAAATCATACTCCATGGTTCGTTGTTCTTGTAGAATGTTGAACGACTACCCCAACTAAAATCTATCCACTCAACAAAAATTATTTCACAGTACAGACTCATCTTGGTCAGGATCGATTTGAAAACTATCATGGTTTCAGAGAAATCATACTCCATGGTTCGTTGTTCTTGTAGAATGTTGAACGACTACCCCAACTAAAATCTATCCACTCAACAAAAATTATTTCAGAGAAATCATACTCCATGTTAAGTTGTTCTTGTAGAATGTTGAACGACTACCCCATCTAAAATCTATCCACTCAACAAAAATTATTTCACACCACAGACTCATCTTGGTCAGGATCGATTTGAAATCTATCATGGTTTCAGAGAAATCATACTCCATGGTAAGTTGTTCTTGTAGAATGTTGAACGACTATCCCAACTAAAATCTATCCACTCAACAAAAATTATTTCAGAGAAATCATACTCTATCCACTCAACAAAAATTATTTCAGAGAAATCATACTCCATGGTAAGTTGTTCTTGTAGAATGTTGAACGACTACCCCAACTAAAATCTATCCACTCAACAAAAATTATTTCACACCACAGACTCATCTTGGTCAGGATCGATTTGAAATCTATCATGGTTTCAGAGAAATCATACTCCATGGTTCGTTGTTCTTGTAGAATGTTGAACGACTACCCCAACTAAAATCTATCCGCTCAACAAAAATTATTTCAGAGAAATCATACTCCATGGTTCGTTGTTCTTGTAGAATGTTGAACGACTACCCCAACTAAAATCTATCCACTCAACAAAAATTATTTCACACCACAGACTCATCTTGGTCAGGATCGATTTGAAAACTATCATGGTTTCAGAGAAATCATACTCCATGGTTCGTTGTTCTTGTAGAATGTTGAACGACTACCCCAACTAAAATCTATCCACTCAACAAAAATTATTTCAGAGAAATCATACTCCATGTTAAGTTGTTCTTGTAGAATGTTGAACGACTACCCCATCTAAAATCTATCCACTCAACAAAAATTATTTCACAGCACAGACTCATCTTATTCGGGATCGATTTGAAATCTATCATGGTTTCAGAGAAATCATAGTCCATGGTAAGTTGTTCTTGTAAAATGTTGAACGACTATCCCAACTAAAATCTATCCACTCAACAAAAATTATTTCACACCACAGACTCATATTGGTCATAATCGATTTGAAATCTATCATGGTTTCAGAGAAATCATAGTCCATGGTAAGTTGTTCTTGTAGAATGTTAAACGACTACCCCAACTAAAATCTATCCACTCAACAAAAATTATTTCACACCACAGACTCATCTTGGTCAGGATCGATTTGAAATCTATCATGGTTGCAGAGAAATCATACTCCATGGTAAGTTGTTCTTGTAGAATGTTGAACGACTACCCCAACTAAAATCTATCCACGCAACAAAAATTATTTCAGAGAAATCATACTCCATGATTCGTTGTTCTTGTAGAATGTTGAACGACTACCCCAACTGAAATCTATCCACTCAACAAAAATTATTTCAGAGAAATCATACTCCATGGTAAGTTGTTCTTGTAGAATGTTGAACGACTACCTCAACTAAAATCTATCCACTCAACAAAAATTATTTCACACCACAGACTCATCTTGGTCAGGATCGATTTGAAATCTATCATGGTTTCAGAGAAATCATACTCCATGGTTCGTTGTTCTTGTAGAATGTTGAACGACTACCCCAACTAAAATCTATCCACTCAACAAAAATTATTTCACACCACAGACTCATCTTGGTCAGGATCGATTTGAAATCTATCATGGTTTCAGAGAAATCATACTCCATGGTAAGTTGTTCTTGTAGAATGTTGAACGACTATCCCAACTAGAATCTATCCACTCAACAAAAATTATTTCACACCACAGACTCATCTTGGTCAGGATCGATTTGAAATCTATCATGGTTTCAGAGAAATCATACTCCATGGTTCGTTGTTCTTGTAGAATGTTGAACGACTACCCCAACTAAAATCTATCCACTCAACAAAAATTATTTCAGAGAAATCATACTCCATGGTAAGTTTTTCTTGTAGAATGTTGAACGACTACCTCAACTAAAATCTATCCACTCAACAAAAATTATTTCACACCACAGACTCATCTTGGTCAGGATCGATTTGAAATCTATCATGGTTTCAGAGAAATCATACTCCATGGTTCGTTGTTCTTGTAGAATGTTGAACGACTACCCCAACTAAAATCTATCCACTCAACAAAAATTATTTCACACCACAGACTCATCTTGGTCAGGATCGATTTGAAATCTATCATGGTTTCAGAGAAATCATAGTCCATGGTAAGTTGTTCTTGTAGAATGTTGAACGACTATCCCAACTAAAATCTATCCACTCAACAAAAATTATTTCACACCACAGACTCATCTTGGTCAGGATCGATTTGAAATCTATCATGGTTTCAGAGAAATCATAGTCCATGGTAAGTTGTTCTTGTAGAATGTTAAACGACTATCCCAACTAAAATCTATCCACTCAACAAAAATTATTTCACACCACAGACTCATCTTGGTCAGGATCGATTTGAAATCTATCATGGTTTCAGAGAAATCATACTCCATGGTTCGTTGTTCTTGTAGAATGTTGAACGACTATCCCAACTAAAATCTATCCACTCAACAAAAATTATTTCACACCTCAGACTCATCTTGGTCAGGATCGATTTGACATCTATCATGGTTTCAGAGAAATCATACTCCATGGTTCGTTGTTCTTGTAGAATGTTGAACGACTACCCCATCTAAAATCTATCCACTCCACAAAAATTATTTCACACCACAGACTCATCTTGGTCAGGATCGATTTGAAATCTATTATGGTTTCAGAGAAATCATAGTCCATGGTAAGCTGTTCTTGTAGAATGTTGAACGACTATCCCAACTAAAATCTATCCGCTCAACAAAAATTATTTCACACCACAGACTCACCTTGGTCAAAATCGATTTGAAATCTATAATGGTTGCAGAGAAATCATACTCCATGGTAAGTTGTTCTTGTAGAATGTTGAACGACTACCCCAACTAAAATCTATCCACTCAGCAAAAATTATTTCACACCACAGACTCATCTTGGTCAGGATCGATTTGAAATCTATCATGGTTTCAGAGAAATCATACTCCATGGTTCGTTGTTCTTGTAGAATGTTGAACGACTACCCCAACTAAAATCTATCCACTCAACAAAAATTATTTCACACCACAGACTCATCTTGGTCAGGATCGATTTGAAATCTATCATGGTTTCAGAGAAATCATACTCCATGGTTCGTTGTTCTTGTAGAATGTTGAACGACTACCCCAACTAAAATCTATCCACTCAACAAAAATTATTTCACACCACAGACTCATCTTGGTCAGGATCGATTTGAAATCTATCATGGTTTCAGAGAAATCATAGTCCATGGTAAGCTGTTCTTGTAGAATGTTGAACGACTATCCCAACTAAAATCTATCCGCTCAACAAAAATTATTTCACACCACAGACTCACCTTGGTCAAAATCGATTTGAAATCTATAATGGTTGCAGAGAAATCATACTCCATGGTAAGTTGTTCTTGTAGAATGTTGAACGACTATCCCAACTAAAATCTATCCACTCAACAAAAATTATTTCACACCTCAGACTCATCTTGGTCAGGATCGATTTGAAATCTATCATGGTTTCAGAGAAATCATACTCCATGGTAAGTTGTTCTTGTAGAATGTTGAACGACTACCTCAACTAAAATCTATCCACTCAACAAAAATTATTTCACACCACAGACTCATCTTGGTCAGGATCGATTTGAAATCTATCATGGTTTCAGAGAAATCATACTCCATGGTTCGTTGTTCTTGTAGAATGTTGAACGACTACCCCAACTAAAATCTATCCACTCAACAAAAATTATTTCACACCACAGACTCATCTTGGTCAGGATCGATTTGAAATCTATCATGGTTTCAGAGAAATCATAGTCCATGGTAAGTTGTTCTTGTAGAATGTTGAACGACTATCCCAACTAAAATCTATCCACTCAACAAAAATTATTTCACACCACAGACTCATCTTGGTCAGGATCGATTTGAAATCTATCATGGTTTCAGAGAAATCATAGTCCATGGTAAGTTGTTCTTGTAGAATGTTGAACGACTATCCCAACTAAAATCTATCCACTCAACAAAAATTATTTCACACCACAGACTCATCTTGGTCAGGATCGATTTGAAATCTATCATGGTTTCAGAGAAATCATACTCCATGGTTCGTTGTTCTTGTAGAATGTTGAACGACTATCCCAACTAAAATCTATCCACTCAACAAAAATTATTTCACACCTCAGACTCATCTTGGTCAGGATCGATTTGACATCTATCATGGTTTCAGAGAAATCATACTCCATGGTAAGTTGTTCTTGTAGAATGTTGAACGACTACCCCATCTAAAATCTATCCACTCAACAAAAATTATTTCACACCACAGACTCATCTTGGTCAGGATCGATTTGAAATCTATCATGGTTTCAGAGAAATCATAGTCCATGGTAAGCTGTTCTTGTAGAATGTTGAACGACTATCCCAACTAAAATCTATCCGCTCAATAAAAATTATTTCACACCACAGACTCACCTTGGTCAAAATCGATTTGAAATCTATAATGGTTGCAGAGAAATCATACTCCATGGTAAGTTGTTCTTGTAGAATGTTGAACGACTACCCCAACTAAAATCTATCCACTCAGCAAAAATTATTTCACACCACAGACTCATCTTGGTCAGGATCGATTTGAAATCTATCGTGGTTTCAGAGAAATCATAGACCATGGTAAGTTGTTCTTGTAGAATGTTGAACGACTACCCCAACTAAAATCTATCCACTCAAGAAAAATTATTTCAGAGAAATCATACTCCATGGTAAGTTGTTCTTGTAGAATGTTGAACGACTACCCCAACTAAAATCTATCCACTCAACAAAAATTATTTCACACCACAGACTCATCTTGGTCAGGATCGATTTGAAATCTATCATGGTTTCAGAGAAATCATAGTTAATGGTAAGGTGTTCTTGTAGAATGTTGAACGACTACCCCAACTAAAATCTATCCACTCAACAAAAATTATTTCAGAGAAATCATTCTCCATGGTAAGTTGTTCTTGTAGAATGTTGAACGACTACCCCAACTAAAATCTATCCACTCAACAAAAATTATTTCAGAGAAATCATACTCCATGGTTCGTTGTTCTTGTAGAATGTTGAACGACTACCCCAACTAAAATCTATCCACTCAACAAAAATTATTTCACACCACAGACTCATCTTGGTCAGGATCGATTTGAAATCTATCATGGTTTCAGAGAAATCATACTCCATGGTTCGTTGTTCTTGTAGAATGTTGAACGACTATCCCAACTAAAATCTATCCACTCAACAAAAATTATTTCAGAGAAATCATACTCCATGGTAAGTTGTTCTTGTAGAATGTTGAACGACTACCCCAACTAAAATCTATCCACTCAACAAAACTTATTTCACACCACAGACTCATCTTGGTCAGGATCGATTTGAAATCTATCATGGTTGCAGAGAAATCATACTCCATGGTAAGTTGTTCTTGTAGAATGTTGAACGACTACCCCAATTAAAATCTATCCACTCAACAAAAATTATTTCAGAGAAATCATACTCCATGGTTCGCTGTTCTTGTAGAACGTTGAACGACTATCCCAACTAAAATCTATCCACTCAACAAAAATTATTTCAGAGAAACCATACTCCATGGTTCGTTGTTCTTGTAGAATGTTGAACGACTATCCCAACTAAAATCTATCTACTCAACAAAAATTATTTCACACCACAGACTCATCTTGGTCAGGATCGATTTGAAATCTATCATGGTTTCAGAGAAATCATACTCCATGGTTCGTTGTTCTTATAAAATGTTGAACGACTGCCCCAACTAAAACCTATCCACTCAACAAAAATTATTTCACACCACAGACTCATCTTGGTCATTATCGATTTGAAATCTATCATGGTTTCAGAGAAATCATACTCCATGGTTCGTTGTTCTTGTAGAATGTTGAACGACTACCCCAACTAAAATCTATCCACTCAACAAAAATTATTTCACACCACAGACTCATCTTGGTCAGGATTGATTTGAAATCTATCATTTTTTCAGAGAAATCATACTCCATGGTTCGTTGTTCTTGTAGAATGTTGAACGACTATCCCAACTAAAATCTATCCACTCAACAAAAATTATTTCAGAGAAATCATAATCCATGGTAAGTTGTTCTTGTAGAATGTTGAACGACTACCCCAACTAAAATCTATCCACTCAACAAAAATTATTTCAGAGAAATCATACTCCATGGTTCGTTGTTCTTGTAGAATGTTGAACGACTACCCCAACTAAAATCTATCCACTCAACAAAAATTATTTCACACCACAGACTCATCTTGGTCAGGATCGATTTGAAATCTATCGTGGTTGCAGAGAAATCATACTCCATGGTTCGTTGTTCTTGTAGAATGTTGAACGACTACCCCAACTAAAATCTATCCACTCAACAAAAATTATTTCACACCACAGACTCATCTTGGTCAGGATCGATTTGAAATCTATCATGGTTTCAGAGAAATCATACTCCATGGTAAGTTGTTCTTGTAGAATGTTGAACGACTACCCCAACTAAAATCTATCCACTCAACAAAAATTATTTCAGAGAAATCATACTCCATGGTAAGTTGTTCTTGTAGAATGTTGAACGACTACCCCAACTAAAATCTATCCACTCAACAAAAATTATTTCACACCACAGACTCATCTTGGTCAGGATCGATTTGAAATCTATCATGGTTGCAGAGAAATCATACTCCATGGTAAGTTGTTCTTGTAGAATGTTGAACGACTACCCCAATTAAAATCTATCCACTCAACAAAAATTATTTCAGAGAAATCGTACTCCATGGTTCGTTGTTCTTGTAGAATGTTGAACGACTATCCCAACTAAAATCTATCCACTCAACAAAAATTATTTCAGAGAAATCATACTCCATGGTTCGTTGTTCTTGTAGAATGTTGAACGACTATCCCAACTAAAATCTATCCACACAACAAAAATTATTTCACACCACAGACTCATCTTGGTCAGGATCGATTTGAAATCTATCATGGTTTCAGAGAAATCATACTCCATGGTAAGTTGTTCTTGTAGAATGTTGAACGACTACCCCAACTAAAATCTATCCACACAACAAAAATTATTTCACACCACAGACTCATCTTGGTCAGGATCGATTTGAAATCTATCATGGTTTCAGAGAAATCATACTCCATGGTAAGTTGTTCTTGTAGAATGTTGAACGACTACCCCAACTAAAATCTATCCACTCAACAAAAATTATTTCAGAGAAATCATACTCCATGGTTCGTTGTTCTTGTAGAATGTTGAACGACGACCCCTAACTAAAATCTATCCACTCAACAAAAATTATTTCAGAGAAATCATACTCCATGGTTCGTTGTTCTTGTAGAATTTTGAACGACTATCCCAACTAAAATCTATCCACTCAACAAAAATTATTTCAGAGAAATCATTCTCCATGGTAAGTTGTTCTTGTAGAATGTTGAACGACTACCCCAACTAAAATCTATCCACTCTACAAAAATTATTTCACACCACAGACTCATCTTGGTCAGGATCGATTTGAAATCTATCATGGTTTCAGAGAAATCATACTCCATGATAAGTTGTTCTTGTAGAATGTTGAACGACTATCCCAACTAAAATCTATCCACTCAACAAAAATTATTTCAGAGAAATCATACTCCATGGTAAGTTGTTCTTGTAGAATGTTGAACGACTACCCCACCTAAAATCTATCCACTCAACAAAAATTATTTCAGAGAAATCATACTCCATGGTTCGTTGTTCTTGTTGAATGTTAAACGACTACCCCAACTAAAATCTATCCACTCAACAAAAATTATTTCACACCACAGACTCATCTTGGTCAGGATCGATTTGAAATCTATCGTGGTTTCAGAGAAATCATAGACCATGGTAAGTTGTTCTTGTAGAATGTTGAACGACTACCCCAACTAAAATCTATCCACTCAAGAAAAATTATTTCAGAGAAATCATACTCCATGGTAAGTTGTTCTTGTAGAATGTTGAACGACTACCCCAACTAAAATCTATCCACTCAACAAAAATTATTTCACACCACAGACTCATCTTGGTCAGGATCGATTTGAAATCTATCATGGTTTCAGAGAAATCATAGTTAATGGTAAGGTGTTCTTGTAGAATGTTGAACGACTACCCCAACTAAAATCTATCCACTCAACAAAAATTATTTCAGAGAAATCATTCTCCATGGTAAGTTGTTCTTGTAGAATGTTGAACGACTACCCCAACTAAAATCTATCCACTCAACAAAAATTATTTCAGAGAAATCATACTCCATGGTAAGTTGTTCTTGTAGAATGTTGAACGACTACCCCAACTAAAATCTATCCACTCAACAAAAATTATTTCACACCACAGACTCATCTTGGTCAGGATCGATTTGAAATCTATCATGGTTTCAGAGAAATCATACTCCATGGTTCGTTGTTCTTGTAGAATGTTGAACGACTATCCCAACTAAAATCTATCCACTCAACAAAAATTATTTCAGAGAAATCATACTCCATGGTAAGTTGTTCTTGTAGAATGTTGAACGACTACCCCAACTAAAATCTATCCACTCAACAAAACTTATTTCACACCACAGACTCATCTTGGTCAGGATCGATTTGAAATCTATCATGGTTGCAGAGAAATCATACTCCATGGTAAGTTGTTCTTGTAGAATGTTGAACGACTACCCCAATTAAAATCTATCCACTCAACAAAAATTATTTCAGAGAAATCATACTCCATGGTAAGTTGTTCTTGTAGAACGTTGAACGACTATCCCAACTAAAATCTATCCACTCAACAAAAATTATTTCAGAGAAACCATACTCCATGGTTCGTTGTTCTTGTAGAATGTTGAACGACTATCCCAACTAAAATCTATCTACTCAACAAAAATTATTTCACACCACAGACTCATCTTGGTCAGGATCGATTTGAAATCTATCATGGTTTCAGAGAAATCATACTCCATGGTTCGTTGTTCTTATAAAATGTTGAACGACTGCCCCAACTAAAACCTATCCACTCAACAAAAATTATTTCACACCACAGACTCACCTTGGTCATTATCGATTTGAAATCTATCATGGTTTCAGAGAAATCATACTCCATGGTTCGTTGTTCTTGTAGAATGTTGAACGACTACCCCAACTAAAATCTATCCACTCAACAAAAATTATTTCACACCACAGACTCATCTTGGTCAGGATCGATTTGAAATCTATAATTTTTTCAGAGAAATCATACTCCATGGTTCGTTGTTCTTGTAGAATGTTGAACGACTATCCCAACTAAAATCTATCCACTCAACAAAAATTATTTCAGAGAAATCATAATCCATGGTAAGTTGTTCTTGTAGAATGTTGAACGACTACCCCAACTAAAATCTATCCACTCAACAAAAATTATTTCAGAGAAATCATACTCCATGGTTCGTTGTTCTTGTAGAATGTTGAACGACTACCCCAACTAAAATCTATCCACTCAACAAAAATTATTTCACACCACAGACTCATCTTGGTCAGGATCGATTTGAAATCTATCGTGGTTGCAGAGAAATCATACTCCATGGTTCGTTGTTCTTGTAGAATGTTGAACGACTACCCCAACTAAAATCTATCCACTCAACAAAAATTATTTCACACCACAGACTCATCTTGGTCAGGATCGATTTGAAATCTATCATGGTTTCAGAGAAATCATACTCCATGGTAAGTTGTTCTTGTAGAATGTTGAACGACTACCCCAACTAAAATCTATCCACTCAACAAAAATTATTTCAGAGAAATCATACTCCATGGTAAGTTGTTCTTGTAGAATGTTGAACGACTACCCCAACTAAAATCTATCCACTCAACAAAAATTATTTCACACCACAGACTCATCTTGGTCAGGATCGATTTGAAATCTATCATGGTTGCAGAGAAATCATACTCCATGGTAAGTTGTTCTTGTAGAATGTTGAACGACTACCCCAATTAAAATCTATCCACTCAACAAAAATTATTTCAGAGAAATCGTACTCCATGGTTCGTTGTTCTTGTAGAATGTTGAACGACTATCCCAACTAAAATCTATCCACTCAACAAAAATTATTTCAGAGAAATCATACTCCATGGTTCGTTGTTCTTGTAGAATGTTGAACGACTATCCCAACTAAAATCTATCCACACAACAAAAATTATTTCACACCACAGACTCATCTTGGTCAGGATCGATTTGAAATCTATCATGGTTTCAGAGAAATCATACTCCATGGTAAGTTGTTCTTGTAGAATATTGAACGACTACCCCAACTAAAATCTATCCACACAACAAAAATTATTTCACACCACAGACTCATCTTGGTCAGGATCGATTTGAAATCTATCATGGTTTCAGAGAAATCATACTCCATGGTAAGTTGTTCTTGTAGAATGTTGAACGACTACCCCAACTAAAATCTATCCACTCAACAAAAATTATTTCAGAGAAATCATACTCCATGGTTCGTTGTTCTTGTAGAATGTTGAACGACGACCCCTAACTAAAATCTATCCACTCAACAAAAATTATTTCAGAGAAATCATACTCCATGGTTCGTTGTTCTTGTAGAATTTTGAACGACTATCCCAACTAAAATCTATCCACTCAACAAAAATTATTTCAGAGAAATCATTCTCCATGGTAAGTTGTTCTTGTAGAATGTTGAACGACTACCCCAACTAAAATCTATCCACTCTACAAAAATTATTTCACACCACAGACTCATCTTGGTCAGGATCGATTTGAAATCTATCATGGTTTCAGAGAAATCATACTCCATGGTTCGTTGTTCTTGTAGAATGTTGAACGACTATCCCAACTAAAATCTATCCACTCAACAAAAATTATTTCAGAGAAATCATACTCCATGGTAAGTTGTTCTTGTAGAATGTTGAACGACTACCCCAACTAAAATCTATCCACTCAACAAAAATTATTTCAGAGAAATCATACTCCATGGTTCGTTGTTCTTGTTGAATGTTAAACGACTACCCCAACTAAAATCTATCCACTCAACAAAAATTATTTCAGAGAAATCATACTCCATGGTAAGTTGTTCTTGCAGAATGTTGAACGACTACCCCAACTAAAATCTATCCACTCAACAAAAATTATTTCACACCACAGACTCATCTTGGTCAGGATCGATTTGAAATCTATCATGGTTTCAGAGAAATCATACTCCATGGTAAGTTGTTCTTGTAGAATGTTGAACGACTACCCCAACTAAAATCTATCCACTCAACAAAAATTATTTCAGAGCAATCATACTCCATGGTTCGTTGTTCTTGTAGAATCTTGAACGACGACCCCTAACTAAAATCTATCCACTCAACAAAAATTATTTCAGAGAAATCATACTCCATGGTTCGTTGTTCTTGTAGAATTTTGAACGACTATCCCAACTAAAATCTATCCACTCAACAAAAATTATTTCAGAGAAATCATTCTCCATGGTAAGTTGTTCTTGTAGAATGTTGAACGACTACCCCAACTAAAATCTATCCACTCAACAAAAATTATTTCACACCACAGACTCATCTTGGTCAGGATCGATTTGAAATCTATCATGGTTTCAGAGAAATCATACTCCATGGTTCGTTGTTCTTGTAGAATGTTGAACGACTATCCCAACTAAAATCTATCCACTCAACAAAAATTATTTCACACCACAGACTCATCTTGGTCAGGATCGATTTGAAATCTATCATGGTTTCAGAGAAATCATACTCCATGGTTCGTTGTTCTTGTAGAATGTTGAACGACTATCCCAACTAAAATCCATCCACTCAACAAAAATTATTTCACACCACAGACTCATCTTGGTCAGGATCGATTTGAAATCTATAATGGTTTCAGAGAAATCATACTCCATGGTAAGTTGTTCTTGTAGAATGTTGAACGACTACCCCAACTAAAACCTATTAACGCAACAAAAATTATTTCAGAGAAATCATACTCCATGGTTCGTTGTTCTTGTAGAATGTTGAACGACTACCCCAACTAAAATCTATCCACTCAACAAAAATTATTTCAGGGAAATCATACTCCATCGTAAGTTGTTCTTTCAGAATGTTGAACGACTACCCCAACTAAAATCTATCCACTCAACAAAAATTATTTCGCACCACAGACTCATCTTGGTCAGGATCGATTTGAAATCTATCATGGTTTCAGAGAAATCATACTCCATGGTAAGTTGTTCTTGTAGAATGTTGAACGACTATCCCAACTAAAATCCATCCACTCAACAAAAATTATTTCACACCACAGACTCATCTTGGTCAGGATCGATTTGAAATCTATAATGGTTGCAGAGAAATCATACTTCATGGTAAGTTGTTCTTGAAGAATGTTGAACGACTACCCCAACTAAAATCTATCCACGCAACAAAAATTAATTCAGAGAAATCATACTCCATGGTTCGTTGTTCTTGTAGAATGTTGAACGACTACCCCAACTAAAATCTATCCACTCAACAAAAATTATTTCAGAGAAATCATACTCCATCGTAAGTTGTTCTTGCAGAATGTTGAACGACTACACCAACTAGAATCTATCCACTCAACAAAAATTATTTCACACCACAGACTCATCTTGGTCAGGATCGATTTGAAATCTATCATGGTTTCAGAGAAATCATACTCCATGGTTCGTTGTTCTTGTAGAATGTTGAACGACTATCCCAACTAAAATCCATCCACTCAACAAAAATTATTTCACACCACAGACTCATCTTGGTCAGGATCGATTTGAAATCTATCATGGTTTCAGAGAAATCATACTCCATGGTTCGTTGTTCTTGTAGAATGTTGAACGACTATCCCAACTAAAATCCATCCACTCAACAAAAATTATTTCACACCACAGACTCATCTTGGTCAGGATCGATTTGAAATCTATAATGGTTTCAGAGAAATCATACTCCATGGTAAGTTGTTCTTGTAGAATGTTGAACGACTACCCCAACTAAAACCTATCCACGCACCAAAAATTATTTCAGAGAAATCATACTCCATGGTTCGTTGTTCTTGTAGAATGTTGAACGACTACCCCAACTAAAATCTATCCACTCAACAAAAATTATTTCAGAGAAATCATACTCCATCGTAAGTTGTTCTTGCAGAATGTTGAACGACTACCCCAACTAAAATCTATCCCCTCAACAAAAATTATTTCACACCACAGACTCATCAATCTATCATGGTTTCAGAGAAATCATACTCCATGGTAAGTTGTTCTTGTAGAATGTTGAACGACTATCCCAACTAAAATCCATCCACTCAACAAAAATTATTTCACACCACAGACTCATCTTGGTCAGGATCGATTTGTAATCTATAATGGTTGCAGAGAAATCATACTTTACGGTAAGTTGTTCTTGAAGAATGTTGAACGACTACCCCAACTAAAATCTATCCACGCAACAAAAATTAATTCAGAGAAATCATACTCCATGGTTCGTTGTTCTTGTAGAATGTTGAACGACTACCCCAACTAAAATCTATCCACTCAACAAAAATTATTTCAGAGAAATCATACTCCATCGTAAGTTGTTCTTGCAGAATGTTGAACGACTACCCCAACTAAAATCTATCCACTGAACAAAAATTATTTCACACCACAGACTCATCTTGGTCAGGATCGATTTGGTAAGTTGTTCTTGTAGAATGTTGAACGACTACCCCAACTAAAATCTATCCACTCAACAAAAATTATTTCAGAGAAATCATTCTCCATGGTAAGTTGTTCTTGTAGAATGTTGAACGACTACCCCAACTAAAAGCTATCCACTCTACAAAAATTATTTCAGAGAAATCATTCTCCATGGTAAGTTGTTCTTGTAGAATGTTGAACGACTACCCCAACTAAAATCTATCCACTCTACAAAAATTATTTCACACCACAGACTCATCTTGGTCAGGATCGATTTGAAATCTATCATGGTTTCAGAGAAATCATACTCCATGGTAAGTTGTTCTTGTAGAATGTTGAACGACTATCCCAACTAAAATCTATCCACTCAACAAAAATTATTTCAGAGAAATCATACTCCATGGTAAGTTGTTCTTGTAGAATGTTGAACGACTACCCCAACTAAAATCTATCCACTCAACAAAAATTATTTCAGAGAAATCATACTCCATGGTTCGTTGTTCTTGTTGAATGTTAAACGACTACCCCAACTAAAATCTATCCACTCAACAAAAATTATTTCAGAGAAATCATACTCCATGGTAAGTTGTTCTTGCAGAATGTTGAACGACTACCCCAACTAAAATCTATCCACTCAACAAAAATTATTTCAGAGAAATCATACTCCATGGTTCGTTGTTCTTGTAGAATGTTGAACGACGACCCCTAACTAAAATCTATCCACTCAAAAAAAATTATTTCAGAGAAATCATACTCCATGGTTCGTTGTTCTTGTAGAATTTTGAACGACTATCCCAACTAAAATCTATCCACTCAACAAAAATTATTTCAGAGAAATCATTCTCCATGGTAAGTTGTTCTTGTAGAATGTTGAACGACTACCCCAACTAAAATCTATCCACTCAACAAAAATTATTTCAGAGAAATCATACTCCATGGTTCGTTGTTCTTGTAGAATTTTGAACGACTATCCCAATTAAAATCTATCCACTCAACAAAAATTATTTCAGAGAAATCATTCTCCATGGTAAGTTGTTCTTGTAGAATGTTGAACGACTACCCCAACTAAAATCTATCCACTCAACAAAAATTATTTCACACCACAGACTCATCTTGGTCAGGATCGATTTGAAATCTATCATGGTTTCAGAGAAATCATACTCCATGGTTCGTTGTTCTTGTAGAATGTTGAACGACGACCCCTAACTAAAATCTATCCACTCAACAAAAATTATTTCAGAGAAATCATACTCCATGGTTCGTTGTTCTTGTAGAATTTTGAACGACTATCCCAACTAAAATCTATCCACTCAACAAAAATTATTTCAGAGAAATCATTCTCCATGTTAAGTTGTTCTTGTAGAATGTTGAACGACTACCCCAACTAAAATCTATCCACTCAACAAAAATTATTTCACACCACAGACTCATCTTGGTCAGGATCGATTTGAAATCTATCATGGTTTCAGAGAAATCATACTCCATGGTTCGTTGTTCTTGTAGAATGTTGAACGACTATCCCAACTAAAATCCATCCACTCAACAAAAATTATTTCACACCACAGACTCATCTTGGTCAGGATCGATTTGAAATCTATCATGGTTTCAGAGAAATCATACTCCATGGTTCGTTGTTCTTGTAGAATGTTGAACGACTATCCCAACTAAAATCCATCCACTCAACAAAAATTATTTCACACCACAGACTCATCTTGGTCAGGATCGATTTGAAATCTATAATGGTTTCAGAGAAATCATACTCCATGGTAAGTTGTTCTTGTAGAATGTTGAACGACTACCCCAACTAAAACCTATTTAGTCAACAAAAATTATTTCACACCACAGACTCATCTTGGTCATTATCGATTTGAAATCTATCATGGTTTCAGAGAAATCATACTCCATGGTTCGTTGTTCTTGTAGAATGTTGAACGACTACCCCAACTAAAATTTATCCACTCAACAAAAATTATTTCACACCACAGACTCATCTTGGTCAGGGTCGATTTGAAATCTATCATGGTTTCAGAGAAATCATACTCCATGGTTCGCTGTTCTTGTAGAATGTTGAACGACTATCCCAACTAAAATCCATCCACTCAACAAAAATTATTTCACACCACAGACTCATCTTGGTCAGGATCGATTTGAAATCTATCATGGTTTCAGAGAAATCATACTCCATGGTTCGTTGTTCTTGTAGAATGTTGAACGACTATCCCAACTAAAATCTATCCACTCAACAAAAATTATTTCACACCACAGACTCATCTTGGTCAGGATCGATTTGAAATCTATAATGGTTTCAGAGAAATCAGACTCCATGGTAAGTTGTTCTTGTAGAATGTTGAACGACTACCCCAACTAAAACCTATCCACTCAACAAAAATTATTTCACACCACAGACTCATCTTGGTCATTATCGATTTGAAATCTATCATGGTTTCAGAGAAATCATACTCCATGGTTCGTTGTTCTTGTAGAATGTTGAACGACTACCCCAACTAAAATCTATCCACTCAACAAAAATTATTTCACACCACAGACTCATCTTGGTCAGGATCGATTTGAAATCTATCATGGTTTCAGAGAAATCATACTCCATGGTTCGTTGTTCTTGTAAAATGTTGAACGACTACCCCAACTAAAATCTATCCACTCAACAAAAATTATTTCACACCACAGACTCATCTTGGTCAGGATCGATTTGAAATCTATCATGGTTGCAGAGAAATCATACTCCATGGTTCGTTGTTCTTGTAGAATGTTGAACGACTACCCCAACTAAAATCTATCCACTCAACAAAAATTATTTCACACCACAGACTCATCTTGGTCAGGATCGATTTGAAATCTATCATGGTTGCAGAGAAATCATACTCCATGGTTCGTTGTTCTTGTAGAATATTGAACGACTACCCCAACTAAAATCTATCCACTCAACAAAAATTATTTCACACCACAGACTCATCTTGGTCAGGATCGATTTGAAATCTATCATGGTTTCAGAGAAATCATACTCCATGGTTCGTTGTTCTTGTAGAATGTTGAACGACTACCCCAACTAAAATCTATCCACTCAACAAAAATTATTTCACACCACAGACTCATCTTGGTCAGGATCGATTTGAAATCTATCATGGTTGCAGAGAAATCATACTCCATGATTCATTGTTCTTGTAGAATGTTGAACGACTACCCCCACTAATATCTATCCACTCAACAAAAATTATTTCAGAGAAATCATACTCCATGGTAAGTTGTTCTTGTAGAATGTTGAACGACTACCCCTAACTAAAATCTATCCACTCAAAAAAAATTGTTTCACACCACAGACTGATCTTGGTCAGGATCGATTTGAAATCTATCATGGTTGCAGAGAAATCATACTCCATGGTAAGTTGTTCTTGTAGAATGTTGAACGACTACCCCAATTAAAATCTATCCACTCAACAAAAATTATTTCAGAGAAATCATACTCCATGGTTCGTTGTACTTGTAGAATGTTGAACGACTATCCCAACTAAAATCTATCCACTCAAAAAAATTATTTCAGAGAAATCATACTCCATGGTTAGTTGTTCTTGTAGAATGTTGAACGACTTCCCCAACTAAAATCTATCCACTCAACAAAAATTATTTCACACCACAGACTCAGCTTGGTCAGGATCGATTTGAAATCTATCATGGTTGTAGAGAAATCATACTCCATGGTTCGTTGTTCTTGTAGAATGTTGAACGACTACCCCAACTAAAATCTATCCACTCAACAAAAATTATTTCAGAGAAATCATACTCCATGGTAAGTTGTTCTTGTAGAATGTTGAACGACTACCCCAACTAAAATCTATCCACTCAACAAAAATTATTTCACACCACGGACTCATCTTGGTCAGGATCGATTTGAAATCTATCATGGTTTCAGAGAAATCATACTCCATGGTAAGTTGTTCTTGTAGAATGTTGAACGACTACCCCAATTAAAATCTATCCACTCAACAAAAATTATTTCAAAGAAATCATACTCCATGGTTCGTTGTTCTTGTAGAATGTTGAACGACTATCCCAACTAAAATCTATCCACTCAACAAAAATTATTTCAGAGAAATCATACTCCATGGTAAGTTGTTCTTGTAGAATGTTGAACGACTTCCCCAACTAAAATCTATCCACTCAACAAAAATTATTTCACACCACAGACTCAGCTTGGTCAGGATCGATTTGAAATCTATCATGGTTGTAGAGAAATCATACTCCATGGTTCGTTGTTCTTGTAGAATGTTGAACGACTACCCCAACTAAAATCTATCCACTCAACAAAAATTATTTCAGAGAAATCATACTCCATGGTAAGTTGTTCTTGTAGAATGTTGAACGACTACCCCAACTAAAATCTATCCACTCAACAAAAATTATTTCACACCACGGACTCATCTTGGTCAGGATCGATTTGAAATCTATCATGGTTTCAGAGAAATCATACTCCATGGTAAGTTGTTCTTGTAGAATGTTGAACGACTACCCCAACTAAAATCTATCCACTCAACAAAAATTATTTCAGAGAAATGATACTCCATGGTAAGTTGTTCTTGTAGAATGTTGAACGACTACCCCAACTAAAATCTATCCACTCAACAAAAATTATTTCACACCACAGACTCATCTTGGTCAGGATCGATTTGAAATCTATCATGGTTGCAGAGAAATCATACTCCATGGTAAGTTGTTCTTGTAGAATGTTGAACGACTACCCCAATTAAAATCTATCCACTCAACAAAAATTATTTCAGAGAAATCATACTCCATGGTTCGTTGTTCTTGTAGAATGTTGAACGACTATCCCAACTAAAATCTATCCACTCAAAAAAATTATTTCAGAGAAATCATACTCCATGGTTCGTTGTTCTTGTAGAATGTTGAACGACTATTCCAACTAAAATCTATCCACTCAACAAATATTATTTCAGAGAAATCATACTCCATGGTAAGTTGTTCTTGTAGAATGTTGCACGACTACCCCAACTAAAATCTATCCACTCAACAAAAATTATTTCACACCACAGACTCATCTTGGTCAGGATCGATTTGAAATCTATCATGGTTGCAGAGAAATCATACTCCATGGTAAGTTGTTCTTGTAGAATGTTGAACGACTACCCCAACTAAAATCTATCCACGGAACAAAAATTATTTCAGAGAAATCATACTCCATGGTTCGTTGTTCTTGTAGAATGTTGAACGACTACCCCAACTAAAATCTATCCACTCAACAAAAATTATTTCAGAGAAATCATACTCCATGGTAAGTTGTTCTTGTAGAATGTTGAACGACTACCCCAACTAAAATCTATCCACTCAACAAAAATTATTTCACACCACAGACTCATCTTGGTCAGGATCGATTTGAAATCTATCATGGTTTCAGAGAAATCATACTCCATGGTTCGTTGTTCTTGTAGAATGTTGAACGACTACCCCAACCAAAATCTATCCACTCAACAAAAATTATTTCACACCACAGACTCATCTTGGTCAGGATCGATTTGAAATCTATCATGGTTTCAGAGAAATCATACTCCATGGTAAGTTGTTCTTGTAGAATGTTGAACGACTACCCCAACTAAAATCTATCCACTCAACAAAAATTATTTCACACCACAGACTCATCTTGGTCAGGATCGATTTGAAATCTATCATGGTTTCAGAGAAATCATACTCCATGGTGAGTTGTTCTTGTAGAATGTTGAACGACTACCCCAACTAAAATCTATCCACTCTACAAAAATTATTTCACACCACAGACTCATCTTGGTCAGGATCGATTTGAAATCTATAATGGTTTCAGAGAAATCATACTCCATGGTAAGTTGTTCTTGTAGAATGTTGAACGACTATCATAACTAAAATCTATCCACTCAACAAAAATTATTTCAGAGAAATCATACTCCATGGTAAGTTGTTCTTGTAGAATGTTGAACGACTACCCCAACTAAAATCTATCCACTCTACAAAACTTATTTCACACCACAGACTCATTTTGGTCGGGATCGATTTGAAATCTATCATGGTTTCAGAGAAATCATACTCCATGGTAAGTTGTTCTTGTGGAATGTTGAACGACTATCCCAACTAGAATCTATCCACTCAACAAAAATTATTTCAGAGAAATCATACTCCATGGTAAGTTGTTCTTGTAGAATGTTGAACGACTACCCCAACTAAAATCTATCCACTCAACAAAAATTATTTCAGAGAAATCATACTCCATGGTTCGTTGTTCTTGTTGAATGTTAAACGACTACCCCAACTAAAATCTATCCACTCAACAAAAATTATTTCAGAGAAATCATACTCCATGGTAAGTTGTTCTTGCAGAATGTTGAACGACTACCCCAACTAAAATCTATCCACTCAACAAAAATTATTTCACACCACAGACTCATCTTGGTCAGGAACGATTTGAAATCTATCATGGTTTCAGAGAAATCATACTCCATGGTAAGTTGTTCTTGTAGAATGTTGAACGACTACCCCAACTAAAATCTATCCACTCAACAAAAATTATTTCAGAGAAATCATACTCCATGGTTCGTTGTTCTTGTAGAATGTTGAACGACGACCCCTAACTAAAATCTATCCACTCAACAAAAATTATTTCAGAGAAATCATACTCCATGGTTCGTTGTTCTTGTAGAATGTTGAACGACTATCCCAACTAAAATCTATGAACTCAACAAAAATTATTTCAGAGAAATCATAATCCATGGTAAGTTGTTCTTGTAGAATGTTGAACGACTATCCCAACTAAAATCCATCCACTCAACAAAAATTATTTCACACCACAGACTCATCTTGGTCAGGATCGATTTGAAATCTATAATGGTTTCAGAGAAATCATACTCCATGGTAAGTTGTTCTTGTAGAATGTTGAACGACTATCCCAACTAAAATCCATCCACTCAACAAAAATTATTTCACACCACAGACTCATCTTGGTCAGGATCGATTTGAAATCTATAATGGTTGCAGAGAAATCATACTTCATGGTAAGTTGTTCTTGAAGAATGTTGAACGACTACCCCAACTAAAATCTATCCACGCAACAAAAATTAATTCAGAGAAATCATACTCCATGGTTCGTTGTTCTTGTAGAATGTTGAACGACTACCCCAACTAAAATCTATCCACTCAACAAAAATTATTTCAGAGAAATCATACTCCATCGTAAGTTGTTCTTGCAGAATGTTGAACGACTACACCAACTAGAATCTATCCACTCAACAAAAATTATTTCACACCACAGACTCATCTTGGTCAGGATCGATTTGAAATCTATCATGGTTTCAGAGAAATCATACTCCATGGTTCGTTGTTCTGGTAGAATGTTGAACGACTATCCCAACTAAAATCCATCCACTCAACAAAAATTATTTCACACCACAGACTCATCTTGGTCAGGATCGATTTGAAATCTATCATGGTTTCAGAGAAATCATACTCCATGGTTCGTTGTTCTTGTAGAATGTTGAACGACTATCCCAACTAAAATCCATCCACTCAACAAAAATTATTTCACACCACAGACTCATCTTGGTCAGGATCGATTTGAAATCTATAATGGTTTCAGAGAAATCATACTCCATGGTAAGTTGTTCTTGTAGAATGTTGAACGACTACCCCAACTAAAACCTATCCACGCACCAAAAAATATTTCAGAGAAATCATACTCCATGGTTCGTTGTTCTTGTAGAATGTTGAACGACTACCCCAACTAAAATCTATCCACTCAACAAAAATTATTTCAGAGAAATCATACTCCATCGTAAGTTGTTCTTGCAGAATGTTGAACGACTACCCCAACTAAAATCTATCCCCTCAACAAAAATTATTTCACACCACAGACTCATCAATCTATCATGGTTTCAGAGAAATCATACTCCATGGTAAGTTGTTCTTGTAGAATGTTGAACGACTATCCCAACTAAAATCCATCCACTCAACAAAAATTATTTCACACCACAGACTCATCTTGGTCAGGATCGATTTGTAATCTATAATGGTTGCAGAGAAATCATACTTTACGGTAAGTTGTTCTTGAAGAATGTTGAACGACTACCCCAACTAAAATCTATCCACGCAACAAAAATTAATTCAGAGAAATCATACTCCATGGTTCGTTGTTCTTGTAGAATGTTGAACGACTACCCCAACTAAAATCTATCCACTCAACAAAAATTATTTCAGAGAAATCATACTCCATCGTAAGTTGTTCTTGCAGAATGTTGAACGACTACCCCAACTAAAATCTATCCACTGAACAAAAATTATTTCACACCACAGACTCATCTTGGTCAGGATCGATTTGGTAAGTTGTTCTTGTAGAATGTTGAACGACTACCCCAACTAAAATCTATCCACTCAACAAAAATTATTTCAGAGAAATCATTCTCCATGGTAAGTTGTTCTTGTAGAATGTTGAACGACTACCCCAACTAAAAGCTATCCACTCTACAAAAATTATTTCAGAGAAATCATTCTCCATGGTAAGTTGTTCTTGTAGAATGTTGAACGACTACCCCAACTAAAATCTATCCACTCTACAAAAATTATTTCACACCACAGACTCATCTTGGTCAGGATCGATTTGAAATCTATCATGGTTTCAGAGAAATCATACTCCATGGTAAGTTGTTCTTGTAGAATGTTGAACGACTATCCCAACTAAAATCTATCCACTCAACAAAAATTATTTCAGAGAAATCATACTCCATGGTAAGTTGTTCTTGTAGAATGTTGAACGACTACCCCAACTAAAATCTATCCACTCAACAAAAATTATTTCAGAGAAATCATACTCCATGGTTCGTTGTTCTTGTTGAATGTTAAACGACTACCCCAACTAAAATCTATCCACTCAACAAAAATTATTTCAGAGAAATCATACTCCATGGTAAGTTGTTCTTGCAGAATGTTGAACGACTACCCCAACTAAAATCTATCCACTCAACAAAAATTATTTCAGAGAAATCATACTCCATGGTTCGTTGTTCTTGTAGAATGTTGAACGACGACCCCTAACTAAAATCTATCCACTCAAAAAAAATTATTTCAGAGAAATCATACTCCATGGTTCGTTGTTCTTGTAGAATTTTGAACGACTATCCCAACTAAAATCTATCCACTCAACAAAAATTATTTCAGAGAAATCATTCTCCATGGTAAGTTGTTCTTGTAGAATGTTGAACGACTACCCCAACTAAAATCTATCCACTCAACAAAAATTATTTCAGAGAAATCATACTCCATGGTTCGTTGTTCTTGTAGAATTTTGAACGACTATCCCAATTAAAATCTATCCACTCAACAAAAATTATTTCAGAGAAATCATTCTCCATGGTAAGTTGTTCTTGTAGAATGTTGAACGACTACCCCAACTAAAATCTATCCACTCAACAAAAATTATTTCACACCACAGACTCATCTTGGTCAGGATCGATTTGAAATCTATCATGGTTTCAGAGAAATCATACTCCATGGTTCGTTGTTCTTGTAGAATGTTGAACGACGACCCCTAACTAAAATCTATCCACTCAACAAAAATTATTTCAGAGAAATCATACTCCATGGTTCGTTGTTCTTGTAGAATTTTGAACGACTATCCCAACTAAAATCTATCCACTCAACAAAAATTATTTCAGAGAAATCATTCTCCATGTTAAGTTGTTCTTGTAGAATGTTGAACGACTACCCCAACTAAAATCTATCCACTCAACAAAAATTATTTCACACCACAGACTCATCTTGGTCAGGATCGATTTGAAATCTATCATGGTTTCAGAGAAATCATACTCCATGGTTCGTTGTTCTTGTAGAATGTTGAACGACTATCCCAACTAAAATCCATCCACTCAACAAAAATTATTTCACACCACAGACTCATCTTGGTCAGGATCGATTTGAAATCTATCATGGTTTCAGAGAAATCATACTCCATGGTTCGTTGTTCTTGTAGAATGTTGAACGACTATCCCAACTAAAATCCATCCACTCAACAAAAATTATTTCACACCACAGACTCATCTTGGTCAGGATCGATTTGAAATCTATAATGGTTTCAGAGAAATCATACTCCATGGTAAGTTGTTCTTGTAGAATGTTGAACGACTACCCCAACTAAAACCTATTTAGTCAACAAAAATTATTTCACACCACAGACTCATCTTGGTCATTATCGATTTGAAATCTATCATGGTTTCAGAGAAATCATACTCCATGGTTCGTTGTTCTTGTAGAATGTTGAACGACTACCCCAATTAAAATTTATCCACTCAACAAAAATTATTTCACACCACAGACTCATCTTGGTCAGGGTCGATTTGAAATCTATCATGGTTTCAGAGAAATCATACTCCATGGTTCGCTGTTCTTGTAGAATGTTGAACGACTATCCCAACTAAAATCCATCCACTCAACAAAAATTATTTCACACCACAGACTCATCTTGGTCAGGATCGATTTGAAATCTATCATGGTTTCAGAGAAATCATACTCCATGGTTCGTTGTTCTTGTAGAATGTTGAACGACTATCCCAACTAAAATCTATCCACTCAACAAAAATTATTTCACACCACAGACTCATCTTGGTCAGGATCGATTTGAAATCTATAATGGTTTCAGAGAAATCAGACTCCATGGTAAGTTGTTCTTGTAGAATGTTGAACGACTACCCCAACTAAAACCTATCCACTCAACAAAAATTATTTCACACCACAGACTCATCTTGGTCATTATCGATTTGAAATCTATCATGGTTTCAGAGAAATCATACTCCATGGTTCGTTGTTCTTGTAGAATGTTGAACGACTACCCCAACTAAAATCTATCCACTCAACAAAAATTATTTCACACCACAGACTCATCTTGGTCAGGATCGATTTGAAATCTATCATGGTTTCAGAGAAATCATACTCCATGGTTCGTTGTTCTTGTAAAATGTTGAACGACTACCCCAACTAAAATCTATCCACTCAACAAAAATTATTTCACACCACAGACTCATCTTGGTCAGGATCGATTTGAAATCTATCATGGTTGCAGAGAAATCATACTCCATGGTTCGTTGTTCTTGTAGAATGTTGAACGACTACCCCAACTAAAATCTATCCACTCAACAAAAATTATTTCACACCACAGACTCATCTTGGTCAGGATCGATTTGAAATCTATCATGGTTGCAGAGAAATCATACTCCATGGTTCGTTGTTCTTGTAGAATATTGAACGACTACCCCAACTAAAATCTATCCACTCAACAAAAATTATTTCACACCACAGACTCATCTTGGTCAGGATCGATTTGAAATCTATCATGGTTTCAGAGAAATCATACTCCATGGTTCGTTGTTCTTGTAGAATGTTGAACGACTACCCCAACTAAAATCTATCCACTCAACAAAAATTATTTCACACCACAGACTCATCTTGGTCAGGATCGATTTGAAATCTATCATGGTTGCAGAGAAATCATACTCCATGATTCATTGTTCTTGTAGAATGTTGAACGACTACCCCCACTAATATCTATCCACTCAACAAAAATTATTTCAGAGAAATCATACTTCATGGTAAGTTGTTCTTGTAGAATGTTGAACGACTACCCCTAACTAAAATCTATCCACTCAAAAAAAATTGTTTCACACCACAGACTGATCTTGGTCAGGATCGATTTGAAATCTATCATGGTTGCAGAGAAATCATACTCCATGGTAAGTTGTTCTTGTAGAATGTTGAACGACTACCCCAATTAAAATCTATCCACTCAACAAAAATTATTTCAGAGAAATCATACTCCATGGTTCGTTGTACTTGTAGAATGTTGAACGACTATCCCAACTAAAATCTATCCACTCAAAAAAATTATTTCAGAGAAATCATACTCCATGGTAAGTTGTTCTTGTAGAATGTTGAACGACTTCCCCAACTAAAATCTATCCACTCAACAAAAATTATTTCACACCACAGACTCAGCTTGGTCAGGATCGATTTGAAATCTATCATGGTTGTAGAGAAATCATACTCCATGGTTCGTTGTTCTTGTAGAATGTTGAACGACTACCCCAACTAAAATCTATCCACTCAACAAAAATTATTTCAGAGAAATCATACTCCATGGTAAGTTGTTCTTGTAGAATGTTGAACGACTACCCCAACTAAAATCTATCCACTCAACAAAAATTATTTCACACCACGGACTCATCTTGGTCAGGATCGATTTGAAATCTATCATGGTTTCAGAGAAATCATACTCCATGGTAAGTTGTTCTTGTAGAATGTTGAACGACTACCCCAATTAAAATCTATCCACTCAACAAAAATTATTTCAAAGAAATCATACTCCATGGTTCGTTGTTCTTGTAGAATGTTGAACGACTATCCCAACTAAAATCTATCCACTCAACAAAAATTATTTCAGAGAAATCATACTCCATGGTAAGTTGTTCTTGTAGAATGTTGAACGACTTCCCCAACTAAAATCTATCCACTCAACAAAAATTATTTCACACCACAGACTCAGCTTGGTCAGGATCGATTTGAAATCTATCATGGTTGTAGAGAAATCATACTCCATGGTTCGTTGTTCTTGTAGAATGTTGAACGACTACCCCAACTAAAATCTATCCACTCAACAAAAATTATTTCAGAGAAATCATACTCCATGGTAAGTTGTTCTTGTAGAATGTTGAACGACTACCCCAACTAAAATCTATCCACTCAACAAAAATTATTTCACACCACGGACTCATCTTGGTCAGGATCGATTTGAAATCTATCATGGTTTCAGAGAAATCATACTCCATGGTAAGTTGTTCTTGTAGAATGTTGAACGACTACCCCAACTAAAATCTATCCACTCAACAAAAATTATTTCAGAGAAATGATACTCCATGGTAAGTTGTTCTTGTAGAATGTTGAACGACTACCCCAACTAAAATCTATCCACTCAACAAAAATTATTTCACACCACAGACTCATCTTGGTCAGGATCGATTTGAAATCTATCATGGTTGCAGAGAAATCATACTCCATGGTAAGTTGTTCTTGTAGAATGTTGAACGACTACCCCAATTAAAATCTATCCACTCAACAAAAATTATTTCAGAGAAATCATACTCCATGGTTCGTTGTTCTTGTAGAATGTTGAACGACTATCCCAACTAAAATCTATCCACTCAAAAAAATTATTTCAGAGAAATCATACTCCATGGTTCGTTGTTCTTGTAGAATGTTGAACGACTATTCCAACTAAAATCTATCCACTCAACAAATATTATTTCAGAGAAATCATACTCCATGGTAAGTTGTTCTTGTAGAATGTTGCACGACTACCCCAACTAAAATCTATCCACTCAACAAAAATTATTTCACACCACAGACTCATCTTGGTCAGGATCGATTTGAAATCTATCATGGTTGCAGAGAAATCATACTCCATGGTAAGTTGTTCTTGTAGAATGTTGAACGACTACCCCAACTAAAATCTATCCACGGAACAAAAATTATTTCAGAGAAATCATACTCCATGGTTCGTTGTTCTTGTAGAATGTTGAACGACTACCCCAACTAAAATCTATCCACTCAACAAAAATTATTTCAGAGAAATCATACTCCATGGTAAGTTGTTCTTGTAGAATGTTGAACGACTACCCCAACTAAAATCTATCCACTCAACAAAAATTATTTCACACCACAGACTCATCTTGGTCAGGATCGATTTGAAATCTATCATGGTTTCAGAGAAATCATACTCCATGGTTCGTTGTTCTTGTAGAATGTTGAACGACTACCCCAACCAAAATCTATCCACTCAACAAAAATTATTTCACACCACAGACTCATCTTGGTCAGGATCGATTTGAAATCTATCATGGTTTCAGAGAAATCATACTCCATGGTAAGTTGTTCTTGTAGAATGTTGAACGACTATCCCAACTAAAATCTATCCACTCAACAAAAATTATTTCACACCACAGACTCATCTTGGTCAGGATCGATTTGAAATCTATCATGGTTTCAGAGAAATCATACTCCATGGTGAGTTGTTCTTGTAGAATGTTGAACGACTACCCCAACTAAAATCTATCCACTCTACAAAAATTATTTCACACCACAGACTCATCTTGGTCAGGATCGATTTGAAATCTATAATGGTTTCAGAGAAATCATACTCCATGGTAAGTTGTTCTTGTAGAATGTTGAACGACTATCATAACTAAAATCTATCCACTCAACAAAAATTATTTCAGAGAAATCATACTCCATGGTAAGTTGTTCTTGTAGAATGTTGAACGACTACCCCAACTAAAATCTATCCACTCTACAAAAATTATTTCACACCACAGACTCATTTTGGTCGGGATCGATTTGAAATCTATCATGGTTTCAGAGAAATCATACTCCATGGTAAGTTGTTCTTGTGGAATGTTGAACGACTATCCCAACTAGAATCTATCCACTCAACAAAAATTATTTCAGAGAAATCATACTCCATGGTAAGTTGTTCTTGTAGAATGTTGAACGACTACCCCAACTAAAATCTATCCACTCAACAAAAATTATTTCAGAGAAATCATACTCCATGGTTCGTTGTTCTTGTTGAATGTTAAACGACTACCCCAACTAAAATCTATCCACTCAACAAAAATTATTTCAGAGAAATCATACTCCATGGTAAGTTGTTCTTGCAGAATGTTGAACGACTACCCCAACTAAAATCTATCCACTCAACAAAAATTATTTCACACCACAGACTCATCTTGGTCAGGAACGATTTGAAATCTATCATGGTTTCAGAGAAATCATACTCCATGGTAAGTTGTTCTTGTAGAATGTTGAACGACTACCCCAACTAAAATCTATCCACTCAACAAAAATTATTTCAGAGAAATCATACTCCATGGTTCGTTGTTCTTGTAGAATGTTGAACGACGACCCCTAACTAAAATCTATCCACTCAACAAAAATTATTTCAGAGAAATCATACTCCATGGTTCGTTGTTCTTGTAGAATGTTGAACGACTATCCCAACTAAAATCTATGAACTCAACAAAAATTATTTCAGAGAAATCATAATCCATGGTAAGTTGTTCTTGTAGAATGTTGAACGACTACCCCAACTAAAATCTATCCACTCAACAAAAATTATTTCAGAGAAATCATACTCCATGGTTCGTTGTTCTTGTAGAATGTTGAACGACTACCCCAACTAAAATCTATCCACTCAACAAAAATTATTTCACACCACAGACTCATCTTGGTCAGGATCGATTTGAAATCTATCATGGTTTCAGAGAAATCATACTCCATGGTAAGTTGTTCTTGTAGAATATTGAACGACTACCCCAACTAAAATCTATCCACTCAACAAAAATTATTTCACACCACAGACTCATCTTGGTCAGGATCGATTTGAAATCTATCATGGTTTCAGAGAAATCATACTCCATGGTAAGTTGTTCTTGTAGAATGTTGAACGACTATCCCAACTAAAATCTATCCACTCAACAAAAATTATTTCACACCACAGACTCATCTTGGTCAGGATCGATTTGAAATCTATCATGGTTTCAGAGAAATCATACTCCATGGTAAGTTGTTCTTGTAGAATGTTGAACGACTATCCCAACTAAAATCTATCCACTCAACAAAAATTATTTCACACCACAGACTCATCTTGGTCAGCATCGATTTGAAATCTATCATGGTTTCAGAGAAATCATACTCCATGGTAAGTTGTTCTTGTAGAATGTTGAACGATTATCCCAACTAAAATCTATCCACTCAATAAAAATTATTTCAGAGAAATCATACTCCATGGTAAGTTGTTCTTGTAGAATGTTGAACGACTACCCCAACTAAAATCTATCCACTCAACAAAAATTCTTTCAGAGAAATCATACTCCATGGTTCGTTGTTCTTGTAGAATGTTGAACGACGACACCTAACTAAAATCTATCCACTCAACAAAAATTATTTCAGAGAAATCATACTCCATGGTTCGTTGTTCTTGTAGAATTTTGAACGACTATCCCAACTAAAATCTATCCACTCAACAAAAATTATTTCAGAGAAATCATTCTCCATGGTAAGTTGTTCTTGTAGAATGTTGAACGACTACCCCAACTAAAATCTATCCACTCAACAAAAATTATTTCACACCACAGACTCATCTTGGTCAGGATCGATTTGAAATCTATCATGGTTGCAGAGAAATCATACTCCATGGTAAGTTGTTCTTGTAGAATGTTGAACGACTACCCCAACTAAAACCTATCCACTCAACAAAAATTATTTCAGAGAAATCATACT